>SJYT01018020.1:0-77824 GCA_006410635.1 Cephalophus harveyi | reverse complement strand
GATTCATGGGGTCGCAAAGAGTCGGACACGACTGAGTGACTGAACTGAACTGAAGGGGAAGGATAATAGCAATACAAGCTTACCTCAAGAAACAAGAATGAAATCAAATAAATAACCTAACTTTACACCTAAAGCAACTAGCAAAAGAAGAAATGAATAACCCTAGGATTAGTAGGATGAAAGAAATAATAAAAATTAGAGCAGCAATAATGAGAAAGGAACAAAGGAGACTATAGTGAAAACCAACAAAACTAAAAGCTGGTTCTTTGAGAAGATAAGTAGAATAGACAAACCATTAACCAGACTAGCAAAGAAAAAAAGGGAGAAGAATTAAATCAACAAAATAAGAGATGAAAAGGGAGAAATCTCAACAGACAACACAGAAATACATAAGATCATAGGAGACTACTATCAGCAACTCTATGCCAATAAAATGGACAACTTGGAAGGAATGGACAAATTCTTAGAAAAGTATAACCTTCCAAAACTGAACCATGTAGAAATAGAACATCTTAACAGACTCATCACAAGCATGGAAATCAAAACTGTAATAAAAAGTCTTCCAACAAACAAAAGCCCAGGACCATATGGCTTCACAGGTAAATTCTACCAAAAATTTAGAGAGAAGCTAACACCTATCCTACTCAAACTCTTCCAGAAAATTGCCAAGGAAGGTAAATTCCCAAACTCATTCTATGAGGTCACCATCACCTTAAAACCAAAACCAAACAAAGATGCCACCAAAAACAAACAAACAAACAAACTACTGGCCAATATCAACAGGTGAACATAGATGCAAAAATCCTGAACAAAGTTCTAGCAAATAGAATCCAACAACACATTACAAAGATCATACATCATGACCAAGTGGGCTTTATTCCAGGGATGCAAGTATTCTTCAGTATTTGAAAATCAATCAATGTGATATAACACATTAACAAATTGAAAGATAAAAATCACATGATTATCTCAATAGATGCAGAGAAAGCCTTTGAGAAAATTAAACACCTGGTTATGATAAAAGCCCTCCAGAAAGCAGGCATAGAAGGAACATAGATCAACATAGTAAAGGCCACATATGATAAACCCACAGCAAACATTATCCTCAATGGTGAAAAATTGAAAACATTTCCCCTAAAGTCAGGAACAAGACAAGGGTGTCCACTCTCACCACTACTATTCAACATAGTTTTGGAAGTTTTTACCACAGTAATCAGAGAAAAAAAATAAATAAAAGAAATCCAGTTTGGAAAAGAAGTAAAACATTCACTGTTTGCAGATGACATGATCCTCTACATAGAAAACCCTAAAGACTCCACCAGAAAATTACTAGAGCTAATCAATGAATGTAGTAAAGTTGTGGTATATAAAATTAATATACAGAAATACCTTGCATTCTTATACACTAACAATGAGAAAACAGAAAGAGAAACTAAGGAAACAATCCCATTCACATTGTGACAAAAAGAATAAAATACGTAGGAATAAATCTACCTAAAGAAGCAAAAGATCTATATATAGAAAACTATAGCACACTGATGAAAGAAATTAGAGATGACACAAATAGATGGAGAAATATACCATGTTCATGGATGGGAAGAATCAATATAGTGAAAATGAGTATACTACCCAAAGCAATCTATAGATTATGCAATCCCTATCAAGCTACCAATGGTATTTTTCACAGAACTAGAACAAATAATTTCACAATTTGTATGGAAACACAAAAAAACCTTGAATAGCCAAAGCAATCTTGAGAAAGAAGAATGGAACTGGAGGAATCAACCTGTCTGACTTCAGGCTCTAGTACAAAGCCACAGTCATTAAGACAGCATGGTACTGGCACAAAGACAGAAACATAGATCAATGGAACAAAATAGAAAGCCCAGAGATAAATCCACACACCTATGGACACCTTATCTTTGACAAAGGAGACAAGAGTATACAATAGAGAAAAGGCAATATCTTTAACAAGTGGTACTGGGAAAACTGATCAACCACTTGTAAAAGAATGAAACTAGAATATCTTCTAACACCATACACAAAAATAAACTCAAAATGGATTAAAGATCTAAATGTAAGACCAGAAACTATAAGTGTATACAATAGAGAAAAGGCAATATCTTTAACAAGTGGTGCTGGGAAAACTGATCAACCACTTGTAAAAGAATGAAACTAGAATATCTTCTAACACCATACACAAAAATAAACTCAAAATGGATTAAAGATCTAAATGTAAGACCAGAAACTATAAGACTCCTTCAGGAAAACATAGGCAAAACACTTTCTGACATAAATCACAGCAAGATCCTCTATGACCCATCTCCTAGAGTTGTGGAAATAAAAGCAAAAATAAACAAATGGAACCTAATTAAACTTAAAACCTTTTGCACAACAAAGGAAACTATAAGCAAGGTGAAAAGACAGCCTTCAGAATGGGAGAAAATAATAGCAAATGAAGCAACTGACAAAGAATTAATCTCAAAAATATACAGGCAGCTCATGCAGCTCAATACCAGAAAAATGGCCCAATAAAAAAATGGGCCAAAGAACTAAACAGACATTTCTCCAAAGAAGACATAAAGATGGCTAACAAACACATGAAAAGATGCTCAACATCACTCATTATCAGAGAAATGCAAATCAAAACCACAATGAGGTACCATNCACAGGAATAAAAGAAGCAAAGAGACTATAATTCAGGGACAGATGTTTTGTTGTGCTGGAATTCATTTTCCAAACTTTGCCTCATAATTTGTAGTAAACAGTATTGAGGGATCCAATTGCAACCATCTAGCAATGAATTTACACTTACAGTAATATTATCTAAGCTATCTTTGCTTTTTGGAAAAATAGCTAAGCTGTTCTTAGGTTAATCTATTTTAGTACAAGCACATTTTGGGGGAAAAAAACAATGGAAACAAACAGAGGCTAATGGAGTCCACACAATTTTTTGTGTCTTCCTTATAACTGTAACTTGTTTGGGAAGCAGGAAATGCATTCAATAGTAGATATTTAGTATCCTTTATTACTTCTACCTCTGAGACCTTTCATATGTTTCTTTTTTAGCTACTCTCAATAGTGGTGATGATTCTTGATGACACTCAGAAACTATGATGGAATAGTTTCTATTCATTTGGACAATGATTTAGATAATTTTAATGTTGTTCCCCCCCGCCAGGGGGAGGTGGGGAGAGGGTCCATAATTTTCCAAAGAGGATAAGATCAGGTTTCATTGTTTTAAAATTAGATTTTAATTTCTAGTTCTATCACAGGGCAGAGATATTTTCTTGTACAGAGAGATGTTTTCTACTTCTCCTAGACCATAAAGTATCATGAGGGAAAAAACTAGGTCATTTCATCTTTATATTCCTAGAGCCTGGTGTAGAAGCTGCCAGTCTATTCCTATTGTTTGGAAAAAGGAAAGATGCTAGTAATTTTACTATTGGCTTTTGAAGTCAGTTAGCCACCTTTTCTTAAGTGGCCGAGAGATCATAAATTTGAGAACTACGGTCTACTTTTTGTGATATGTGTACATAACATGTCTGAGGGACAAGTCTTTGTATAAAATCATTCTTTCTTTTCCCCAGTATTTACTGGAAAAGAGCCATGTGGTAAACATAAGTGTTGATTTACCATGTTATTTGCTTTGGCCAGTGAAATGTGAACAATAGTATTATCATGAGGGAAAAAACTAGGTCATTTCATCTTTATATTCCTAGAGCCTGGTGTAGAAGCTGCCAGTCTATTCCTATTGATTGGAAAAAAGGAAAAAAGGAAAATGCTAGTAATTTTACTATTGGCTTGAAGTCAGTTAGCCACCTTTTCTTAAGTGGCCGACAGATCATAAATTTGAGAACTATGGTCTACTTTTTGTGATATGTGTAAATAACATGTCTGAGGGACAAGTCTTTGTATAAAATCATTCTTTCTTTTTCCCAATACTTACTAGAAAAGAGCCATGTGGTAAACATAAGTGTTGATTTACCATGTTGTTTGCTTTGGCCAGTGAAATGTGAACAATAGTAACAGGTATCACCTCTCATGAAATTGTCTGCTTTTCCCTTATTCTTCTGTTATGATTTCCAGTGACATTCTATAAAATCTAATGTCGTGTCCGACTCTTTGCGACCCCATGAATCGCAGCACGCCAGGCCTCCCTGTTCATTACCATCTTTGGAGTTCACTCAGACTCACATCCATTGAGTCACCTCTCATGAAATTGTCTGCTTTTCCCTTATTCTTCTGTTATGATTTCCATTGACATTCTATAAAATCTAGGTCTCTAAATGAGAGTAACGTTGAACTGTTACTCCGTGGAACATAGAAGCAGCCTATCATAGATGTTTACAAGGAATAATTCTTTTTATTCTAGGCCCCTGAACTGTATTTTTTGCTACCAATAGAATTAAAATTCTAATAATCATTGCCCCCAATTATCTTATTATTTTTTGCCACAATGAGTCACAAGTAAGTAATTTAATGAACCTAAGAAAATAAAGAGTTATTCTTCATGGTTCAAAGGCTATTGGAAGAGTGCTGGATTGTTTCTTCTGAAAAGTAATGTTTCTTTTCTAAATAGGTGTTTAGAGCACATAATCTTGGAGAATTCTGTTCTAAAACAGTTTTAGAATAGTGGTTGAGACAGAAGGTACTGAAGTCATTCTACCTGAGGATGAATCACAGATTCCTCATGTACTAACTGTTTCACTTTGGGCAAGCTGTATAAAGTGTCTGTATCTACAAGTATAATAATTGAACACATCTCACAGAGTTGTCAGAAGTGGAGACCAAAAACTGGCAGCCAGGATATGGGGATATATATTCACATTGTGTAATGAGAGAGACTCTTAATTCTAAAGCTTACTCTGACTGTCAAAGTACTATTTGAAGTGGTATTTAAGAATGAATAATCCTGCTAGAGAAATAATAGAAGACTGTTAGATTCTGATGAATTGATTTAATAGCAACTTTAGGCAAAACCAATCCATATTGTTTAAGGGTAAGGAAAACTATGCATTCATATTGCAAGTATCCAGGGAAGATTTTAACCCAAGGGAAAAAATGTGGAAAGTGAATGACAAGCCTCAGACTGGCATATTGGAGGCAAATGTTTCCTTTTTTAGGGTTCAGGTAGTTGGAGCTTGGATCCCAAGGGGAGGGAGACATGCTTCTGAGAACTTATTCTAGGAAGTGTACATATGACGGCACCAGGTCATGGGGGAGTGCCAAATGGAAGAAATGACTAATGAAGGAACTTAAGGCTGTGAGCATGCCACAGTTAGGGTCCAGGTTTAAATCCTCAGCTTTGTAATTCCTCTGTACTATTACGAAGCCCCTGGAAAATCCTTGTGTATGTTGTAGTCTGGTCTATTGTTATTCTGGGGAATCAAAAAAGGGCTGGTGCTGCCGTGAGAGACTGTGTGGTACAGGCAAAGCAGCATTGGTTTTTGGGTCCCCAGCCTCAANGCTTTGTAATTCCTCTGTACTATTACGAAGCCCCTGGAAAATCCTTGTGTATGTTGTAGTCTGGTCTATTGTTATTCTGGGGAATCAAAAAAGGGCTGGTGCTGCCGTGAGAGACTGTGTGGTACAGGCAAAGCAGCATTGGTTTTTGGATCCCCAGCCTCAAGATAATAGGAGATAGACTCTGGAAGTGGGAGGTGGTTTATCACAAGCTTGACTACTAGCTAAGATAGTGAAAAAACAGAATGAATCTGGGAAACATATAAGTATTCTTTATAAACCTTCACAAACACTTAGGTACTAGAATCTGGTAGAATATTAAAAATCTGGTTGAAGATTAAGCAATCATGATTCACATATTTAAGGGAAATGGGAGCTCACAACTTAGTGAAGTCTGGAATATTTGTTTAACAGTATCACCACCATCACTACCATCATCATCATCTGTATAAACTGGACTCAAATCTGTAATGAATAAAAGAATTTTATTTTATATTAAATTCTTTCAGTAAAAGCATTAGAATAATTGACACAAATTGCCTCCCTCCAAGACTGTTCTAGCTTTTCTTGTGATTTTTTTTCAGGTTTCTGAGGCTCATAACATCCTGAGATCTTCTGCTCGAGCCTTCTTGACTGGTTCCAGCTGTTGCCTCTTCTGCCTGTACTCCTGCTGCCCTGTTAGCAAAGTCATCCCCCAATGGTGAGTCCCACTGATGCTGCCTATCTGACTTCTGGAAGGAAAACAAGCTTCCTTTTATCCCCAAGAGCACAGCTGAGACCAGGCTGTGACTTTTTATAAGACATTATAACATATTACAAGTACAAATTAAAATTTCACTTACTTGTGTTAATTATTCTTGGAACCATCAGACTCCAGAATCAAAATCTGAATCATTGCATCACTCCAAGAAGGGCTCCGATAACTGAAGCTCACCCACTTGTCTGATGCCAGTGGGATTCTTCCTAAACATCACCCTATCTCAACTGTCCATGTCCCATCCTTGTCCTCACCCTCATGTTTTTTTTCCTGCCATCCCGTTTGATGTCTTGTATCAGGATTAAACCTGTTCCAACATGATGGGCAGTAAGTAGACCCCTCTCTTCAGAGGGAAATTACTGTTCCAGGCAGATGGCTGCAACAAAACAATCCCAATAGTTGATGGCATGTTTACAATCAGGTGGAATATTAAATCTTAAATAGCATTACATGGAGGACACCAAGTGTCCAGTACTGGCTGCTACATCTAGTCAAGTTCCTTCTCAAAACCTGTGCTTCATTATGAAATAGAGAGAGGATCAATTCTGCCTGACAATTAATCAATGATCTTAACTCAGGAAAAGGCAAAGGCATAAGCCAAATACTAAATATCGTTTATCTCAGTTTTTTATAGCTTAATGTTGTGAGGCATTATTAAACTTTACAGTGACTTTTCACTGAGGAATCTTCACAACCTAAAGGATCCCCCGTGCCGCCCCCCCCCCACACACACATGGCCCTTTTTAGTGTAAAGGAAAGTTTGCCTTAAAGACAATTTCCCATTTTCACCCTGAAAACAGAAATTATTACCAATCCCTAAAATGGTAAATTTCTTTCATGAAATGTTAAGAGCCAGACTTTGCCAGGTAGGTTTGATTATAATATGTCCATAATTAATAACTGATTTCCAAACATTGACCAATTTCTATTCCTATGGGATTAAAAAATGTGCAAAGATCACTATTCTATGGTGTTCTAAAGTTGGAATAAAAATACTAAAGTTAGTATTAACTATTAAAAATTCTAAAGTTAGGATAAAATTTTTGAATTATTTGTGTATATATTCTTTACTAGCTCTAGACAGACTTTATGTTAATACAGATTTCTATAAGGGAGGCTTATCAGTCTCTACAAGGATTCTTTTACAAGGAAGTCAGAAATACTTAAAATAATTCATTGACAGTAACTTCCCCAAATCTTGGAATGGAAACTATTTCTATCTCATCACCATTAGGTAATGACTCTAAATCAGTGTAATTGAAGGGTCAGTGTTGAATCTGGGGTGGTTTGAATTCCTTGTTGCATTGCCCAGTTCTGAAAATCATTTTTGCTGTGCCTTTGAAATCTTGACTAAACATTCTGGCTAGGATATCTTCTTTCAGGCCTCTTAATACAGATGGTAGATTTCATGAGACTTTTCATTGGTAAATGTTCAAAGAATACTTTATGAAAGTTCTGTGAATATATTTGAAAGGTCTGCTTTGTCGCAATGTGCTGTGATAAATGGCTATTTAAGAGTTAAAAGTGTCTACTTTGAAGTCAAATTACCTAAATTTTTTATCCTGACTCTGCCACTTACAACTTATGTGCTTTTGTAATGTTACTTAATATTCTAGTGTTTCAGTTTCTTTATCTGTAATGTGATGATAATACTAGCATATACATGATACATATATTATGAGAATTAAATAAGATTCTGTGTGTGTATGTGTGTGTGTGCATATAAAAACTTTTTCTAAATTAAAGAGATGTTGCCATTTAAATTTTGGTCACAAAGTGGTTTTCCAATATAGATGAAAAAATGTTGGTTGCCTGCCCGATTTCTGCATGCCATTCTAATACTCTGTCTTTAAGTATTCTGTCCTGCATCTTTGCACTGTAGGCCATATCTGGTGTTCTATTCAGAGATGAGGGAAGGAACATGTTGAACTGGGAAATGTCAGTTACAACCTGGAGCCTAAGTTGAAATCAGAGCCCATTTGCATAACACTGTAATAACATCAAGCATAGCTCTCTCCTCTCCCCACAGGGGTGTAGCAGTTCCAAGAAATTATTCCTTAATCACTTCCTGTCTAATATCTTGTGGGGTACAACTGCACTCCATAGCTAGGAGCATTGCCCTTTACTAGTAAATTATGGTGAGTCACTGATTCTGAACCTTTAATTATTTTTGAAACAAAATAAACTAGAAAAATCAACATTGTGGCATAAAATATGGAAAAGTTAAAGGTCTTTACATGAGAATCTTTTATTTCAGACCACTCATGAAATCTGACATGTCTAACTTTCTGTAATTATGCTGCCAGTATTAAACCACTGTTTCCAATTATTATATTTGACAGCTTTTCATCTCTTTGGCATTGACTAGAATAGAATAAAGATAAGAATAAAATATAATTTCCAACTGGTCTTATTTCATGGATATGGTCTTGGGAACTAAGTTTTGAAGCAGAATCTTGGAAGGAAGGAGTATTGTACACATACTAACCAATATTAGAAGGGGATTGTTTTTGTGAGCATTATATCTGATGATAGCAATGTGTTGCCTTTCCTATAGAAATGGTGAGGAGCAGTGTGTGTAGTATCAAAAGCCATTTAGTTTACCTTGGAGCCAAGCACCTTGGGTTCAAATCTGGCATTGTTGCATATTGGTTCTGAGGTTTTAGTTTTTTCATTTAACCTCTCTCTCCCACAAGTGTTAGCTAAAAAAAAAAAAAAAAAAAGGTACAATAGTAATACAACTCATGGTATTGTTGTGAATCTAAATAAGTTAATGTATGTGACAACTGGAAGGGTTTCTGGCACATGATGTGTACTGGATGATGCTGCTAAGTCATTTCAGTCGTGTCCGACACTGTGCGACCCCATAGACGGCAGCCCACCAGGTTCCCCCATCCCTGGGATTCTTCAGGCAAGAACACCGGAGTGGGTTGCCATTTCCTTCTCCAATGCATGAAAGTGAAAAGTGAAAGTGAAGTTGCTCAGTCGTGTCTGACCCTCAGCAACCCAATGGACTGCAGTCTTCCAGGCTCCTCTGTCCATGGGATTTTCCAGGCAAGGGTACTGGAGTGGGGTGCCATTGCCTTCTCCAGGAGAAGTCAGTAGAAACATACAAATCAATGCATTGAGAAGTAACGAAACAAATCTATCTTTAGAGGTGTAGGGTGACCACTGCTACTGCTGCTGCTAAGTTACTTCAGTCGTGTCCAACTCTGTGCTACCCCGTAGACGGCAGCCCACCAGGCTTCCCTGTCCCTGGGATTCTCCAGGCAAGAACACTATGATGCTAGTTCTTGCTAATAATTTCCATCAAAGATCATTATGTCTGAGTTGGCTTGTTCATATGGTACCTAAAGGCAGTAGCAGCCACCTTTAATTTCTTTCTTCATATCTAATCATTCGTTGTTTATTGATTTTTAAAAAAATAATCCTTCTGAAGTTTTTATTCTGATGGATACCAACCTTTTTCAGTCTTTTATTATGTCTTCATTGAACTAATGCATTAGCTTTCCACCTGATTTCCATGTCTGCAGCCTTTACCCACTTTACTGGGGCCTAAGCATCACTGTCAGATCAATTTTCCTTAAAGTCAGATTGAGCCCATCACTGTTCAGCTTTGGATCTTCAGTAGTGCTCTATTTCTCAGTATACAATCCAGACATTTAGTCTTTATATTCAAGCTCCTTCCATGTAGCCAGCCTCAACCTTGAAAATCCTTCAGTTGTGTTGTTCTGCTCACTATTCCTATAGCATATTTTCCTTTACATCTGTTGCAAGTGTGTTCTTTCCTTTGGAATATTCTCTTGATTTCTTATCACTTACATTTCAGTTGCATATGTGCACATCACAATAAATTGCACATGCTTTGAAGGAAAGGAGAAATTGCTGACAACTTTCCCACACTAGGGTCTGCATAAAGTAATTGCTCAATAAATATTCTACAAATGAATGCTTCTCATGTTACATTGGGTGCAGCTTTCCTTCTTAAAGGGCTTCCTTAGTGGCTCAGATGGTAAAGAATCTGCCTGTAATGCAGGAGACCCTGATTCCATCTCTGAGTCAGGAAGATCCCCTGGAGAAGGGAATGACAACCCACTCCTCTATGGACAGAGGGGCCTGGTGGACTATAGTCCACGGGTTCAAAGAGTCAGACACAACTGAACGACTAACACTTTCACTTTTCTTCCCAGAGAAGGGTGGGTTTTCAAATTTCCTTAAATTTCCACATGAGTTGATTGGGGAATATCCTTTTTGGAACTGCTCAAACTGTTATCCTGTAATGTTAAATAACATCATTCTAAAGACATGCAGTTTTTGCAGTATTTCTGGATGTTACCTTTTAGATCTATTTCTTTATGTTAGTTAATAACTATTGTGTTTACTCTGTGCCAGATATTGTAGCAAATATTCTATATACATATCTCATTTAATTCTTATAACAACCCGTCTCATTAAGACAATATATTATTACAATTCTTATTTATGTAACTGAAACTCAGAAGGTTAAGTTATTTTCTGAAGGTCTGTCAGCCTGCCTACAATCAAGGGGTATATCTATGGTAGTTCAGTCATAAAGAATCCATCTGCAAGTGCAGGAGATGTGGGTTCGATTCCTGAGTCAGGAAGATCCCCTGGAGAAGGAAATGGCAACCTACTCCAGTATTCTTGCCTGGAAAACCCCATGGACAGAAGGAGCCTGGTGGGGTAAAATCCCTAGGATCACAAAAGTGTTGGACACAACTTAGCAACTGAACCAATTAGGGTTTCAGAGCTTTAAGCTGAGAAGGAAATGGCAGAATCCCATGAACAGAGGAGCCTGGTGGGCCACAGTTCATGGGGTCTCAAAGAGTTAGACATGACTGAATGACTAACATACACAAATTTCTGTTAATAGTGGTTTTGGGACTTACTCCCTTAGAGTTGATGATGGAAATTTAATTGGGAAGAAGAGTTAGTTTGGAAGGAGAAGAAGCTGATCTAGAACTATCTCTAGCTTTATGTCATTTCTCATCTTCAGGAAGTGTAATGTATGGTCAGTTTTAGAACATGATCATGATTTGGCATTAAAATGTAAAGAATGTTTAGCAAGCATGATGTGGCAAACAGATGGCAGATAACATACATGTGCCAGAGATATCTCAAGGTAGAACAATGTTGCTTTGTAGACGATGCACTAAAAACCAAGGAAGCAAGAGGTAACAACGTCTTAGTTTGGTCTATGGTGTAACTTCAAACTGAGACAGATTAACAGAGTATATAAAAGTTGCAAAATATTGCTTACAGAAATAAATTATATGCAGCTTGACGTGCACCACAGGTGTGAAAGGGAGTATCTTATATGTAAATTAGAACCTCATACCTTCTTGAAGAAAACATTTAAAGCACCTGCTCAGATCCCTTAAAAGTGTGTGTACATGTGTAGATAGAAAGATTTCTGACCTCTTCTCTATCACTTTCTGAAAATACATGAATTCCATTTTTAAAATCCAAACTATATGTTGTGTCAAATATCACTGTCTTATCAAAAATCTGTAGTTTATTCAACACAATTGGATTTATGTTGTCCAGATCAATTTTTTTTTTATTTTTTTTTTTGTGTGTGAACTAAATATAAATTCTGTGTATAGTCTTACAGATAAAAAAGAGTAAAGAGCATTTCCTCAGAAGTAAAACAAATAGTAATTCTTACATTAGAAATTTAATCTTAATTTTATGCTTTTGGGTGAATTATTTTCCTCCTCATAATTATCAGGTTAGTGTTTTTGTTTTTCTTTTGAGAATTTAAGAAGTGCTTTGAAAAATAAGGTATCCGAGGGTAAAATGGACTGTAATTAAAAATGTTGAGTGGAGGAGAGGAGGTCAAGATTTCACATAGGAAGACTGAAATCACCTCCTCCCAAGAATGCATCAAAATTGCAACTACTTACAGAGCAACTATGCATGGGAAAAGATTTTCCAAAGCTAAAGACATAAAGTCAGAGAAGGCAACGGCATCCCACTCCAGTACTCTTGCCTGGAAAATCCCATGGACAGAGGAGCCTGGTAGGCTGCGGTCCATGGGGTTGCTAAGAGTCACACACGACTGAGTGACTTCACTTTCACTTTTCACTTTCATGCATTGGAGAAGGAAATGGCAACCCACTCCGGTGTTCTTGCCTGGAGAATCCCAGGGACGGGGGACCCTAGTGGGCTGCCATCTATGGGGTCGCACAGAGTCAGACACAACTGAAGTGACTTAGCAGCAGCAAAGACAGAAAGAAGGAACCAAAGTTCAATGGGTAGAAGGAGCAGATGTGCAGTATCACCATGACCAAAACCCTCCAGTTTGACAATCCACAAATGGGGGTTGTACAGGACTTCCTCAAGGAAGTTTGAGCCTCATATTGGACTCCCCAGCCCAGGGAAGATTCCTGGAATATCACCTGAGCATCTTGCTTTGCAAACCAGCAGGGCTTATGATTGGGAGAATGGAGTGCTGTAGGAAACAGACCCCCCCTCCCTTTAAAGGGTGCATGTAAAATCTTACATGATCTGAGTCCCAGTACAAAGGTGATGATTTAAAAGAAGCCTGTATCAGAGGCACTTACTGATCTTGGAGAGCCTCCTGAAGAGATAGGAGGCAACTGGGACTCCCCTAAGGTGGGAGACACTGGTTCATGCATTTGTGAGTGTGTGTTCAGTCATGTCGAGCTCTTTGCGACCTTATGGAATGTAGTTTTCCAGGCCCCACTATCCATGGAATTTTCCAGCAAGAATACTAGAGTGGGTTGTCATTTCCTACTCCAGGGGATCTTCCTGATGGATCAAACCTGCGTCTCTTGTTTCTCCTGCATTGGCAGGCAGCTTCTTTACCACTAAGCCACCTGGGAAGCCCTGTAGACACTGGAGGCAGCCATTTTGGGGAACTCATTTTACCATAACATCAGTGCTGGCAAGCAACAATTTGGAATCCTCCTTCCAGTCTAGTAGTATCAAGGACTAGCCTCATACACCAGCAAGACAGCACCAGCCCTAAGCCCACCTGGGTCATACAGACAATTGCATGGAAATCTGGCCCTATGTTCCAACAGACTGCTACCAGTATCAAACCCCCTTGAAAGTGAAAAAGTTGCTCAGTCATGGCCAACTCTTTGCAACCCCATGGACTACACAGTCCATGGAATTCTCCAGACAGAATACTGGAGTGGGTAGCCTTTCCCTTCTCCAGGGGATCTTCCCAACCCAGGGATTGAACCCAGGTCTCCTGCATTGCAGGCAGATTCTTTACCAGCTGAGCCACAGGGAAGCCCAAGAATACTGGAGTGGATAGCCTATCCTCTCTCCAGCGGATCTTCCTGGCCCAGGAACTGAACTGGGGTATCTTGCATTGCAGGTGGATTCTTTACCAACTGAGCTATCAAGGAAGACCTCAAACCCCCTTACTGGGTCACATAGGCAGTCATGTGGGGAACCAGCCCCTCCCTCCAGGGGACTGGCACAAGTCCAGAGCACCTGCAGAGTACACAAGCAGCTGTGCAGTAACCTGGTCTTACCCTCCAGCAGGTGGGCACCAGACCAAGCCCTGCCAGGCCATGTAGACAGTTACACAAGGACCTAGTTCCACCTTCCAATGGTCTTGCTCTAGCCCTGTGCCCTGTGGACAACATGTAGCTGAACAGGGATTTGATCTTGGCCATAGTGGGCCAACAGCAGTCCCAAACTCCTCTATTCAAACTCAATCTATTCAATAAGGGATGCAATGTAATGATCATAAAGATGATCACTGAACTCAGGGGAAAGATGGATGAAGACACTGAAAATTTCAACAAAGAGTTAGAAATTATATTAAAAAAAAAACACAAGCAGAACTGGAGAACACAATAACTGAAATTAAAAAAAAAAACAAACTCTATAAGCAATGTAGATTGAAT
Organism: Cephalophus harveyi; assembly: GCA_006410635.1. Classification (NCBI taxonomy): domain Eukaryota; kingdom Metazoa; phylum Chordata; class Mammalia; order Artiodactyla; family Bovidae; genus Cephalophus; species Cephalophus harveyi. Next base: position 63,691 of record SJYT01018020.1, on the reverse strand, counting down.
GATGCAAAGTAATAGACTGGTGATCTGTAAGACACAGTAGTCGAACTCATCCAAGTTGAAAAGTGAAAAATAATTAAAAAACTGAGGCTAGTCAGTCTTTGAAAAATGCCCCTGGTAATTTGATAGGGATTGCATTGAATCTGTAGATTTCCTTGAGTAGTATAGTCATTTTGACAATATTGATTCTTTCATCCCAAGAACACAGTGTATCTTTCCATCTTTTTATGTAGCCTTTAATCTCTTTCATTAGTGTCTTACAGTCTTTGGAGTACAGGTCTCTTGCCTCCTCAGGTAGAATTATTCGTACATATTTTAGTCTTTTTGATGTGATAGTAAATGTTTCCTTAAATTCTCTTTCTGATCTTTGTTGTTAGAAATGCAACAGATTTCTGTATATTGATTTATATCCTTCAACTTTATAGAATTCACTGATAAGTTCTAGTAGTTTTCTGGCAAACAGTGGCAGTTTTACTTTTTCCTTTACAATTGGGATTCCTTTTATTTCCTTTTCTTCTCGGATCACTCTGGCTAAGGCTTCTAAAACTATGTGGAATAAAAATAGNTTTCTGTATATTGATTTATATCCTTCAACTTTATAGAATTCACTGATAAGTTCTAGTAGTTTTCTGGCCAACAGTGGCAGTTTTACTTTTTCCTTTACAATTGGGATTCCTTTTATTTCCTTTTCTTCTCGGATCACTCTGGCTAAGGCTTCTAAAACTATGTGGAATAAAAATAGTAGGAGTGGACATCCTCATCTTCTTCCTGATTTTAGTAGGATGATTTCAGTTTTTCACGTTGAATATGGTATTTGCTATAGGTCTGTCATAATCACGAACAATGATAAAATAAATTGTAAATGACAAAAACAAGTAGAAAGTTATACCATGCTCATGGATTGAAATAGTTAATATTGTTAAAATAGCTATAACCCTCAAGACAATCTACAGATTCAGTGTCATCTTTATATAAACACCTGAGGCATTTCTCACAGAACTAGAACAAATAATTCTAACAGTTATATGGGGTTTCCCTGGTGGCTTGGTGGTAAAGAATCTGCAAGCCAGTGGAGGTGATGGTTTCAATCCCTGGTCTGGGAGAATCCTTCCTGTCGTGGAGCAACTAAGCCCATGTGACACAACTATTGAGCCTGTCACTCTAGAGCCTGGGAACAAACTGGTGGGCCCATGTGCCATACCTATTGAAGCCCACACACCCTAGAGCCCACACAACGAGAGAATCCACAGTAATGAGAAACCTATACACAGCAACTAGAGTGTAGCCCCCGCTTGCTGCAACTAGAGGAAAGCCTGCACAGCAACAAAGATCCAGAACAGCAAAAAGTAATAAATCAATAAATTAATTAATAAAAGTCTATGAGTTACAGCTTAAAAAAGATGCAGGCTATATGGAAATGGGAAAGATCACAAATAGTCAAAGCAATCTTGAGAAAAAAGAACAAATTGCTCCCTAATTTCAAATAGTACTACAAAGCTTCAGTAATTAAAACAATATGACATTGGCACAAAAGCAGATAAACAGCTTGATAGAACAGAATTGAGAACCCAGAAATAAACCCACATTTATATGGTCAATTATTCTATGACAAAGTAGACAGGAATATACAGTGAGGAAAGATAGCTTCTTCAGTAAAAGATTGAGAAAACTGTATAGCTATATGTAAAAGAATCAAACTGGACTATATTCTCACTCCATATACAAATATGAAGTCAAAATGGATAAAAGACAAATGTAGGACCTGACACCATAAAACTTTTAGAAGAAAAGATAGGCAGTACATCTTTAATGGGCTTTCCTGGTAGTTCAACTGTAAAGAATCCACCTGTAATGCAGGAGATGCAAGTTCAGTCTCTGGGTTGGGAAGATACCCTGGAGGAGAGCATGGCAACCCATTCTGGTATTCTTGCCTGGAGAATCCCATAGACAGAGGAACCTGGCAGGCTATAGTCCACAGAGTTGCAAAGAGTCAGGTACCAGTGAAGCTATTTAGCATGCACACACATCTTTAATATTGGTCTTAGCAACATTTTTTGGGTGTGTCTCCACAGATAAGGGAATAAAGCCATTAATAGCAAGTGGGACAGAATCAAACTGAAAAGATTTTGTGCAGCGAAGGAAAGTACCAACAGAATGAAAAGGCAGACTACGAATGGAAGAAGATATTTGCAAACAATATATCCAATGGGTATTAATATTCAAAATACACACAGAACTCATAGAGCTCAACATCAAATAAAAAAAAATGGACAGAGGACCTGTGTAGATATTTTTTCAAAGAAAACGATTATAGGTGACCAACAGGCACACGCAAAAGTCCTCAAGATTATTAATCATCAGAGAAATGCAAATTAAACCACAATGAGATACCACCTCACACCGGTCAGAATAAAAAAGAGATCAAATAACAAGTGTTAGCAAGGATGTGAAAAAAGGGAATTCTTATGCACTGTAGGTGGGACTGTAAATTGGTGTAGCCACTATGGAAAACAGTATGGATATTTCTCAAAAAAATAAAAATAGAACTGCCATAAGATCCAGCAATTTCATTTCTGGGTATTTACCATGAGAAAACAAAAACACTAATTGGAAATTATATATGCACAGTGATGTTTATTTTAGCCTTAGTTACAATGGTCAGGATATGGAAGCAACCTAAGTGTCCTTTGATAGATAAAGAAGATTAGATATATATAGATACATATATTATTCAGCCATAAAAAATGAAATCTTGTCACTTGCAAGAATATGAATGGATCTAGAGTGTATTACACTAAGTGAAATGTCAGACTGAGAACGATATATGCCATATGATCTCACTTATATGCAGAATCTAACAAAACAAACAAACCAAAATGAAAATAGATTTATATTGATAGATACAGAGATTATTGTTATTGCTAGAGGGGAAAAGGGTGAAGAGGCAACATAAGTGAAGATTAAGAGGTACAAATTTCCAGTTATGAAATAAATAAGCCAGGGTGTGTGATATACAGCATAAAGTGTGTGGTCAGTGATATTGTAATAAATTTTAATGAGGATAGATGGTTTCTAGACTTATTGTGGTGATAATTTCCTAAATTATGCAAATTTTAAATCACTATGTAATAATCTGATGTGAATAATACTGCAAACAAACTATATTTCAATAACATTTAAAGAATGCTAAGTGGATTTTATATGCAAATATGCAAAATTATTTTTCTTATAAAAGATATTTTTTATGTTTCTTTAAAGCAGTTTGCTTTTGCAAATACGCAAGTGTTTAAAAGAACAATTCTAAAGGCACAGATGCACCAACAAGCAATGATATTCAGTATGCCCCTTTGGGTGGGCTAGCCTGAGCAGATGGACCTTCAGTCTGCATTAAAAGTCAACTGATTTGTGCTTTTGCCAATCCAGTTTGGAAAAGTTTGAAATTCTGTCTTTCTAATAAGTGGGTCACCATTTTCTGAAAATTCATATTTTCTGAAAATTCACATTAAGCTGTGGTTGTTTGTAATCCTTCACAGAAAGTCCTGATGGCCAAACCTAATTTCTAAATAAAGTTTGAACTTCTTAGCTGAAATTTGCTATTTACAACTTACCTACTGACCCTAGTTCATCACATCAGCCTCAATATTTATTATGTCCCTTCACAAATTCCTACAATCCTGTAAAATAGGCCTCTCAACCAAATCATGAATACATTAATTTTCTGAATCTGCAATGGTACTGTTTTAGCTATGTGAACAAGAGTACTTTCCCTCATGTTCTAGTCTGAGTTGTCTCTCATATACAAGGGTTTCTTTGCTTACTCTAATAAAATTCTTTCTTTTGCAAAACTCCTTTCATCCTTGCTGTGTATTTCCTTAATTTTCAACCTTAAAAAATAATTCTAATTCTCTTTTAGGTAACTCTTGTCTACATGTGACCTATTGAAATTAGGATTGTAATTCCTATACTGTAATTCTTACATTAGGGAGGAAAGTAACTGGCTTAGCAAATATTATAATCAAGACTTTTCTGGCTAAATGAAGAAAAGACAACAAGCATGGGTCTTTGGCCTTTTACTATCAGTTCTTATTCTCCTGGGGATTTCTTTCACTACCAAACTTTCAGTTATATCTTCCTAAGTAATCAGAGATTACTTCCTAAGTAATCCTATGTCTTCCTAAGTACTGGGAAGTTGTTCCTTGTTTTCCTATGTCTTATGATGTTTGTTTACAAACTGAATTGGAAATCAAGGTTAACACATTCTCATTAGACTGGAGCAGTTTTTTGGTCTTGCCTAACTTACCACTTCTTATATCTAAGATGTCTCATATAATTTTGAGTTAAGCATAGAGTATAGCAGATTCTTATGTCAATATGGAAGTCAAATTCTTAGAAATAGTTTATTCATACTTAAGGTTTTTCTAGTTCTTGTGTTTTACAACTAAATGTTGTGTCACACAATTAAAGTTAATTCTAGGCCCAGGTAGAAACATTTGGAGAGAGCTATGAGTTATCCTTAGCAAATGAATCATAATGAACTCTAGTACCTATTTCAATAGCTCAGAATTGGTTTTCTAGTATATTTCTTTCTGTGTTCCTGAAGTTTTTACTTGTTTTTCCTCAAAGAAGTAGGACATGCTGAGATGGGTTGAAAGTGTTAGTCACTCAGTCATATACGACACTTTGCAACTCCATTGACTATAGCCCTCCAGGCTCTTCTGTCCATGGAATTCTTCAGGCAAGAATACTGGAGTGGGTTGCCATGTCCTTCTCCAGGGGATCTTCCCAACCCAGAGACTGAATCTGCGTCTCCTGGATTGCAGGCAGATTCTTTACTCTTTGACCTAAGGATGGAAAAAGAGGTAGTATTTGGAGAATAAAGGTGTGAACGGAGGGAAGAACATGAAGAAGGAATATGAAAATAAGAATTGATTCTCTTGATTACCTGTGCATTCTCCAGACCACAGATATGAACCATTCACTTGTAGACTGAAGTGAAGTTTCCTTCAGCTACAAATGTGTATTATTTAGTTCTCATAACATTGTTCTGCATAGTGTTTTGGAAATCTTGATATAGGTTCTAACATTGCAAAACTGAGAAATTTTACACAAAAAATCTAAGTAGTGGTCTCTTTTTGAAAAATTTTTAATTCCTATGTAAAAACAATATGCTTGAATTAGGCAGTACTTTTCTCATTAGCCGGAGCAAGAGCTCTTTAGGTTTGGATAGGTCCTACCTAGCATGAGCCTTTTTCCCTTTACACAGCTGAATTGGCCCTGAGACACTAAGTTCCTTACTCATCTACCACAGGTTAAAGTTGATATCAAGGGACTAAAAGTCAGATGTCCTAGAAATGTGCTTTGAGTAGTTTAAATAAGATATTTTTGTTGTACATTGATTAATAATATCACAAAGTTAAAGACTCCAATTAAAATAATTTAAAAAACCCTATTAGATAGTACCTAAATGAACAAGAAATTTACAATTGTCCATGTTATTAAGTTGTCAAATGTATGAATTTTTTCCTGTTTTTGTAAAACTACTAGTTGAAAAATGTCTAAACACAGCTATTTAACAATGTAATTCATCAAAATTTGGGTTGAAAAAATAGAATTAACACTCAGTTTTAACAATTTGGGAAGTAATTTGATGTATTCAGTAAGTTTCATTCCAAATACATGTCAATGCTTTGTAAAGCCAAATGTGTTAGGTGCTAAATCATGTCTGACACTTTGCGACCCCATGGGCTGTAGCCCTCCAGGCTCCTCTGTCCATAGTATTCTTCAGGCAAGAATACTGGAGGGAGTTGCCATTTCCTTCTCCATGGGATCTTCCTGACCCACGGATCTAACCCGAATCTCTTGCATTGGCAGGTTGATTCTTTATTGTCTGAGCCACCAGGGAAGCCCTTGAAAGTCAAAGTTATCATTTATTTGTACTCTTCAAGGAATAGCTCTTGAATATTTCCCCTAAGTTTATAAAAAGAATAATAAGAATTTCCAGTAAATTGTTATTGAAAAAGGAACTATTCCTTGCGAAGTAGCTTGTGGGAGGTTAAGAGGGCAATTTTTCTTCTTTTTGATTCTTAGATCAGTCCTTCTGAAAGCAAATAGAATTTGTAATAAATGACCTTAAATAGTTCACTTTTTATAAAATGTGAAGTCTTTAAAATTTCCTTCAAAAATTAGGAAGGTTGTTTAGACTAATGGAATCTACCAGTTTACTTCACAAAAGTTGTTAGACAGCTTCCAAAGAGTAATGCCTTTTAGACATTACACAGAAGAGCGGGAAGAGGCAGTGTTAACTTTTTGAAAACAATGTATCCCTGAAAAAAAAATTGATTGTAGGAAGATTATGTAGTTTTATGGGAAATTTTTTCACATTTATAAACTTAAATTTTCTTCAGAATACCTTTGGTTGTTTTTAAAGATCTCTTGAAAACTGTGAGTAGTTTATAGATACTTTAGATAAAGGGCTTTCAGTAGACACTGCTTGGTATAGAGAATATGTATGTATTATAAGTTTGGTTTTGTCTGTTTATTGCAATGAGATTATTTTCCATTAATAAGAACTTCATTTTCATTTAGTCCTGCTATCTAAATTTATGTAAGACCCTAAATTATGTATTTGGTGGCTTCACCCCAGACAAAAAGAGTACAGTGCCACAAATTGATACTATGCCTTTTTTTTTTTTTTGCTTTTTATTTTAGGGTAAAGGAGAAGGGCTGTAGAAAATGGATTCCAAATTAATTGATCATATTTAGAAATGTCAAAGTGAGGCTGATGATTTCTCAAGGTGAATGCACTGCTCTTAGAAATTATCCACTGCTCTCTTGGCTTGATTTTATCACTCTGAGTTGTTCCTCCCTGAGTAAAGGCCTTTGGAGACCCTTTATTCTTAAACCAATGATGTGGATAGAGTTCTTTAAAAACACTTTACTTTAGCCAATGTTGTCATTACAGTTAAGAAGCAGAGTGACATTTCATGAGTTGATACTAACTTACAAAATTTTTTCTTAATGGAAATATGACATGTTCTCTGTGTCTTTTGAAATCATAAAATTTATGAAATCTCTCATGAGCTAGAAAAGTAGAGATTGTTTAAATTTGACATTTTCTTTCTGTTTCTCTGAAGCTATATGGTGGAATTGCAGTCTCTTTAGGGAATTAAGCTTTAAAATAGACTACTTCTACAGAGTAGTGAAATCTAGCTTATTTCATATTATCCTAGAAACACTGACATCAAAGGGACTATAAAAATTATCTTGTTCAACTATCACTGCAGGCTTGTATCTTCTCCATATCACATCTGACAGTTAAAAACTAATTTCTGCTTCAGCTCACCCTGGTGTTGAGAAAGCTTTCTGCCCCGAGGCATCCTCTTTCATTCCTGTATATCTATGACTGTTACAAAAGCCTTCTCTGTATAGTGTTGAAATCTGTTTTTTGTGTGTACGTATTTCAATTCTTTTGTCCTAGTGATTCCTTCCAAACAAGTTGTATGTGCATTTCAGAAGTCTGAAGACAGTTAATAAATTCTTATTAAGCCCCTCTTTTCATGGCTAAGCAACCTCAACTACTCCAAAATGGATATAGTTTCCAATTCTGTAATTAATTTGCTTCTTCTCCTCCAGATGATATTGATATTTCAATATTCCTATTAAATTGTGACTCTCAGAATTTTATATAGACTCCAAGAGTGGTCTCATTTATATAGAGTAACATGAGATTTTTCATTGTATCATAGCAGATTTCTATGTCCATTTGTTCAGTTTATCATTGACTTTCTTGGATGATCTCATCACATGGCTGATTGATTGTGTTTCCTGTTAAGCTATAACCCCCAAATATTTCACAGGCACTAGTATTAATCTTTACCTATCTGGACCTATATTTGTATAATTTTTAAAAATCCAAGTACAGGTTCTTTAAATTTCTATTTAAGAAGTATTTATGCTGTTAGACTTGAACCATTATTCATTACGTTGAACCTTGATTGTACTAACACAATGGTCCCCAACCATTTTGGCACCTAGAACCAGTTCTGTGGAACACAATTTTCCCACAGACTGTGGGGTGGAGGGGATGGCAGGGGATGGTTTAGGGATGATTCAAGTGCATTACATTTATTGAGTTTTTTGAGCAGGAGGCAGAACTTGGCAGTAATGCAAGTGATGGAGAGTGGCTGTAAATACAGATAAAGCTTTGCTCACATTGCTCACCTCCTGCTGTGCATCTGGTTCCTAATAGGCCATGGACCAGTACTGGGGGTTGGTCTAACATAACGACTTTCTTTACAAGGTCTATGAATCTACTAAATATGCTATTAAATCATTATGGACATTTTCAATAAGATAAAATAAAATGATCTAAGGATATTTAAGACCTGTTTAGTATATTTAATATGTTTAGTATATTTAGTATATTTCACTGCTGCTTCTTTCATTCTTTCATTCCAGCTTCCCTTTGACTTGTACCAGCTAGGAGGTTGGGAGTGGTTGACTCATCATCTTCTTTAGGCTTGGGCCCTAATATGTTGAAGCTAGTTATCATAATTCAACTATGTATGTCACAGTCCTTGGTTCATGGACAGTTCAATCAGTGAATAGATATTCTTTGATTGCATAGAATGTTAGACTGAGAAAAAAGAAGTCTCTTTCTCCTGCTCTGGATGATAAGACATGCGGAAGTGAGGCCTAGAACTGCTTATACCTACTTTGCTAACATGAAGGATGCTAGCCTAAGGATGAAGTCAAAACACATAGCTGACAAAACTTCTTAATATAAGTGAAATTGAAATTCTAGTCTATCAATGTCTAAAGCTTTATCTTTCTCTAAACTTTTTCATTAAATGAATAACTATAATCAGAGGGCAAGGAAATTAATGTTAGCTACCTTAAGATACCATAAAATATGAGTAGATTAATACAACAAAAAGGCTATATTTTATCCACATAATGTCTGATGTGAGTTGTCAGAGACTGTTCTCTGTCTAGTTACACAAGGAACCAGATTTCTTCCATCTTATTCTGTCACCATCACAAGTTGTGGCAGGTAGAAAGAGAGAATGAGAGGAAGAATTTGGCTTTTAACTGCCTTGGTCTAGAAATAAAATGTGTGGCTTCTACTCTTAATTCATTAGGTTGTACTAGTCGTATGGCCCCAAACTGAATACCTGGGAGGCTAGGAATTGTTGAAGAATATTTTGTGAGTATGAGTGGCATCTGAAAACCAACATCCTCTCTTCAAGGAATGTAGGTTTTCACAAAAAACTTAAGGAGCCACTGATCAAAAACTCTGCTTTCCATATGCAACCATCCCAGAGGTATGGATATATTAATGGCCTGACTACTGGCTCAGAGCAGTGTGAAAACACACAAATTATAGTAATACATTCTTCCAGTCTCTATCTCTTATTTTCATTCTGAAAGTCAAGTCTAAACATTAATAACTCTTGATTCCTGGTCACATCTATTTTCCCTGGTGGCTGGAAGATAAGAAATTTCTGTTCCTATAGTTTACTATCTCATCTGTAAGTTTTTACCATACTCTAGTGTGTAATCATTTTAGGCCAGGAGACTTGATCATTTAAAGAAGCTAAATGCTATCTTATCATCTCTTTACATATCTTCAGGATCAATTGCTTTTACCAATACTTATTCAACCTTCTCCAGGCTAAAAATTATTTTTCTGGTTAGAGAATATGGAAGTAAATAGAACTTTCTGAATCCAATTTTGTGTCACTTGTTCAATTTATAAAATCTTGCTAGACATATTACAGGTGAATTCTCTTTGTTCTTGCTCTGGATATAAATATAACTTAAAAACGTTTTATTGTCCTTATGCAATTTATTCACAGTCAGTCAGTCAGTTCAGTCACTCAGTCATGTCCAACTCTTTGCGACCCCATGTACTGCAGCATGCCGGGCTTCCCTGTCCATCACCAACTCCTAGAGGTTACTCAAACTTTTGTCCATCAAGTCAGTGATGCCATCCAACCATCTCATCCTCTGTTGTCCCCTTGTCCTCCTGCCTTCAATCTTTTCCAGGATCAGGGTCTTTTCCAATGAGTCAGTTCTTCCAATCAGGTGAACAAAGTATTGGCGTTTCAGCATCAGTCGTTCCAATGAATATTCAGGTTTGATTTCTTTTAGGATTGACTGATTGGATCTCCTTGCAGTCCAAGGGACTCTCAAGAATCTTCTCTGACACCACAGTTCAAAAGCATCAATTTTTTGGTGCTCAGCTTTCTTTATAGTCCAACTGTCACGTCCATACATGACTACTGGAAAAACCATAGCTTTGACTAGATGGACCTTTGTTGGCCAAGTAATGTCTCTGCTTTTTAATATGCTAAGTTGGTCATAGCATTTCATGGCTGCAGTCACCATCTGCAGTGATTTTGGAGCCCCCCAAAATAAAGTCTTTCACTGTTTCCATTGTTTCCCCATCTATTTGCCATAAAGAGATGGGACTGGATACCATGATCTTAGTTTTCCCAATGTTGAGTTTTAAGCCAACATTTTCACTCTCCTCTTTCACTTTCATCAAGAAGCACTTTAGTTCTTTGCTTTCTGCCATAAGGGTGGTGTCATCTGCATATCTGAGGTTGTTGATATTTGTCCCAGCAATCTTGATTGCAGCTTGTGCTTCATCCAGCCTGGCATTTCACATGATGTACTCTGCATATAAGTTAAATAAGCAAGGTGACAATATACAGCCTTGACGTACTCCTTTCCTGATTTGGAACCAGTCTGTTGTTCCATGTCCGTTCTAACTGTTTCTTCTTGACCTGCATACAGATTTCTCAAGATGCAGGTCAGGTGGTCTGGTATTTCCATCTCTTGAAGAATCTTCCACAGTTTGTTGTGATCCATATGGTCACAGTTTTTGGTGTAGTCAATAAAGCAGAAGATGTTTTTCTGGAACTCACTTGCTTTTTCAATGATCCATCAGATGTTTATCCACGAATATCAGTTGATTCTGTGTTTTCTGGCACTGTTCTCACAGGCTCATGTTTCTTTCATATTTGTGCTTGGCTTTATGTCACTACCCCTTTTCTGCACATAAATTTAAAAGTTAAAACCATCTAAGTGATGTTTATGGAGCCCTTGTGAATCTTCAGATCCTCTCCTTTATGACTGTTTTTATAATTTCATAGGTGGAAATTCAATTTCAAGTGATTTTCAAACTCTGAACTTTCCCATTTTAGAGTCTAAAACTACATGACTATTTATATCTTTCACTTACTGTCTAACATTTTCCTATCTGAAGTTTAGGGTAGCTTTTTCTCCTGATTGACACAGCCACCTTATGTTTGGAATATCCTTGGTGTTTAATAAGTAATTTTTGAATGAATGTATTTGAACTAAGCAAGAATAAAAGTCCCTCTTCATAAGAATCCTATTTTTTAAAATTGAATCTTTACATAAGTCTTTAGACAAATTTGATGATTCAGTATATCTTTTTTTTAATGGGAATTTCAATTTGATTTTTTAAATGACAAATGACTTATGATAAGCTTTTTATTTATGGAGATTAAAATTTTAACCATTGAGTTTGTTAAATTCTTTCGAATGAGTGTAACACGTATCATCAAAGTTACAGGTTTAATATTCATATAGGCAGTTATTACTTAAGAGATAATCTTGTATTCTTACCAACAATCTTCATTGGCCATCAGAGAAGCATGCCAAGAGAACACAAATCTAATTCCATTATCATTATTAAGGGCAGAGAAACTTTGATATTTCTTTCATATCTGTTTCCCTAATCTGTATCTTTCATATTTGTTTCCCTAATCTGTATTCACTATTTCATAACTAGTCGGTATTCACTATTTCATAAAAAGTTTTACTTAATCTTATTGAAATGCTTCAATGTTGCTTCAGAATAAAGGGAAAATGTATGCTAACTTTAAATGTAAGTTATTAACATTGACATTAGCATCAATGAAAGAAGCAGACATTTATAAATTATAACCAAAGAATTGTTATTTTACAACAGAAGATTTTCTTTAACTTTGGAGACCACAGTTTACCAAATCTAGACTTCCCGTAGATTTCTCTACAAAACCCAGGGTAGATAGCTATTATGACTGTTTGACTATTTCCAGAAGTGAAAATCCCCTTTTTGGTAATTCCTTTTCTAATCAGTTTTACTATAAATTCTCTTCATTACTTTCCTCATTATCTTCTGTTTCTTAAATTCTGAGTCTTCTTTGATAGTTTATGTGACTGTGGTGCAGAAACATAACATTAGTATTTTCCTGATGGAGTATATAAGGCAGAATTTCTGAATTTTTGATGTTTATGAGGAAAAAGTGAATGAGAGCTATTATAATTATGCTGTTACAGTAGGTAGAAAATTAAAATAAAGTTGAGCAAATCTGTATTAGTCATCTTATTGTTGGTAAAATTTAAACTTTACTCCCAATTTTTAATGATATCTTGACTTGGACTAGAATTTTAAATTGAAAGTAACTTATCCCTTAAACTTCAAAGACATTTTAGTTTGGCTTCAAGAGTTTCAGGTAGGAATTCTGAGATCACTTGGATTGTATACCTCCTCTTTGCTTCCCTACTAGAAACATTTACAATATTCTTTTAATATTTGGTTCAGTATACAATATCAATGTATTTTTTAAAACTTTCAGAATTTTATGCACTTTTAACATTCAGAAATTGGAATTTTAAAACTTTCATGTACATTAGCATCCACATATATAAATGAAAGCATAGTCCATAACAAGATTTATACACAGATATTTATGAAAACGTTATTTGTAAGGTTCAAAAACTGGAAATAAGACAAATATCATCTATAGGTTAATGAATAAACAAACTGTAATATTTGAACACTATTCTGCAATCAGAAGAAATGTATTACTAATACCTATTTACAAAATTAATGATTCTGAAACTAGCTATGGTGTGTGAATGAAATCAGGCTAAAATCAGTACATAATGTTAAATTCTGCTACAAATTAATCTCCAGTGACAGAAAGCAGAATAATAGTTGGAAATGGGATAGCAGAGTGAGGAGAGGAGTGAATGGGGTGAGAGACAGGTCTTTTGTATTCAGTGAAATGCCAGGCTGGATGAAGTACAAACTGGAATCAAGATTCCAGGGGAAATATCAATATCCTGAGATATGCAGATGACACTATGCTAAGGGCAGAAAGCAAAGAGGAACTAAAGAGCCTCTTGATGAAAGTGAAAGAGGAGAGTGAAAAATCTTACTTAAAACTCAACACTGAGAAAACTAAGATCATGGCATCTGGCCCATCACTTCATGGCCAAAAAATGGGTAAAAAATGGAAACAGTGAGACTTTATTTTCTTGGGTTACAGAATCAATGCAGATGGTGACTGCAGCCATGAAATTAAAAGATGCTTGCTCCTTGGAAGAAAAGCTATGACCAACCTAGACAACATATTAAAAAGCAGATTTGGGAGAATGGCATTGAAACATGTATAATATCATATATGAAACAAATCGCCAGTCCAGGTTTAATGCATGATACTGGATGCTTGGGGCTGGTACACTGGGATGACCCAGAGGGATGGTACAAGGAGGGAGGAGGGAGGGGGGTTCAGGATGGGGAACATGTGTATACCTGTGGCGGATTCATGTTGATGTATGGCAAAACCAATACAATATTGCAAAGTAATTAACCTCCAATTAAAATAAATACATTTATATTAAAAAAATAAAAAGCAGAGACATTACTTTTTCAAAAATGATCCGTCTAGTCAGAACTATGGTTTTTCCAGTAGTCATGTATGGATGTGAGAGTTTGACCATAAAGAAAGCTGAGCACCAAAGAATTGATGCTTTTGAACTGTGGTGTTGGAGAAGACTCTTGAGAGTCTCTTAGACTGGAAGGACATCAAACTAGTCAATCCTAAAGAAAATCAACCCTGAATATTCATTGGAAGGACTGACGCTGAAGCTGAAGCTCCAATACTTTGGCCACCTGATGCAAAGCACTGACTCATTAGAAAAGGCCCTGATGCTGGGAAAGATTGAAGGCAGTAGGAGAAGGGGATGACAGAGGATGAGGTGGTTGGATGGCATCACTGACTCAATGGACATGAGTTTTAGCAAGCTCTGGGAGTTGGATCGACAGGGAAACCTGGCATGCTGCAGTCCATGGGTGGCAAAGAGCTGGGCACAACTGAGCAACTGAACTAGGATGATGGAAAGAAAGAAAGTGAAGTTGTTCAGTTGTGTGCAACTCTTTGTGACCCCATGGACTGTAGCCTACCAGGCTCCTCTGTCCATGGGATTTTCCAGACAAGAACACTGGAGTGGGTCGCCATTTTCTTCTACAGGAGATCTTCCCAACCAAGGGATTAAATCTGAGTCTCCCTCATTGTAGGCAGACACTTTACCAGCTGAGCCACCAGGGAAGAATGATGGAATATACTGCTAAAAGCTTAGTCAAAGCACTAGCTTAGGGGCACCACTTTGTAGGGGTAAGGCACTGATCCCCAAGGAGGCTATTGGATAATGAACTAGCTGTTTATTTTCTGTTGGAGAATCCCTAAAAGCTAATAAGAACAGCTCCAGGCATTACATGTTGGAGATAGGAGTAGTTCCTATCAATATCTTTGAGGATTGTGGTTTTCAGGGAGGTAACATTTCAGTCATCCAGGGGACAAAGCGTTTTACTAAATTGGATGTTGTGAATAGAAACAAATTGCTTTCAGCTCCTGTTCTTGACAATGAACCAGTAAACAAAAACAGGGACTCCTATAATATCAGAAATAATTAATGATAATTGACATAAAGTATTAGGGGGATATCACACAATGGGAGTAAAAAGGAGTGTATCTGGGGACCTGCCTGGGGTTTCACTAGGACATTTCTTATGCTTCTATGGTTCTGTGCACTGAATTACTAGTAAATGACCAGTTGCATCAACTATGGCCTGTCAAGCCCAAGACATCTAAAGACTCAGAATCTTTGGGGAGGAAGACTGGAAATCTCCATTTCAGCTGCTTGTAAAAATACAAAAACTTTCTGTCTTGTGACTTTATACAAGGCATGTACTTGTTTTACATGTGTTGGCTTTATTAACATTTCTTTGTTTCTTTTTGTTTTCATTCCTACTTTTATGACACCTTAAGTATATGTTTAATTTCTTAATAAAAGTGACTTTAAAACTTTTAATTTAAAATTTGAGGTGTGTATTTGTTTTCTATCAAAGACATGGTAAGTTTATCTTTTATTTCTAAATTCACCAGGTCAGGATCATTAAATAGTAAAAGTATATTCTTTTTATACATTTTAAATTCTTTAAAATATTTTCTACATGTTTTCCTAAGAAATAAGCACTTCATATTGTTGTGTATTATTTATCATCTGTCTGTGGAAGCACCAGAAGTAAAAATTTTTCTGTAGTTAAGCAAACAAATCCTTTTCTCGTCAACATCCTTTTCTTCCAAATAGCAATATTAACCCTAGAACATTATGGAAGAAGCCTTGTGAAACATAGCTATATTACAAATAACTTGGGAACACATCTTTATATTGGTTGAACATAGAAATATATAGAAGAATGTAAGAGAAAGAAGAAAACGTATTATATCTACTTTCATAGCCATCAAAATCACAGCTGGTTCTATTTACTAAGCATTTCAAAAATCGGTGACAGTTTCAAGGATCACCTAGATTTGTTATAAATTTAAAAATTTTTGCAAATTGATTCATAGTTGGTAAGTTGGGAAATTTGAGAAAAAGCTGTTTCTAATAATCACTGATATGTTTTACATTGTATAATTTAGCTACTTAACACATTGCATCCATGTGCAAGGCTTCATAGGTGGCACAGTCATAAAGAATTAGCCTATCAATACAGGATACATGAGAGCTTCAGGTTTGATCCTTGGTTTTGGGAAGATCTCCTGGAGTAGGAAATGACAACCCACTCCATTATTTTTGCCTGGAAAATTCCATGGACAGAGGAATCTGGTGGGTTATAGTGCATGGGGTAACAAAGAGTCAGACACAACAGAGCATACACACACACATATGCAAACTATCTATACAATTTAAAACAAAAAGAATATTTTATTATTCAGGGAGGATACAATTTATGAATGTAGAAAAATATATGAGAATTCCAAGTTAATAATTTCAATAGTTCCATTGTATTTTCATAGTTTATTCTCTGCATCTGATCAACCAAATGAAATCTTAGGATTTATATGCTTATAGCCCCTGGAAACAAAGTGATCTGAGGTCTTGATATCATCATGTTCCCACCATTGTGTACTTCAAGTTCTACACTAAAGGGCCTGAGAATGTTACTTACAGTGTTATGAATATTTGGTTATAAATTTCCTTTTCTTTTTTGGCTGCACGGCTGCACAGCATGCAGTATCTTAGTTCCCCAGCCAGGGATCAAGCCTGCTCCCTCTGAAGCAGAAATGTAGAGTCTTAACCACTGGACTGCTAGGGAAGTCCCTGATAAAAACTCTTGATGCATATATCAGTTTGATGACTTTCAGAAAAAAAAAAAATTCACAGTCTAAAAGTAAACCACTCATTAAAACCTTTAGGTCCAATTTTTGATGATAAAAATGTAAAAATATTTTCTGAGGCACATTTGTAAGGCCTGATGCTGTTTACTGAACTGTTAGGAACCTGATTAGATAACCTTGATTCTGAAGATGTTCCCAAGAATATGCTTTCATTCAAATTCTTAACCACAGAGTTAGACCAATCAAATTCAACACCATTTTTTAGCTGGAAACTTATTAAACACTTTTACAAGCTCTTGTTCAGTTATTATGATTTTAAATTTATTTATTTTGAGTGGAAATTAAGCTTTTCTAAAAGTACAATGCTGAATAACAGCCAGAATTTCAAAGTGTGCTCCTGTGTAGTGAAAGGGCCAGGAAAATCACATGCAAATGATCTCTAGATTTCAGAAATCCAGTAAAGATTATTTACTATTATATTTACAAGTCCTGGGGATTCGTGTTGAGTGTTCAGGTTGCAGGGTACTTTGCCTGTTCTCACCTGAGGAAGAACAGAACCTGGACACAACAATTGGCAGAGCTACGTGCTGCCTGTGAACCGTGAATGCACCTACTTGAGGGAGTGAGGAGTTTAATTGCTTGTGGGATAGACATTTACCTCAGAGCAGGCATCCAGTCAGTCTTCACTAGGTTCTAGGATGTTCAAGGGCAGGAATAGTCTCTCCAACGTTGCTGCCTCCCCAACTGTGTATCCTGAACCATATGTACATTTCAAGCCAAATAATTTTTATAAACGAATGAAGGAATTCCAACTTACCATGTAAGCGAGTATGAATACTTCTTGTTCTTTATTTGTGTATGTTGAAAATGAATTTAAAAAGGAATAATGACAGCTTCCCCCTATGCTCAACTTATGCTTTTCTATGAAAGAAAGGACTTCTCTGTGAGACAAGAAGAAAGGAAATATTTTTAGAAAATCTGTGTCTGGACATACATATTCCTTTTTAATGATTTGGATGGTATTTCTTAATTTATTTTTACTTTCACTGGGTTAAATAATATATTTTCTAATCCTAATAAATGAATGCATATTTTTGATAAATGTTGTGACCTTTGACAGATTTTTGAGTCTTTTAATAATCAGAGAAAGAGTTTAAGCTACTTAATTATAAAAGTATTAATTATAGGAGATAAACACTAAGAAGGACTGAAGTTGGCATTGGCCTTGGTAAAACTTGGGTCATTTAAGTCACCAGATAATTGGGCTGTCCTAATTGCAGGCCCTTGAAACGATCCTGAGCTCAAGAACCTTGTCATGACCCTGCAAATGCCTTAAGCAATCACTTATCTGGAAGAACTAAGAAAGTGCTCAGAATGTTAAGGTGGTCTTATTCAGACCCAGAAATTTTGCCCTTATATGATAATGAACCATGGCTTATTCAGTACTGCAACATTGAATACAATGGAACTATTGAAATTATTAACTTGGAATTCTCATGTATTTTCTCTATATTTTAAAAAGCATTTGCTTTTTGTTTTATTTAAGAATAAGAGAGGGTCTTTTTTTTTTTCTTGCAGACTAATTCTTTGTAAATGATTAATCTTTTTATGATTGGGACATTCTTCCTTATTTATCTTTTACTAGACTGTGTGTTCATTAGCTCTCTGACTCTGTTCTAAGTTCTGTTCCAATAGACTTACATGAGGCTATTCTTCTTTCTACCACTTGGAGAGCCATTTCCCTACAGGATGGTTCCCCTCCTTTCCACTGCCTTTGAGGCCCATTTCTGAGGGGGATTGAAGAGGGCTAGTCATATATTAATACCTTCACCTGGTACTAGTTTACTAAGTAAGTAGTGTGCATGCTCACTTGTGTCTATTTTGCGACCCCATGGACTAGAGCCTCCCAGGCCCTTCTGTACACAGGTGCCATGGTTCTTAGTTATCTGCTTGTGTGATTCACACATGTCTTCAGGGCCTGCTAAAACCTTACTTTGTATATCTTACTTTTACTTTATATGGGAATACTGCCTATTGAAATCCAAAGATAAGTTTGTTGAATTATCGTAATAGGCAATTTGGTTCATGTGGTCATTAGATATCTCATGTTCAGTCACTTAGTCTGTACAAGAGTCCAGTCACAAGCCTGGAGCTGCTTTTCTAATGGAGAATATTTGCCAAAAGAGGAGGACATGGTCTTATTCTAGGGATGTTTCTGGTTTTCTTTCTGGGATCACCAGAAGCTTCATATAGTATCTGTATGTCAAAGACAATTCCAAAACCACTTGAGCTGCTGGGTCATTATGCCTAGTAGAAGCAAAATTATACTATAATCTAAATCTGATAAAGTGAAATTTCTGTCTCCAGATCACACTGATAATAGGCACATTAGGTGCCAAAATATCCAATTCAGGATATTTTGCCTCTAAAATCCATAGACATCTACAAAACATTGTGCATGTTCTTTTGACACTGGTTCTATCTTTTACTTTAGAAAGAATATTCTGACATGATCCAAGCTACTAGACTCCTGGAAATTACACCAACAGGGCAGACTCGTGAGTATTTGTAGTTGCTTCCCTACCTTTGGGCACATGTTTGTCTTAATGAGTTCTCCAGAGCTCTAGTTAATTCTAGTTAATATGAAAGGAAGCTAAAGAGTTGACATAGATCTGTGGCAAGACAGTAAATTTGCGCAGTATTCTCTGATATGGAAATACAAACCATTTATTATTTTGCTTACAAATTTTTCTAAAACATTAATTATTTCTATACATAAGTGCTAAAATTATGTTGAGTTGTACCTATAGAGATACCCAATCCGGAATCATAGCTGCAATTGACATCAGTATTTGATTAAGTTTTTAATGATCTTCTGCTATTCTCCATGATCCATCAAGTTTTTGCACTGACCAAACAGGCTAGTTCATTGGTGCTATGCTAGGGATCACAACCCTTACACATGTCAAATCCTTGATTGTGGCACTAATATCTATAATTTCCCCCAGGAATAGTTTACTATTTTCAGCAAGAGATGAGATAACAGGGAATTTTATTCTTTCTACAAAATAAACTTTGTTCCATATCCTTCTTGATAATTAAATATATTCTATTTTTACTGCATGTTCTGAAGCCACTGTTAGGACAACCCAAGAGTCACTCTGATTAATAAAATATAAAAATATTTTGGGTTTTTGAGGATAAGCATGAGTTCAGAGTCAGTAACTGAAAGATTATGAAGTATGGATATTTCTCTTTTTAAAATCATTCTGGAAAATAGTAATGGGAAAATGACATTTGAGGAATCGGATGGAGGTTTAATTTTCAAACTGAACAGTGTCAATATTGTTCATGGGGAAAACTCTGTCTTAAACTGACTTTGGTGTAGTAACACTGTGAATCTCCAAATAGCAATTTGGGTCAGAATTTTCTCAGCAAATCTAGAATTTATCATCCTATATATGTTAAGAAGCACTTAAGTAGATTTCTAGGAATCAATTTATTTCACTTCTGAGGGTATGAGTAATTAGCAATAGATTTCCATGGATCATAACTATTGTAGGGATTTCTCTAGTGATTCAGTGGTTGAGAATCTACTTTGAAATGCAGAGCACTTGGGTTTCATCCCTAGTCAGGTAACTAAGATCCCACATGCTGCAAAGCAATTAAGCCTGTGTGTAGCAACAGAAGATTCCTCATGATGCAACTAAGACCTGGCACAGTCAAATAAATAAATAAATTTTAAAAGACCAATATTGTAGCCACAGGCATTTTCTTCTTATGGCGTCTGTGCTCACATTTTCTACCACTCTAGAATCCCATTTTTACCATTGAGGTCACAGAGTCAATTTTCATTGTAGCATCTCACACTCTCATCTCTGGCCTACAGAGTATAAGCACCAGAGAGATCAAGAATGTTCATACCTCCATCATGAAAGCATTTCTTAATGTCTTCTTGAGGGAATGTCCTCCCAGATATCCTAAGAGAATATGGCTAAGCAATCACCAAGAAGATTTCACTTAAAAGATTTATTCCAAGTGCAGTTCCTTTCTTGAGAAAGAAGAACGGAACTGGANTGCATTCCCACCAACAGTGTAAGAGGGTTCCCTTTTCTCCACACCCTCTCCAGCATTTATTGCTTGTAGACTTTTGGATTGCAGCCATTCTGACTGGTGTGAAATGGTACCTCATTGTGGTCTTGATTTGCATTTCTCTGATAATGAGTGATGTTGAGCATCTTTTCATGTGTTTGTTAGCCATCTGTGAACTGGAGGAATCAACCTGCCTGACTTCAGGCTCTACTACAAAGCCACAGTCATCAAGACAGTATGGTACTGGCACAAAGACAGAAATATAGATCAATGGAACAAAATAGAAAGCCCAGAGATAAACCCACACACCTATGGACACCTTATCTTCGACAAAGGAGGCAAGAATATACAATGGGTTAAAAATCTCTTTAACAAGTGGTGCTGAGAAAACTGGTCAACCACTTGTAAAAGAATGAAACTAGATCACTTTCTAACACCATACACAAAAATAAACTCAAAATGGATTAAAGATCTAAACATAAGACCAGAAACTATAAAACTCCTAGAGGAGAACATAGGCAAAACACTCTCCGACATAAATCACAGCAGGATCCTCTATGATCCACCTCCCAGAATACTGGAAATAAAAACAAAAACAAACAAATGGGATCTAATTAAAATTAAAAGCTTCTGCACAACAAAGGAAACTATAAGCAAGGTGAAAAGACAGCCTTCAGAATGGGAGAAAATAATAGCAAATGAAGCAACTGACAAACAACTAATCTCAAAAACATACAAGCAACTCCTGCAGCTCAATTCCAGAAAAATAAACGACCCAATCAGAAAAAATGGACCAAAGAACTAAATAGACATTTCTCCAAAGATGACATACGGATGGCTAACAAACACATCAGCATTCTTTTAAATGTTCCCTTCGAGCCAGCACTGACAAAGGAGCTGCTTCCCCGGTAGGGGTGGCTCAGCTAATCTGTAAAATGCAAGCAAGAGTACAATGGCAAAACAGGCAAAAATAGGAATCTAACCCATCACATGTTTTTATTTATCTGTTGATGTCTATCTCTAATAGGTCTCCGGTGTTCTACCACCTCACAGGTGTATTGTTCCCCTGTTTGACCTACAGGGATTTTGGAGATAAAAGCTTTAGTCTGAACAAATGTACCCAATTAGATATCCCTTGCAGTTCAACGGAGGTGAGTATGGCTAAAATTACTCTATAGGAGCCCTTCCAATTTGGCAACAGTTGGTTGTCAAGAGACCCCGCTTTCCAAGTTTTGAGAACTTTGTCCCTGGAGTTAATTTGTGAAGAAAATGCCCCTTCTGCTGTATTTTTACTGGGAGCCGGCAGCACCTTGCTGGCATAGCCCTCCATTGCCCTCTGAACTTGTCCTAGATTAATAACATATCACAGGGGCTGGCTCTCTTCCTCATCTAAAAGAATGTCAATATCAAGCAAAGGTTTCCCATCAGTCATTTCAACTGGACTAAGCCCCAGAATACTCCTGGGGACTCCATGGGTCCTGAGGATTGCCGTAGGAAATGCATTGGTTTAAAGCTCATGAGTCTCTTGTCAGAACTTTGCTAAGGTCTTCTATAATGTATGGTCATTTTTCTCTACCTTCCCTGAAGATTAGGGGTGCCAAGAAGTGTGTAGCTTGTAGTCTATCCCTAGGACTGTTGTGAGCCCTGTATGATTTTGGCTATTAAAGGAGGTGAGGGGGGGGGAGGGCTCTTACGGTCCTGAGGGGACTTTGGAAGTCCAAATATAGAAATTATTTCTTTTAAAAGGGGCTTAGAGACTTCAGTAGGCTTTTCAGATCAGGTGAGGAGGACTTTAACCCATCCCATGAAAGTATCAACAAACACAAAAATTTATTTATATCTTCTTGTGATTTGTGTGAAATCAGCTGCCATCTTCGCCTAGACCGGTCCCTTGGCATTGAATTAGCTTGGGTAATGAAGGGGGGTCAGGGTAGGGTGGGCCTGCAGGTTATCATGGTCACATAAATCACCAGCAAGCATTAATCGTTTCACTGTTCTTTTGAGCCCCTTCCATGAAAAAAACCTTTGGCATCAAGTCCCATAGCGCATTCCTCCCATACTGGGTGGCATCATGCAAGCTCTTAAGGAGTTTTCATTGTTAGGTTCCAAAGACTAGAACCTTGTCATCCATTTTATACTGGCCTGTATTTCCTTTCTTATAGCCTGTTTCTCAAAATTTTCTTGTTTCTCTGGGGAATATTGGGGAAGGCTAGAGAGTTCAGGGGGCAAATCACTAGGGTCATAACTTGCTCAGGTTTTCACAGTTGAGCATCCTGTTTTGCAGTTCAGTCATTGCTCTCAAATGCTTGGCTCACAAAGGATGCCTCCCTCTGTAGGTTCCTAGAGTAAATTATTGCTGCCTATGTTGGGGATATCAGTGCTTGTAAAAGAGCTAGAATTCAATCTTTATGTTTTCTGAGAGAATTTCTAGCACTTAACATTCTTTTTTCTTTCCAAATGGCAGAGTGAGCAAGTAACACATGGAACCCACATTGGGTCAGTAAAAATATTTAATTTCTTATTCTTTCCAAAGTCGGGGTGGTAGGGCTTGGCATCTATGACTTCATCTAAACTAACTAAGACACCCCAACTTTTTGGTTCCCATCTCTGTAAAACTGCTCCCATCAGAAACCATTCAACCTTAGGGATATCAAGAGGTTCACCAAGAAGATCAAACCTGCTGGAATAAGTTTGTTGTATAGTATTCATTTATACACTGATGCTATAAGTATCCCCTCTCAACAACTGGAAACAGAGATGCCATGACAAACCTTTAATGCCATGTCTGTGGTGTCCATTAGTAGAGCCTGATAGCTTCTTAACCTTCCCCAGTCAACCAATGGCGTTATATTACTGCAAGATATAAACCGTGGTTGGAGAGTCTTTATACACATTCCATTAGAAAATATTTCTAATGGACTTTAACAGTATTCTTATCTGAATCTTGCTTTGTCTCGCTACTTATCAAATTACCAATATATTATAGTGGAATATATCACTATATTCCCTTTTAAAGGCTCATTTCCCTCAGCTTCCTTGTTAATATATTTCCAAAAGTATGGAGCCTGTCCCTTAGACCCTATGGAAGCAACATACAGTATCTTGGGTAGCCTCCAGGTGTCAGGGCCCCTCCATTCAGAGTAAAAAGTTATTGATAGTCCAGATGTGAGGAATGCAGTGACATTCATCTGGGAGGTCCAAAACAGGAGAGGTCCAAAAGAGAGGAGTACTGAGCGGTCCTTGACACATGGGTGAGGAGGGTGTGTGAGTTTGGTGCCATTGGGTGTATGGGGATGACTGCCTTATACACTGCTCCTAAATCTTGCACAAATTAATATCTTTGCTAACCTTCAGAACTAGGAGAATTGTGGTACTGCAAGGGGATTTGTAGGATCCAAGGAGTCCCTCTTTCAGAAATTGGTGAGGAGCAGTTGGATCCCCCTCAGTGTCTCAGGCTTTAAAGGATATTGCCTCTTCCAGGAGTATTTTTCTTAGGGCTTTAATCTTATTCCTCTTGGGGGTGGGGGTGCAGTTTTGCCCTTTTTGACACTGAGGTATCCCAAAATACAGATCCAGCTGTTCTCTAATTGTTTGGGGAATGTCTTGGGGGAGTATTTTGATGACAAAAACGTAGATCATCTTGTGCTGCCAATAGATGCATTCTCTGCTTAATTTTCTACTTTCTTGGACTTCACCACATCCTAAGAATATACTAGCTCCTAATTTATTTAGCAAACCTCTTCCAAGAAGGGGATAGAGCATTCTTCTGTCATAAACAAAAAGGAGTAAGTCATAATAATGGACTCGACTTTTCAGGCCTGAGGATATGTATATTGCCTTACCTTTGGCGCCCCATAACTCTGATCACAGTACAGTCACAGTTGGAGAGGGAGCCAGCTGGCCAAGTTAGGACAGAGTAGGCAGTCCTAATGTCTATAAGGAATTCAATTCTCCTACCTGCCATGTTGAGGGTGTCCTGAAGTTCCCTCAGAGTGATGAAAATGGATCATGTAAGGTCTGGAGCTGGCAGGCACTCAGGTCCCGTCAGTTGTTAAGGAATCTCTCACTGGAGAGATTGCCAAGGAATTGGGGCCAGTTGAGGTTGTCTCTTGCGCATCTCACAGCAGGGTACTCAGAACATTCCCTCTTCCGTTGTCCCTTCTTCCCACAAAAGGCAGGCTGGTTTTGGCCCAGGTGGCTTCTTGGCTCTGTCAGGTTTTCCTGGACCTCCAGCGTCCCCTTGAGATGGAAGGTTGAATCAGAGAAGCTGAAAGCTGTTTTTTCTTTATTATTCTTCTATCCTTATTGACCCTCTCTTGTTAAATATTGGTTATTATAGACTTTGAATACCTCCTCTACCAAGGTTGACAATGAGTTTTATGGCTCAACCTCAAGCTTTAGCAATTCCCCTTTGTTATCAGGAGTGAACTTGATGATAAAATGCATGGCTGATAGTGACCTCCCTTCTGTGGACTGAGGGTGTGTATTCAAATATTTCCTAAATGCCTCTGTTATTTGACTCAGGATGTCATTTTTTTCCTGTGTAAACTTTTAGATGTTATCATAATTTACAGGTTTCTTTATGCATCATTTTATTCCTTCTGATAGATAAATAATATAATCTCATCCTAGCCTAGACTATGTGATCCTTGGTGTTGCAGCATGGGTCATCTGAGGTTGCATAACCATAATCTGAGTTTGAGTTCCACACAGTTGATAATTTGGTGGTGGGGTTGGTGGCCAGTAGGCTGTTTGTGTATTCTCTTTTTCAGTCTATAATCCTTTCCATCCAGGGTGCAACAATGGACCAGAACAACTCTGATGTCCTTTCAGGTTAGGGAAAACATTAACTCCAGCCCTAAATTCATCCCTAAACTTGTCAGGAGAACCTGCAAACCTCTCTTTACAGATTTGAAAAGAGGATATGCACTCTAGTAATCCCTCCATTCCCATCAGCTACTTCCCAGTACTTTTGTGGGGCAAAAGTGTATGCTAACTTCAAACTTGATTGGAAACCCATTGGGGATGTTATGAGGGATCTAATTTTGGGGTTTCTGGTGTGAATGGGTAAGGGGAGGTCCAGAGGCTAAAGGTGATGGTAAAGGGGAGGAAATGGGGGCCTGAGAAGGAGGCTTGATGTGCTGATGGCTAGTTGGTGGTTGAAAGAGGGTCTGTGAAATTGTCTGGCTATGAATCTTTTGGGGGTGACACAGAAATAGAGGCAACACACACACAGCAGGAATCCCCCAGACTGGAACGTTAGTAAAATTCCATAAAGGACTGCACATGTAAGAAGAAAAAAATAGGAAAGACAGAAAAAGTGATTCATACGGAGAGAGATTGCTCTTTCAAACTGGCCCTCTGCAGGGGTCTATTCAGACACCAATTCCAGGACTTCAAAAAAGGGGCCAGTGAAGGAGGGGCCACCCTGTCCACTGTCCACTGGGGCAATCAGTCCCAGGAAGCAGACTTTTGTACATTGTCTGAGGGACTCTGATTCACAGGTGGGCTTTGTACCCACAGGTGTACATAGAAATCTGCTTCTTCAGCCTGTTCCTAATGGGACTTCTCTTGGGGACAAGAAAAAAAAAGGGGGGGGGTGAGAATATTGTGATGATTGGACTTTTAGCCACTACATGATGTGAAGGTTAAACATCTATCACTCTCAGAAATCTCCCTGGACCAACATCTGCAGGGTGTGAGGCAAGCCTCTCCGACCTCTTTGTCATCAGCCAAGATGAAATATTATTGGCCAGAATGAGCAGGTTTCACACATTGAGGGGAATAGTGCTATAACCACTGGACATTCACTGTTTCTGGGAAGGATATGACAGTGAAATAGATAAGGACAGAGAAAGGAGAGGCAGAGAGAGAGAGGGGTATCAGGAGAGGGAAGAGGACAAATGGGAAGGGGAAGTGTCCCCACAAGGAGATACTGAGGCCCTCAGGGACCCAGAAGGCAGACTTACTAAATGTTGTGACATTGAAAATAAGAGATTCAGGCAGACCGTTGTCACCCAGAGGAATTGTTTTGTGTCCTGGAGGTGACAGCATCCTCTCCCAGGGAGGGGAAAAAGGCCCCACAAGCACTTCCAGTGTCACCATGAAGTATGATAGAGACCAGGGTTAAACTCTTTAATCAGATATACTGATTATAGATAAGGAATTTAGGGACGGTTTTGATGGGATTCATGCTACAGCACAAGGGAGCAAAAGCAATCAACATGCTCACTCAGTTTTTATGAAGTCCTATCATTTTTATCATCAAATTAGCTTTTGGTGCATTTCTAAGAACTTTTGTTCTAAATCTAGGTCATGATAAATATTGCCTGAGTTTCTTCTTAAAGTTTTGTAACTGTAGACTTGCACTTAGATTTATAATTTATTTGAAGTTGATCTTCGTATAAGGTGTGTGACTTAAGTGAATCCATATCTATTGTTTTTGCCTATGGATGGCCAATTATTACAATACCATTTGTGTAAAAAGCTATCTATTCTCCATGTAGCTATTCTTACATCTCTGCTAAATATCAAATAACTATTTAAAAAAATTTTAAATATAAGTTTATTTATTTTAATTGGAGATTAATTACAATATTGTATTGGTTTTGCCATACATCAACATGAATCTACCACGGGTATACACGTGTTCCGCATCCTGAGCCCCTCCTCCCTCATCCCTCCCCGTACCATCCCTCTGGGTTGTCCTGGTGCACCAGCCCCAAGCATCCAGTATCATGCATCGAACCTGGACTGGTGATTCGTTTCTTACATGATAGCATACATGTTTCAATGCCATTCTCCCAAATCATCCCACCCTCTCCCTCTCCCTAGGGTGACAATATACAGCCTTGACGCACTCCTTTTCCTATTTGGAACCAGTCTGTTGTTCCATGTCCAGTCCTAACTGTTGCTTCCTGACCTGCATACAGATTTCTCAAGAGGCAGGTTAGGTGGTCTGGTATTCCCATCTCTTTCAGAATTTTCCACAGTTTATTGTGATCCACACAGTCAAAGGCTTTGGCATAGTCGATAAAGCAGAAGTAGATGTTTTTCTGGAACTCTCTTGCTTTTTCCATGATCCAGCGGATGTTGGCAATTTGATCTCTGGTTCCTCTGCCTTTTCTAAAGCCAGCTTGAACATCAGGGAGTTCACGGTTCACGTATTGCTGAAGCCTGGCTTGGAGGATTTTGAGCATTACTTTACTAGCATGTGAGATGAGTGCAATTGTGCGGTAATTGGAGCATTCTTTTGCATTGCCTTTCTTTGGAATTGGAATGAAAACTGACCTTTTCCAGTCCTGTGGCCACTGCCAAGTTTTCCAAATTTGCTGGCAGATTGAGTGCAGCACTTTCACAGCATCATCTTTCAGGATTTGAAACAGTTCAACTGGAATTCCATCACCTCCACTAGCTTTGTTCGTAGTGATGCTTTCTAAGGCCAACTTGACTTCACATTCCAAGATGTCTGGCTCTAGATTAGTGATCACATCATCATGATTATCTGGGTCGTGAAGATCTTTTTTGTACAGTTCTTCCGTGTATTCTTGCCACCTCTTCTTAATATCTTCTGCTTCTGTTAGGTCCATACCATTTCTGTCCTTTATCGAGTCCATCCTTGCATGAAATGTTCCCTTGGTATCTCTAATTTTCTTGAAGAGATCTCTAGTCTTTCCCATTCTGTTGTTGAACCTAACCTTAAATTCTATGTGTGGTCTAACATATTTAGAATCAAATACCACACAGATCCCAAAGTTTATATCTGTGAAACATTTTAACTCATGTGATATATATACCATCTTCTCCTAGAATAGACCATACTGTCTGGAAAATGCTGGGATATAAGTCTTATTGTACATTTGGACAAAAGGGGAGAAAGAGAAGATATTTCTAAAAAGAACTTTGTTATCTTATGAAGCTAATTGTCCCAGATGCAACCAGAAGTTGAGGATCGAATGATTTTTTCTTCAGATGGAGGAAGGTTTGGGGGAAAGTTAAAGTTTCATTAATATCTGTTTAGTTGTTCCTGGACCACATCTCTGCGTCCTGCTCCTTCTCTTCTAGTGGAGGAGTTGGGCATTTAATTTATGGCTAAAACTCCAACTCTTGTACATTCCTATACATGGTCTCAGCCATGTGTTACTTGTGACTAGAGAAAATAAGTGTCTTCATGAAAGTTGTTACACATTTTGTTGTTCTACATGTATTTTTGATTTCACATAGTTTCAAATTTCTCTTTGCCTTATATTAATTCTCTAGGGGCATTAGAAAAAATCAGGTGAACATTTGAACTTTAAAATCACTGCCTTTTCCATTGAATAGTGTCAAAGCATTCAATCTCACAATGCTGTTTCCTCCAACTATATTTATCTGATGTTACTGGCAGTAAAAATTTGAGCAATTATGATGCCATGTCAGGCCATAGGTTACTTGTATCCTATTTTTCCCCAGAATAGAGGTTATCTATGAGCCCCTGGATTATATAACCAACCAAATCTCATAATCTCATTTTAAGGGTAAGTTATTTAGGACACTCCTGATATCAATGGCTGTATCAGAAAATAACACACTCATATTAGGATGATTTGAAGATGGCTTATTTATAAGGTGCCAAATTAAAAGTAAATGACTGGGAGTCTTGAAAAACACAAAGATAGGTACAAAATCCTAGAAGCTTGCTTACAGAAGCAAATGTTAGCCTTTCTAGGTATAGCAGTGATGTAGGGTAGGAGAGGTTTTCAGAACCAAAAGGAATTGTGTAGAGTAGGCCATTTTGAGTTCAGTAATGCCATCTTTTCAAGGGGGACAGCCAGCTTGAAGTGACTTCAAAGGAAGAGAATCGGGGTCAGCAAAGCCTTGACCTTGCTCTCATCTCTACCTCCAGAATCCCCCAGGCTTCCCAACTGAAAGAGTGCAAGAGATCTGATTATATATTTCAACATGTCGGCCACCTGGAGCATGGTGTAAGTTGGAATACTGTGGGGAATGGATCTGGAGAGGCAAATGGAGTTGCTAAGCACGTCTTATCTTTTTAATTGATTTTTTTTTTCTCTGAAATTCTGGTTATAGTCATGCATTTCATTCTTTTCTGATTGGGTATATCCACAATTTATTAGAAGGCTGCGCTGTGTTGTCCTGTGCTGTGCTAAGCCGCTTCAGTCGTATCTGACTCTGCAACCCCATGGACTGTAGCCCACCAGGCCCCTTTGTTCATGGGATTCTCCAGGCAAGAATATTGGAGTGGGTTGCCATTTTCTTCTACAAATAGAAGGCTATTGTGAAAATATCAAAGATGCTATGCACACACACAAAAAGCTGGCAGTACATGCTCTTCACAGTCACTATGTATTTGATATGGTGATTATATAATTTAGAAAAATAACTTGAATAAGACATTCATTCCTAAAGACTGCATTTGGGTTTATGCAGCTCACAATTACCAGTTGATTCATTTTTTTCCAGTATAAATATGGAATTCAAACATTAAGATGCTATGATTCAGCCTTGTAAGTGAAGACTGTAACTCTGTTATAGTCTGTAGGTACTTTTCTCAGATTACAGGGTAGATTGATTTTTATAGTCATCTTTTATTTCTTCTTTGAAAATGTCGCTGTAGACTGAGATAATATATTTCAGTAAAATTACACATTTAAGTTTGATATGAAATATACTGATGTGATATATAACGTTTATAAAACAATATTTTATACGATAATTTAAATTATAAGACAACATGTACATATTTAAGGTGAAATATTTTTGACTCAGAATGAGTCCCTTTCACTACTAGCGCAAAAAAATTTATAGTTTCTTATCTTTTCATCTACAGCAGAGTTACTTAAGGAAACTAGAGAAATTTTAAGACCTGCTTTGGGGGAAAACGTTCAGTTTTCATTGCTCTGCTATAAGCAATATGATAAATGTATTGCTCAAATAAAATATGTAGTGGAAACATTTCCAGCACTTCCATCTGTTGTTACTTATCAGTTTAATAAGTTAAAACAGGATGTTCAACCTGCAAGCTACATTTACTTTGCAGTAATAAATACCACTGATCTGGAATATTTAAAATCCAGTATTATTGTAGAACTGAAAGGAGAAAAGATGAGAATTTCTATTTCAAATAGTGCTATCATTAGTAGAAAAGGACCAGTAACAACCACTTGAACTCATACTACTTTTTTCTTTATTTTTTTGATGCAATGTGAGACATCAGAATCATAAATAGAAAGAAATGAAAAAGTTTTCATAGAAAAAAAATGCATTAGAGAATGATGATCACACTGTCTAAAACTTGATTTTCATGGTTTCTTACTTACATTTTGATTGAAGGTTAAAAATAATATTTTTCTCAGACTTTACTCTGTGTCTGTCTGGGAGGAAATGTAAATATCTGATGTGAAAACACTCAACTGATAGATAAAATATGCCATTGAAAAGAATGATTATGGATTGCTCCTAAGGAATAGTATTTTAAATGAAATTAAATTAGACCACTAGGATAAAAGGCAAAGTATTAATTTTTGGTTGAAACCAATTATCCTGGTTACTGAATTACAGGAAACGTAGGATCAGGCTATAAAAATCCTAGAAAAAATAATTATCAGTCTGAAACTTTAGAGGTCCTAAGCCAGGAAATTTGGAAAACTCACAGTGGCCACAGGACTGGAAAAGGTCAGTTTTCATTCCAATCCCAAAGAAAGGCAATGCCAAAGAATGCTCAAACTACTGCACAATTGCACTCAACTCACACACTAGTAAAGAAATGCTCAAAATTATCCAAGCCAGGCTTCAGTATTATGTGAACTGTGAACTTCCAGATGTTCAAGCTGGTTTCAGAAAAAGCAGAGGAACCAGAGATCAAATTTCCTATATCCAATGGATCATGGAAAAAGCAAGAGAGTTCTAGAAAAACATCTATTTCTGCTTTATTGACTATGCCAAAGCCTTTGACTGTGTGGATCACAGTAAACTGTGGGAAATTCTGAAAGAGATGGGAATACCAGACCACCTGACCTGCATCTTGAGAAACTATATGCAGGTCAGGAAGCAACAGTTAGAACTGGACATGGAACAACAGGCTGGTTCCAAATAGGAAAACGTGTAGGTCAAGGCTGTATATTGTCACTCTGCTTATTTAACTCATATGCAAAGTACATCATGAGAAACGCTGGGCTGGAAAAAGCACAAGCTGGAATCAAGATTGCTGGGAGAAGTATCAATAACCTTAGATATGCAGATGACACCACCGTTTTTGGCAAAAAGTGAAGAAGAACTAAAGATGATGAGATGGCTGGATGGCATCACTGACTCGATGGAGGTGAGTCTGAGTGAACTCCGGGAGTTGGTGATGGACAGGGAGGCCTGGCATGCTGTGATTCATGGGGTTGCAAAGAGTCAGACAAGGCTGAGTGACTGAACTGAACTGAACTCAAGAAATAATGTTTTTTTGTAATTACAATTGTAATGAATCATTACCATGGGGTTCTTCGCATTTTTGATCTTAGAAGAAAAATATATCTGCTTTGAAGACTTCTTTCTACTTATTAAGGTCATGGAAGAAACTATTATTCATTTGTGCTCTGGAATGCATCAATTAATCATTCAGTCATGTCCGACTCTTGACGACCCCATGAACTGCAGTATGCCAGACCTCCCTATCCATCACCAACTCCCAGAATCCACCCAAATTCATGTCCATTGTGTCGGTGATGCCATCCAACCATCTCATCCTCTGTTGTCCCCTTCTCTTCCTGCCCTCAATCTTTCCTTCCATCAGAGTCTTTTCAAATGAGTTAGCTCTTCACATCAGGTGGCCAAAGATATTGGAATTTGAGCTTCAACATCAGTACTTTCAATGAACACCCAGGACCGATCTCCTTTAGGATGACTGGTTCGATCTCCTTGCAGTCCAAGAGACTCTCAAGAGTCTTCTTCAACACCACAGTTCAAAAGTACCAGTTGTTCAACAATCAGCTTTCTTTATAGTCCAACTCTCACATCCATACATGGCCACTGAAAAACCACAGCCTTGACTAGATGGACCTTTGTTGGCAAAGTAATGTCTCTGCTTTTCAATATGCTGTCTAGGTTGGTCATAACCTTCCTTCAAAGGAGTTGGTGTCTTTTAATTTCATGGCTGCATCACTATCCTCAGTGATTTTGGAGCCGAGAAAAATAAAGTCAGCCACTGTTTCCACTGTTTCCCCATCTATTCGCCATGAAGTGATGGGACCAGATGCCATGATCTTCATTTTCTGAATATTGAGTTTTAAGCCAACTTTTTCACTCTCCTCTTTTACCTTCATCAAGAGGCCCTTTAGTTCTTCACTTTCTGCCATAAGGGTGGTGTCATCTGCATATCTGAGGTTATTGATATTTCTCCTGGCAATCTTGATTCCAGCTTGTGCTTCTTCCAGCCCAGCATTTCTCATGATGTACTCTGCATGTAAGTTAAATAAGCAGGTTGGCAGTATACAGTCTTGACGTATTCCTTTTCCCATTTGAAACCAATCTGTTATTCCATGTCCAGTTCTAACATTTGCTTCCTGACCTGCATGCAGGTTTCTCAAGAGGCAGGTCAGATGATCTGGTATTCCCATATCTTTCAGAATTTTCCACAGTTTATTGTGATCCACATAGTCAAAAGCATTGGCATAGTCAATAAAACACAAATAGATGTTTTTCTGGAACTCCCTTGCTTTTTTGATGATCCAGAGGATGTTGGCAATTTGATATCTGGTTCCTCTGTCTTTTCTTTTCTATTTTTTCGCTTTTTAAAAATATAAATTTATTTATTTTAATTGGAGGGCTAATTACTTTACAATATTGTTTTGGTTTTGCCATACATCAGCATGAATCCGTCACAGGTATACACATGTTCCCCATCCTGGAGCCCCCTCCCACCTCTCTTTCCATACCATCCCTCTGGGTCTAAAACCAGCTTGAGCATCTGGAAGTTCACAGTTCATGTATTGCTGAAGCCTGGCTTGGAGAATTTTGAGCATTACTTTGCTAGCGTGTGAGATGAGTGCAATTGTGTGGTAGTTTGAACATTCTTTGGCATTGTCTTTCTTTGAGATTGGAATGAAAACTGACCTTTTCCAGTTCTGTGGCCATTGCTGAATTTTCCAAATTTGCTGACATATTGAGTGCAGCACTTTCACAGCATCATCTTCCAGGATTTGAAATAGCTCAACTGGAATTTCTTCACCTCCACTTGCTTTGTTCATAGTAATGCTTTTTAAGGCCCATTTGACTTCATATTCCACGATGTCTGGCTCTAGGTGAGTGATCATACCATTGTGAATATCTGGGTCATGAAGATCTTTTTTTGTACAGTTCTATGTATTCTTGCCACCTCTTAATATCTTCTGCTTCTGTTAGTTCCATACCATTTCTGTTCTTTATTGAGCCCATCTTTGCATGAAATGTTCCCTTGGTATCTCTAATGTTCTTGAAGAGATCTCTAGTCTTTCCCATTTTACTGTTTTCCTCTATTTCTTCGCATTGATCGCTGAGGAAGGCTTTCTTATTTCTCCTTGCTATTCTTTGGAACTCTGCATTCAAATGGGTTTATCTTTCCTTTTCTCCTTTGCTTTTTGCTTCCCTTCTTTTCACAGCTTTTTGTAAGGCCTCCTCAGACAGCTATTTTGCTTTTTTTCATTTCTTTGTCTTGGGGATGGTCTTTATTTCTGTCTTCTGTATAATGTCACAAACCTCCATCCATAGTTAATCAGGCACTCTATATCAGATCTAGTCCCTTAAATCTATTTCTCTCTTCCATTCTATAATCATAAGGGATTTGATTTAGGTCATACCTGAATGGTCTAGTGACTTTCCCCACTTTTTTCAATTTCAGTCTGAATTTGGCAATAAAGAGATCATGATCTGAGCCACAGTCACCTCCGAGTGTTGTTTTTGCTGACTGTATAGAGCTTGTCCATCTTTGGCTGCAAGGAATATAATCAATCTGATTTCAGTGTCGACCATCTGGTGATGCCCATGTATAGAGTCTTCTGTTGTGTTGTTGGAAGAGAGTGTTTGCTATGATCAGTGCGTTCTCTTGGCAGAACTCTATTAGCCTTTGCCCTGCTTCATTTTTTACTCCAAGGCCAAATTTGCATGTTAATCCATGCGTTTCTTGACTTCCTTATTTTGCATTCCAGTCCCCTATAATGAAAAGGACATCTTTTTTGGGTGTTAGTTCTAGAAGGTCACACTTCATACAAAGCAAATGCATTTTTAAAAATTTTTACTGAACTCAGGTTTTGTTTCTTGCTACTCAAAAGCCAATATGAGAGGCAAGTGTTCGTGGAAAGTTGCTTTAAGAAGAAAAGCTGGCAATCTGGGTAAAAGGTGGACTCATGTGTCCCAAGACTGTCTCTGCTCAGCTATGCCAATTTTTAAAGAGAAAAAAATTTTTACATCATTATCCATTGCATGCAGATTGGCTCTTTCGTCAGATGTTATCTTGCTCACATGACCTGCCTGCTAAAATAACTTTGCGGGGTTGAAAACTAGTCATTCTTTAACTACTTAATTCTTCATTCTTACTTCTTTTCATCAAGGATAAAGATCTACAAGTTAGGCAAGGCATTGTGTACACTCAGGAGAGCATAATTCAGTAGTTTAGGTTAAATTGCTTAGTGATCTTGTTCCTAATTTTAGGTTCCTTTAAGGTTAGGGGGGAATAGAAACAGACATACAGGAAACAGGAAAAAGAGCTGCTTTCAAAATGCTTCAAAATCCAAAAAAATTATAAGTATTGTTTACAAGTAATTGATTTTATTTGACCTGAATTATCACCATAACTTATGAACACAGACAATATTTTAAAATTCTACTCAACAGTCTTATTGATTCAGTGGAGAAAAATGTAGACAAAGTAAATCCTCACAGTAAGCATACTGTTTTCATTGGTAGACTATAAAAATTCAGATTATTTCAGGTTTTAAAACTCTGATTAATTATTCTACCAGAAATCTAAAGAAATAATAAAGGTATAATAGTGATGAGAGAATTTTAATGAGTCCAGACTTCCTATAAAACTCCTAGAAAAATGTAAATAAAAGATTAGACAGTGTATTCTAACAATATTATAGGCTATTCGAAATGCAAAACTTCAGGAAAAATGATTAAAGCTTTCATTTAATTTTGTTATTATAATCATGTTCATTAATTCACCAAAAATATATTGACTTTCTTAAATTTAGAGACTAGACTGATTTCTGCAGATTTTTATGAATGGGCTTGCTCTCTAATAGCATGATATTTAGTTTTTAAAAATTCAACGTTTTATAAGGGAGCAAAATTTCCAACCCCAAAATGTCTCTTTTGGCATGTAGATCATTTTGAGCTGAAAACAGTCAAGGCCCAAATGGTTCAGAAACTGTGGCCTTCCAGAACTGCCTGAAGAATATAGATAGAAGACCTGATTCGGGAAAAAGCTATCACTGTAGATAACTATAGAAAAACTAAGTGTGTTGCAAGGAGGAACCTAGCAGGGTCTATTTGTTAAAATTCTTCTCTTTGTCCCATCGTCTCTGTATGGCCTAGCAAACACTTGTTTACCAAACATTTGCTTTACCATCTCCTGTCAATCACCTTTCTCCCCTTCGAAATCCCAATCCACTACTTCCCAACATCCTCTTTTGTCTTTAGCTGAAGTATTTAAAGTAAATATTTCAGTCACTTTGGTGAGTTACTCAGTTTTCCTGGGTCTCTCCCATATACACAGGTTACTAAACTTTTGTTTGATTTTTTTTCCTGTTAATCTATCTCATGTTGATTTAATTCTTAGACCAGCCAGAAGAACCTAGAAGGATAGAGGAAAATTCCTTCCCTCCTACATCAACGTGAGTTATCAAATCTGTGCTGTATTCAAGAAATTTGCTTTGTACTTTTCAGAATATTTTTAAGCATGCTCTATTTGCAGTGCTTATAATAATTTGCTTGCCTTGCTTTTAGAAAATGATGATTGATTAAGGAATTGAAGGACTGAACCTTTTTTTTTTTTGCACTTTTTTTTTTTTTAGTGTGTACTAATTCTATGCTGAGCTCAGATACTGCAACTTTTGAGTCTTCCTTCAGTGGATGAATCAGTTAAAGTTATGTGGTCACATAGCAGCCCTACTAATCTTTTAAAATGAAAAAAAGAGATATATTAGTAATCATCAATAAGAAAAAAAATATTTTAGGTTTGACTAAATCTATCGTTATCACTAAAATAAAATAAACAAACATAAATCTAGCAAGGAAATTAGAAGCTGAAAAATTTCAGGGTCATCAAATTACTGTTCCTCACTAGAATGTCAATTCTTTGAGAGCTGTAAAAACACATGCTTTGCAAATGATTTTGGAAAGACAGCTATCAAAATGAAATCAGTGGCTTGGATATAATTCAATTGTACAAAGATTTTGTCATCATTAAGGGTAGAATGCTTAGTTCTTTGTAAAAAAGAGTGTTAAAAAAGCTTTTAAATATAGCTGATTATTTGAAAGAAACAGTGAATCCTCTGTAACCATATCAACAAAGCACATTTTTATGCAAAACCCCCAAAAAACAACTTTGATTTGCATTTCTGGATATTTTATGATACCAATCTCATTTTAAAGGGTTTTAATCTTATTTTATGTCTACTAATGCAAAGTAATTTTAATTGATTTATTTAATTTTGAACAGCATTATCTTTAGCATCCATTTTGTGTACAAGACTGGGTATACAAAATTAGTATGAAAATGCTCTTTTGGCTTAGGAAACATTATATGAGAAAGAATGAATTACATAAATTCTATAGTGCTCTGTATTATAGCACTGTAATGGTTGATACTTACACCATTCTACTTTTCCTTAAGGGTAACCTCTTTTGTGCGATATGGTACACAGTGAGACCTTGGGTATAAAAGAATCATTTAACTTCTTGCTACTAATTAAGCAACTCTCCAGTTACTTGATGAGAATCAATGTTTATATAATACTGTAATTGTATATAAGGCATTTAGTTTGTCTAATGTTAGAAGTGATAAAGGAACAATGGCAGATAAGAAATGCACTTAACTAGAATGTGTCTGAGTTAAATTCACCCATTCCAGTCCATTTTAGTTTGCTGATTCCTAGAATGTCAGTGTTCACTCTTGCCATCTCTTGTTTTACCACTTCCAATTTGCCTTGATTCTACTTTGACTTTTCACTTTCATGCATTGAAGAAGGAAATGGCAACCCACTCCAGTGTTCTTGCCTGGAGAATCCCAGGAATGGCGGAGCCCAGTGGGCTGCCATCAGTGGGGTCGCACAGAGTCAGACACGACTGAAGCGACTTAGCAGCAGCAGTAGCAGCAGCAAACTCTAGATCCAGAGGTATATCAACTAGAGATCCCACGAACACACATAACAATCCCAAAATGAAAATTGCTTATTATTTATTTTGATCCCATCCACCATAAATTCCACCACCACAACAAAACAGTATGCATTAAATACAAATACAAAATGTAGCTGATTCCCTGTTTACATAACCCCTATCTCAGAAAATCACACTGTCACCCATCTAGTCACCCAATTCAGAAACCTAGAAGTTATCAAAAACATGTTTTTTATTTTTCACCCTCACATCCCTGAGTACATTGATCACCCTAGCTATTCCATTTAAAACTGGTGGATTCTTTCTCTCCCACTGCTGCTACACCTG
Source organism: Cephalophus harveyi (assembly GCA_006410635.1). Lineage (NCBI taxonomy): Eukaryota > Metazoa > Chordata > Mammalia > Artiodactyla > Bovidae > Cephalophus > Cephalophus harveyi. Next base: position 25,424 of record SJYT01018020.1, on the reverse strand, counting down.
CCTTTCTCTGTTCCAACCACAGAGCAAGATTTCTCCTAATTAGTCTTTCCTAACTAGTCTCTAGTCTCTATCATGGAAGAAGCAAGAGAGTTCCAGAAAAATATCTATTTCTGCTTTATTGACTATGCCAAAGCCTTTGACTGTGTGGATCACAATAAACTGTGGAAAATTCTGAAAGAGATGGGAATACCAGATCACCTGACCTGCCTCTTGAGAAACCTATATGCAGGTCAGGAAGCAACAGTTAGAACTGGACATGGAACAACAGACTGGTTCCAAATAAGAAAAGGAGTACATCAAGGCTGTATATTGTCACCTTGCTTATTTAACTTATATGCAGAGTACATCATGAGAAACGCTGGGCTAGAAGAAGCACAAGCTGGAATCAAGATTGCCGGGAGAAATCTCAATAACTTCAGATATGCAGATGACACCATCCTTATGGCAGAAAGTGAAGAAGAACTACAAAGCCTCTTGATGAAAGTGAAAGAGGAGAGTGAAAAAGTAGGCTTAAAGCTCAACATTCAGAAAATGAAGATCATGGCATCTGGTCCCATCACTTTATGAGAAATAGATGGGGAAACAGTGCAAACAGTGACAGACTTTATTTTTTTGCACTCTAAAATCACTACAGATGGTGACTACAGCCATGAAATTAAAAGACACTTACTCCTTGGAAGAAATGTTATAACCAACCTAGATAGCATACTGAAAAGCAGAGACACTACTTTGCCAACAAATTTCCATCTAGTCAAGGCTATGGTTTTTGCAGTGGTCGTGTATAGACGTGAGAGTTGGACTGTGAAGAAAGCTGAGCGCCGAAGAATTGATGCTTTTGAACTGTGGTATTGGAGAAGACTCTTGAGAGTCCCTTGGACTGCAAGGAGGTCCAACCAGTCCATTCTAAAGGAGATCAGCCCTGGATGTTCTTTGGAAGGAATAATGCTAAAGCTGAAACTCCAGTACTTCGGCCACCTCATGCAAAGAGTTGACTCATTAGAAAAGACTCTGATGCTGGGAGGGATTGGGGGCAGGAGGAGAAGGGGATGACCGAGGATGAGATGGCTGGATGGCATCACGGACTCGATGGACGTGAGTCTGTGTGACCTCCGGGAGTTGGTGATGGACATGGAGGCCTGGCGTGCTGTGATTCATGGCGTTGCAAAGAGTCAGACACGACTGAGCGACTGAACTGAACTGAACTGAGAATGTGTCTCTTTTAGTGAAGAAAAGGATATTAATCCAATGTTTATAGGTGGAGTGCCAATATAACCAACCTGCCCTCAAGTAACTCTATGGCTTTCCCAACTCTATAATTTTAGGAAACTTAAAGGGGTTACATTGTTAATAGCTGCCAAGGAAAAACCTTGCACTAACATTAGTGATTGATTGATTTAATGAGGGCAAGCCCATTGTGCAGGCCCATGCATTTACCTCCTCTATTGCTAGAGATGCTTTTCCATGAGCTCACTGAGCAGGCACTACAGTGAGTGAGAAAGTATGGTGATGGAAATGCACAAATTGATATACCTTCCATTTAATTATGAAGATTTTTTTTTTTTTTACAAAATTGCAACCTACTGAATATGAACACAAACATATTACCTAAATACATATTTTTAATGAGCCTATTTTGAGATAAGATCTTTCCTTGTAGCTCAGTCAGTAAAGAATCTGCCTGTAATGCAGGAGGCCCAGGTTCGATTACTGGGTTGGGTAGATCCCTTGGAGAAGGAAATGGCAACCCAATCCAGTATTCTTGCCTGGAGAATTCCATGGACAGAGGAGCCTGGGAGACTCCCAGTCCATGGGGTCGCAAGAGTCGGACATGACTCAGTGACTAAACCACCACTGCCATTTTGAGATAATGTCCTAGAAGTCCATATCTGTGTTGCCAGCACTTTGTATAGACTCATCAGGTTTAGTTTACTATGTTTACTTTTTCTTTGGGCAACTAATGTCAGAGAATACTCATGGGTTTTGTTGCTAATTTCTATTGATGGAGAGTTGAATTATAGCTGGAATACATGGTTTGGAAACATGAAGAAATTTCCAGTGCTAATTATGTACATTTTCTGCATAAGACTGTGCCCTATTTTGTATGTTTTCAGTTCAGTTCAGTCGCTCAGTCTGTCTGACTCTTCGCGACCCCATGAACTGCAGCATGCCAAGCTTCCCTGTCCATCACCAATTACTGGAGCTTACTCAAACTCATGTCCATTGAGACAGTGATGCCATCCAACCATCTCATCCTCTGTCATCCCCTTCTCCTCCTGCCTTCAATCTTTCCTAGCATCAGGGTCTTTTCCAGTGAGTCAATTCTTCGCATCAGGTGGCCAAAGTATTGGTGTTTTAGCTCAGCATCAGTCCTTCCAATGAATATTCAGGACTGATTTTCTTTAGGATGGACTGGTTGGATCTCCTTGCTGTCCAAGGGACTCTCAAGAGTCTTCTCCATCACTACAGTTCAAAAGCATCAATTCTTTGGCACTCAGGTTTCTTTATAGTCCAACTCTCACATCCATGTATGACTACTGGAAAAACCATAGCTTTGATTAGATGGAACTTTGTTGGCAAAGTAATGTCTCTGCTTTTTAAAATGCTATCTAGGTTGGTCATAACTTTTCTTCCAGGGAGCAAGTATCTTTTAATTTCATGGCTGCAGTCACCACCTGCAGTGATTTTGGAGCCGAAGAAAATAAAGTCTGTCAGTGTTTCCATTGTTTCCCCATCTATTTGACATGAAGTGATGGGACCAGATGCCATGATCTTAGCTTTCTGAATGTTGAGTTTTAAGCCAGCTTTTTCACTCTCTTTCACTTTCATCAGGAGGCTCTTTATTTCTTTGTTTTCTTCCATAAGCGTGGTTTCATCTGCATATCCGAGGTTATTGATATTTATCTGGCAATCTTGATTCCAGCTTGTGCTTCATCTAGCCCAGCATTTTGCATGATATACTCTGCATATAAGTTAAATAAGCAGGGTGACAATATATAGCCTTTATGTATTCCTTTCCCAATTTGGAACCAGTCTGTTGTTCCATGTCCAGTTCTAACTGTTGCTTCTTGACCTGCATACAAATTACTCAGGAGGCAGATAATATGTCCTGGAATTCCCATCTCTTTCAGAATTTGCTACAGTTTATTGTGATCCACACAGTTAAAGGCTTTGGCATAGACAATAAAGCAGAAATAGATGTTTTTATTGAACATGTTTCTTTTGCTTTTTTGATGATCCAGTGGATATTGGCAATTTGATCTCTGGTTCCTCTGCCTTTTCTAAATCCAGCTTGAATATCTGGAAGTTCATGGTTTATGAAGTGTTAGAATTTTGAGCTTTACTTTGCTAGTGTGTGAGATGAGTGCAATTGTGTGGTAGTTTGAGCATTCTTTGACATTGTCTTTCTTTGGGATTGGAATGAAAACTGACCTTTTCCAGTCCTGTGGCCACTACTGTGGTCACCTTTTATTTTTGGTAACTTGGTCATCCTCTATGAGTGTTTCTCAGCAAATATTAACAGGATTTTGCTAAGATGGAGAGTTAACTGATAATAAGGCATACAACCAAATCTTCAGGGTTTCTGCTGGCATACCAATTTTGTTATACACCAGAGATTTTCAAGGACCACTGACTTCTGTCAAGTCTTAATGGGCCTAGAGGCAGAGCTCCTTGGTTGGCAGACTGTATCACACAGGAGAGTTTTCTTGGATGACGTGGGGATCCAATTAAAAACTATAGGTTTCAAGGACATCTGCAGATAGATCTCAATGGGTCACCAAATGTAGTTTATGTTCTTTGAAACCACAAAGATGCTCTCTAAATATTGTCTTTTGTAATTGCAGAGAGTAAGGTGAAGCAACTTAATCCTGCATTTTGGAGTAGATGTCCTAACATGACTAAGACTTGAAACATATACATTTGTGTGGGATTTATTTCTACCTCTCTATCATTTTCACATGTTTTTCCAAAACATATGGGAGATTCATGAATTGAATTAAATTGTTCTGATAATGGGACCACATCTGGAAGTGTAATTATAATTTGGAATAATTCCCTGATTAAGCTTATAAAAGTGTATTCCCCTTTTCAAAGACCCATCCAGCAAATTGGTAAAACAGTCAAGATACATTCATCTTTCAAGTCTCAGTGGTGCTACTCATCTCTATCATTTTCCCAGTTATGTGATGTACCATATGATTTATTGTTTTTGTAAAAAAAAAGTGAGTTCTAGGACTTTATCTTTGTTATTTTCACCATAATAACTCTTCACAGAGCAAGTAGACATGTAGGAAGTTTTCCACTTGGTGAGCATCTTCTTCAAGAACTGGGAATGTTAACAGCATGAGTTCAGAATCCCCTGATATCCAAATAAAGGCTCCAGAGAGGAGTTATTAAATCCTTTTCAAAATAAAGGAATTTTTAAATTTCTGATATCACTCACAAATTTCTTGGTAGCATTAGCAAATTCTGAGGTTATTTTAGTGCATAGTCATTTATCTTTGGTGAGATCTTGCTATTTTACTGAATCCTATCCTAATTCTTGTTACACCTCCACAGTTAAAAGAGGTGGGAGTGGTGGGGGAAGTATTATGAATTTTTTTTTTTTTTCTGATAAGATTTTAAACAAGAGAAGAAAAGATTTTCGGAGAAGGGGACTTTGTTGTTGTTGTTGTTCAGAGAGTATCCCATGCTATTCAGATGTTCAAATATATTCTTTCAAGTTTTCATTATTCTAGTTTTTCCAAAACAGTACCATACCTTATGGGATTCCCTGGTGGCTCAGACGGTAAAGCATCTGCCCCAAATGAGGGAGCCCTGGGTTTGATCCCTGGGTTGGGAAGATCCCCTGGGGAAGGAAATGGCACCCCACTCCAGTGCTCTTGCCTAGAAAATTCCATGGATGGAGGAGCCTGGTGGGCTACAGTCCATGGGGTCGCAAAGAGTCAGACACGACTGAGCGACTTCACTCACCATACCTTATAGAAAATGTTAGTGTTTGCCTTCAAATTCAACTGTCATTATAAATCAGCAACTTAGAGGATTCATGTTTACATTTGGTTTTCAGCTGCCTGTGAGTACAGGTGATAATAACTGTTTTAACACCATCATAGGAAGCCCCTAGATACAAGTCCATCACTTGAACTAAAACTTAGGAATCTGATGTGCACTTCTTAATCTGTCAAACAGTGTTAAGAACAACCACAAAACTCTACAGTTTTTGAGTTTATCATTTTTAATAATATTTTGTATCAGTTTCTTAGGGCTACCTTAGCAAATTACCACACATCCAAAGTGGATAAAAACAGAAAGATATTGTACTGCACTTCTAGAAGCTAGAAGTCTCAAATCAAGACGTTGGTAGGGCATGATTCCTCTGAAATCCATAGGAGAATTCTTCTTTGAGTCTTTTCTTTGATTCTGATGGTTTGCAGGCATTCTTCAGTATTCTTTGGTTTACAACTGCAAACATTCAATCTCTGTGGATCAAGAAGGCAGAGTAGGAGGATACTGAATTTGCCTCCTTTCACAAGCACATTTAAAAATACCAGTACATATAGAACAACTATTGCTGAAATCGACCTGAGGATTAGCAGAATGACTCTTCTACAACCAAGACAGTAAAGAAAGATCCACAGAGTCTAGTAGGTAGGGAGGGGAAGCAATTTAGTCAGGACCAGCATCCTAGTAGGGGATCCAGAATAGTGAGGTGTCATAGGCTCAGTGATCCTCTCTTGGAAGCAAGGTATTTGAGCCATATGTTAGAAGCCCCAGCCTGGGGACTGATAAAGGGAAGGTGAGTCCCCTTAGCTCCTTAGCTAGGTTGGAAACCAGTGGGGCTGACTAAAGGGCTGTGAAAACCTAAGACTCTGCTCTTGAAGAGTGTATGAACAAGTTTGTTTTCCCCCTTTTGCACAGAGGCAAAAAATTAAAAACTAGCTGGGGCTCTGGTCGGCTTCCAGGACAGCCCTGGCACATGCTCCAGCCTGCACCAGGCCCCTATTCCAGCCAGTCTTGGTCCAGAACTTCTCCCCACTAAGGCACTGGCTACCATTGCCCATGGGAGAAGGCAATGGCACCCCACTCCAGTACTCTTGCCTGGAAAATCCCATGGATGGAGGAGCCTGGTAGGCTGCAGTCCACGGGGTCGCTAGGAGTTGGACACGACTGACCGACTTCACTTTTACTTTTCACTTTCATGCATTGGAGAAGGAAATGGCAACCTACTCCAGTGTTCTTGCCTGGAGAATCCCAGGGATGGGGGAGCCTGGTGGGCTCCCGTTTCTGGGGTCACACAGAGTCGGATACGACTGAAGCGACTTAGCAACCAGTGCCCATGAGAGTGTGCACATTTAGAGGAAAAGGAGCCAGCTCAAGCCCTGGACCTACTTCTAACCATGAAGACTGCCATCACATATGTCCCTGTACATGCTTGAGAGGGACCACAAGCAACCCAGTAATGCGGCTCCAACCCCTCTGATCCTGACCCAGCCTCTAACCAAGGTGCACTCACCAGGGAAAAAGTGAAACCAGCCCAGAAGTGCAGCCCCAAGCCCTCAGGCCTCAGCCCTGCCCCTAGCTAAAGTGGAGATTGCAGTCACACTCAGGAGAAACCCAACTTCCTCAGGGATCCTGCTCCAGTTGCTCAGGCTCCGCCCTTGCCTCCTAATAAGGTGGTGATGGCCATTGAGCATAGGAGAAGCCCCTTTTTGCACCTGGCTCTGATTTTAGGCCCTCCAATTTCCAGCCCTACTTCCCATAGATCCAGCTTTCTCACAAAGCCACTGAGTACATGTAGACAGCTTAGGGATGCTTTCACACAAGGACAGACCTTCAATACCAGGATAGGTAACTGTTTCACCTAATTTCATAGAGACAGAAAAAGTTAAACAAGATAAGAAGATAAAGTAATATGTTTCAAATGAAATGACAATTTAAAAGTCTTGAAAAAATAAACAAACAAACAAAATAACTAATGGAATGAAAGTAAATCATTTACCTGATGAAGAGTTCAAAGCAATAGTTATAATATTGCTAACTGAACTTGGGAAAAGAATAGATGAACACAGTGAGAATTACAACAAAGACCTAGAAAATTTTTTGAAAAATCCAGTCAGAACTGAATAATACTGAAATGAAAAATGCACCAGAAGGAATTAACAACAGATTAGGTGACAGAAGAATGCATACTGACCGAGAAAATAGGATAATGGAAATCACCCTGTCTGAGATGCTCTATCCAGCACGTTTGTCATTCAGAATTGAAAGAGAAACAAAGAGCTTCTCAAACAAGCTCTTTCAAAAAATGAAAAGAGTTCATAAAAACTAAATCAAACTTATGAGAAATATTAAATGATCTTTTTACTAAATGAAAAAGAAAAAGCTACATTAATAAATAGGAAATTATATGAAGGGAAAATCACCCTGGGAAAGGCACATATATAGGAAAGTCAATGGTTTAATCATTTAAATAAGCTGGTATAAAGGTTAAAAGACAGAAATTTGAAATCAGTTTTGACTACTATACAATAAGCAGCTAAGGAATAAGCATGAAGATATAAAATATGACACTGAAAACAAAACATGGGAATGGAGAATAAAACATGTAGATATTTTAGAATGTGTTTAACTTCAATGATTATGAATTTAAAATAAGTCAATGTATATGAACTCTATGGTAACCAATTTATATGAACTCTATGGTGAGTGGTGGCTGCGTGACTCTGAAGTGGCCGAGAGGAGATACCCCCACGTCCAAGGTCAGGAGTGGCGGCCCTGAGGACATACCTCATATTCAAGGTCAGGAGCAGTGGCTGCGCTTTGCTGGAGCAGCTGTGAAGAGATACCCCATGTCCAAGGTCAGAGAAACCCCAGTAAGATGGTAGGCTCTGGAGCGGCTGTGAGGAGATACCCCACGTCCAAGGGCAAAGGAGAATCCCCAGCAAGATGGTAGGAGGGGTGAATTCACGTTTAGAATCAAACCCAATTCCTGCCAGAGATGCTCGAGGGCTCAAACAAACCTTGTGTGTACCAGGACCCAGGGACCCACAGAGACAGAGATGGAACTGTGTTTGAGTATCTGCTGTGGAGGTATGGGTCAGCAGTGGACTGCCACAGGGACAGAGGCTCTGGGTGCAGCAGACTTGGGTGTGGGATAAGCCCTCTTGGAGGAGGTTGCCATTAACCCCATCATAGAGCTGGGACTGGGAAATAGACTCTTGGAGGGCACAAACAGAACCTTGTGCACCATGACCCAGGAGAAAGGAGCAGTGACCCCACAAGAGACTGACCCAGACCTGCCTGTGAGTCTCCAGGAGTCTCCAGTGGAGGTGTGGGCTGGTGGTGGCCTGCTACAGGGTTGGGGATACTGAGTGTAGCAGTACATGCATGCGATCTTTTGAAGGAGGTCACCATTATCTTCATTACCTCCACCAAGGTTTGGCCCCAGGTAAATAGAAGGGAGGGAACACACTTACACCCACTGACAGAAAATTGGAGTAAAGATTTACTGAGCATGGCCCTGATCATCAGAACAAGACCCAATTTCCCCCTTGGTCAGTCTCACCCATTAGGAAGCTTCCATAAGCCTCTTATCATTTTCCATCAGAGGGCAGACAAACTGAAAACTACAATCACAGAAAACTAACCAATCTAATCACATGGGCCACAGCCTTTCATTGTCTAACTCAATGAAATTATGAGCCATGCTGCATAGGGCCACCAAGATGGACGGGTCATGGTGGAGAGTTCTGACAAAACGTGGTCCACTGGAGAAGGGAATGGCAAAACACTTTGGTATTCTTGCCTTGAGAACCCCATGAACAGTATGAAAAAGCAAAAAGATAGGACACTGAAAGTGAACTCCCCAGGTCGGTAGGTGCCCAATATGCTACTGGAGATCAGTGGAGATATAACTTCAGAAGGAATGAAGAGATGGAACCAAAGCAAAAGCAACACCCAGTTGTGGATGTGACTGGTGATGGAAACAAGGTCCGATGCTGTAAAGAGCAATATTGCATAGGAACCAGGAATGTTAGGTTCATGAATCAAGGCAAATTGGAAGTGGTCAAACAGGAGATGGCAAGAGTGAATGTCGACATTCTAGGAATCAGTGAAAAGATGACCAAAAATCTGACTATAGTTACAACAGAGAAACCATCACTTAGACTGTTGCTAAATTCATCTCTACTATTGAAACTTTGACTTTGCTAATGATTCCATGAATATATTCTAACTGCCCAGCCATTTTGGTCAGTATCTTAAGATTCAAGTCTTAGCAAGAGTTCAATTTGTTTTCATGTTATGTCTTAGCTGTTAGGGAGCAGGGAGAAGGAATATCTGCCTGTCCCTATTGGCTATATTCAACCTATCTCTCTCTCTCTCCTGCTTTCTTCCTCTCTTTCTGTCCTTCCCTTCTTTCTTCCTTCCTTTCTCTCTCTCTCCCTCTGTCTATCTCTTTTTTCTTTATTTTCATTTTCTACCTCACTTGTACCACTGAGTTCAGTATACTCTCTCAACTGGGGAAATTCATTTTTCCTTAATGTTGTTGGCTTGGCAGTACATTAAGTCCCCAAATTCTTTTTTTTCTAGGTTCTTATAGTGATTTAAAATGTGGAAAACATAAACCAAAAGCTATCAGATTTCCTCTTTGTTTCCCCTTTTTCCCATATTCATTTTTTGAAGCAATGAAAAAAGAGCCAATAAAATAGTTATGTAGAAAGTAACAACATTGATTAATATCCTCTGTTCTAGATATTTTACAGATAAAAGACAAAGTTCAGAGAGGGTAAGTTATGTGTTCAAAATGATGCTAATCAAATTAGTGAATCCAAAGCATAAATCTTAATTTTCTGACTATAGTATTTGACATTTTCTAGCATACTATGCTCTTCCTCAGTGGCTTACAAAACAAACTTGATAATTGAAGTGATGACATAGGACAAGATGGTTGGATTGTATCACTGACTCAATGGAAATGAGTTTGAGCAAGCTCCAGGAGATGGTGAAGGGCAAGGATGGGATTGTGAAGCATCAGACATGACTGAGCAACTGAAAATGACAACAACAGATAATACACTATGTATTGATAGCATTAAAAAGTTGATTCTTTCCAATTTGACCTATAGATTGAATGTAATTTCAATCAGAATTGTGCAAACTGCTTTGTGGACATTGAAAAATTGATTTTAAAGTTTATCAGTTCAATTCAGTCACTCAGTCGTGTCCGACTCTTTGTGGCCCCATGAATCACAGCATGCCAGGCCTCTCTGTCCATCACCAACTCCCGGAGGTCACTCAGACTCACGTCCATTGAGTCAGTGATGCCATCCAGCCATCTCATCCTCTGTCGTCCCCTTCTCCTCCTGCCCACAATCCCTCCCAGCATCAGAGTCTTTTCCAATGACTCAACTCTTCGCATGAGGTGGCCAAAGTATTGCAGTTTCAGCTTCAGCATCATTCCCTCCAAAGAGATCCCAGGGCTGATCTCCTTCAGAATGAACTGGTTGAATCTCCTTGCAGTCCAAGGGACTCTCAAGAGTCTTCTCCAACACCACAATTCAAAAGCATCAATTCTTCAGCGCTCAGCCTTCTTCACAGTCCAACTCTCACATCCATACATGACCACAGGAAAAACTATAGCCTTGACTAGACGGAACTTTCTTGGCAAAGTAATGTCTCTGCTTCTCAATATGCTATCTAGGTTGGTCATAACTTTTCTTCCAAGGAGTAAGCATCTTTAAATTTCATGGCTGCACTCATCATCTTCAGTGATTTTGGAGCCTGGAAAAATAAAGTCTGACACTGTTTCCACTGTTTCCACATATATTTCCCATGAAGTGATGGGACCAGATGCCATGATCTTCATTTTCTGAAAGTTGAGCTTTAAGCCAACTTTTTCACTCTCCTCACAGTTTATTGTGATCCACACAGTTAAAGCCTTTGGCATAGACAATAAAGCAGAAATAGATGTTTTTCTGGAACTCTCTTGCTTTTCCATGATCCAGCTGATGATGACAATTTGATCTCTGGTTCCTCTGACTTTTCTAAAACCAGCTTGAACATCTAGAATTTCACAGTTCACGTATTGCTGAAGTGTGGCTTGGAGAATTTTGAGCATTACTTTATTAGCATGTGAGATGAGTGCAATGATGCAGTAGTTTGAGCATTCTTTGGCATTGTCTTTCTTTGGAACTGGAATGAAAACTGACCTTTTCCAGTCCTGTGGCCACTGCTGAGTTTTCCAAATTTGCTGGAATATTGAGTGAAGCACTTTCACAGCATCATCTTTCAGGATTTGAAATAGCTCAACTGGACTTCCATCACCTCCACTAGCTTTGTTTGTAGTGGTGCTTTCTAAGGCCTACTTCACATTCCAGGATGTCTGACTCTAGGTGAGTGATCACACCATCGTGATTATCTGAGTTGTGAAGATCTTTTTTGTATAGTTCTTCTGTGTATTCTTGCCACCTCTTCTTAATGTCTTCTGTTTCTGTTAGGTCCATACCATTTCTGTCCTTTATCGAGCCCATCTTTGCATGAAATATTCCCTTGGTATCTCTAATTTTCTTGAAGAGAACTCTAGTCTTTCCCATTCTGTTCTTTTCCTCTATTTCTTTGCATTGATCGCTGAAGAAGGCTTTCTTATCTCTTCTTGCTATTCTTTGGAACTCTGCATTCAGATGCTTGTATCTTTCCTTTCCTCCTTTGCTTTTCACCTCTCTTCTTTTCACAGTTATTTGTAAAGCCTCCCTGGACAGCCATTTTGCTTTTTTGCCTTTCTATTCCATGGGGATGGTCTTGATCCCTGTCTCTTGTACAATGTCATGAACCTCCATCCATAGTTCATCAGGCACTCTATCTATCAAATTGAGGCGCTTAAATCTATTTTTCACTTCCACTGTATAATCATAATGGATTTGATTTAGGTCATACCTGAATGGTCTAGTGGTTTTCCCTACTTTCTTCAATTTGAGTCTGAATTTGGCAATAAGGAGTTCATGATCTGAGCCACAGTCAGCTCCCGGCCTTGTTTTTGTTGACTGTATAGAGCTTCTCCATCTTTGGCTGCAAAGAATATAATCAATCTGATTTCGGTGTTGACCATCTGGTGATGTCCATGTGTAGAGTCTTCTCTTGTGTTGTTGGAAGAGGGTGTTTGCTATGACCAGTGCATTTTCTTGGCAAAACTCTATTAGTCTTTGCCCTGCTTCATTCCACATTCCAAGGCCAAATTTGCCTGTTACTCCAGGTGTTTCTTGACTTCCTACTTTAGCATTCCAGTCCTCTATAATGAAAAGGACGTCTTTTTTGGGTATTAGTTCTAAAAGGTCTTGTAGGTCTTCATAGAACCATTCAACTTCAGCTTCTTCAGCGTTACTGGTTGGGGCATAGGCTAGGATTACTCTGATATTGAATGGTTTGCCTTGGAAATGAACAGAGATCATTCTGTCATTTTTGAGATTGCATCCAAGTACTGCATTTCGGACTCTTTTGTTGACCATGATGGCTACTCCATTTCTTCTAAGGGATTCCTGCCCGCAGTAGTAGATATAATGGTCATCTGAGTTAAATTCACCCATTCCAGTCCATTTTAGTTTGCTGATTTTTAGAATGTTGACGTTCACTCTTGCCATCTCCTGTTTCACCACTTCCAATTTGCCTTGATTCATGGACCTGGCATTCCAGGTTCCTATGCAGTATTGTGCTTTACAGCATCGGACTTTGGTTCTATCACCAGTCACATCCACAACTGGGTATTGTTTTTGCTTTGGCTCCGTCCCTTCATTCTTTCTGGCGTTATTTCTCCACTGATCTCCAGTAGCATATTGGGCACCTGCAGACCTGGGGAGTTCCTCTTTCAGTATCCTACCATTTTGCCTTTTCATACTGTTCATGGGGTTCTCAAGGCAAGAATACTGAAGTAGTTTGCCATTCCCTTCTCCAGTGGACCACATTCTGTCAGACCTCTCCACCATGCCCGCTCGTTTTGGGTGGCCCCATAGGGTATGGTTTAGTTTCATTGAGTTAGACAGGGCTGTGGTCCTAGTGTGATTAGATTGACTAGTTTTTTGTGATTATGGTTTCAGTGTGTCTGCCCTCTTGCAACACCTACTGTCTTACTTGGGCTTCTGTTAACTTAGACGTGGAGTATCTCTTCACGGTTGCTCCAGCAAAGCTCAGGCACTGCTCCTTACATTGGATGAGGGGTATCTCCTCATGCCACCCCTCCTGACCTTGAACGTGGAATAGCTCCTCTAGGCCCTCCAGCGCCCATGCAGCCACCACTCCTTGGACATGGGGTCGCTCCTCCTGGCCGCTGCCCCTGGCCTCAGGCGTGGGTCAGGTCCTTTCGGCCACTGCCCCTAGCTTATGGCAGGGGTAGCTCGTCTTGGCTTCTCCTGCACTGTCACAGCTTGGCACTCTCGGCTGCCGCCCCTGACCTCGAACGCAGCATAGCTCCCCTCTGCTGCTGCTGCCCCTGACCTCGGATGTGGGGTAGCTCCTCTAAGCCACGCTCTGCACATCATCGCACCTGCCCAGGCAAAAGATCCAGGATAAACAGTAAAACATTAAAGAGGAATCAAGTCAGAAGACTGATGCTGCTCTACTTAAACTTACTATAAAGCCAAGACAATGCAGTATTAATGAAACATAAATAGATCAGTGGAATAGAACACAGATATAGTCACCTGATCTGTGGCAAGAGTGATTCAATGAAGAAAGGACAGTCTTTTCAATGCCATTGGAAAAAACCAAGATAATCACATGCAAAAATACATTAATAAATAAACCTAGACACAGACATTATTCCTTTCACAAAAAAGAATTCAAAATGGAACACAGACCTAAATGCAAAAATGCAAAGCTATAAAACTCCTAGAAAATAGTAGAGAATATCTAGATGAACTTGCATTTCACAATGACTTTCTAAATACAATATCCAAAGCATTATCCATGAAAGAAAAAGGATTGAGAGTTGGGTTTCATGAAATTAAAATTGCTCTGAGAAATACACTATTACATAAATGAAAATACAAATCACAGATTTGGAAAAATGTCTCTGCAAAATATATACCTGTTAAAGGACTTACAAGACTGATATTAAGGATATACAAAGAACACTTAAAACTTAACAGTGAGAAAACAAATGACCCAATTTAAAAATGGGCAAAAGATTTGAACAGACACCTCACCAAAGAAGATATACAGATGCCAAATAAACATGTTAAAATGTGCTCAACATCACATGTCATCAGGGAAATGCAAATTAAAAGAATAATGAGATACCACTACAAACCTATTAGAATGACCAAATTCTAAAACACTGACACACCAAATGTTGCTGAGAATGAGAACAGGAACTTTCATTCATTGCTTACTGGAATACAAAAATGATATAGCCACCTTAGAAGACAGTTTGGCAGTTTCTTACTAGCTAAATACACCATTCCACATTATCCAGCAATTGTGATACTTTGTACTTACCCAAATGAATTGGAAAAACTACACACAAAAACTTTCACACAAATGTTTAAAGCAGCTTTATTCATAATTGCCAAAATTTGGAAACAACCAAGATGTATTTCAATAGGTGAGTGCATGAGTGTAGTGTGGTACATCCAGACAATGGAATAGTGTTCAGTGCTAAAAGAAAGAGTTATCAAGCCCATGCTGATAGCTTAAGCCTTATGTTTTAAACAGACCTTGTGAAACCTTCAGTGCATATTAATAAGTTAAGGAAGCCAGTCTGAAAAGGCCATATATTGTGTGACTTCAGATATATGACATCATGAAAAAGGCATAACTATGGAAACAGTATAAACCTTGGTGATTTTCAAGAGTTCAGGGGGACGGAGGAAGGGATAAATAGGTGGAGCACAGATATTTAGGACAGTGCTATTATTCTGCAAGATAACTGTGTCTTCGAGTATACAAAACAAAGAGCAAACTATAATGCAAAACCATGAACTTTAATTAATAATAATATGTCAATATTGGATCATCAATCGCAAAAAGTGTACCAGGCTAACATAAGATGTTTATTACAGGAGAAACTGTATGTAGGGTGTTGAGGGTGTATATGGGAACCCTGTGCATTTTGCACTCAGTTTTTACATATAAAACTGATCTAAAAAATGAAGTCTATAAAATAATGTAGATATTGATTAAAGAAAAAGATCAAGAATATGTTGAGATGGCAAAATAGCATGGAGGGACCCATGCAGGATACATTTCAATGACTGAAATATTAGGTTGCTTTGGAACCAAGTGAAAGGTAAGTTTTGGGAGCAGAGTTTAACAGGAGGCTGAAGAGTTGACTCACTGGAAAAGACTTTGATGCTTGGAGGGATTGGGGGCGGGAGGAGAAGGGGATGACAGGGGATGAAATGGCTGGATGGCATCACTGACTCGATGGAGGCGAGTCTGAGTGAACTCCGGGAGTTGGTGATGGACAGGGAGGCCTGGCGTGCTGCGATTCATGGGGTCACAAAGAGTCGGACACGACTGAGCGACTGAGCTGAACTGAACTGAAAGAATCTTTGAACAGAGAAGTGAATTGCTACCACTAGACTTTAGCAATTTGAGTTGAGAACATGAGGTAACTTAATGCCTTAGGATAGCAAGTAGGTATTAAGAGGACCTGGACTAGAGCATAGTAGTATATGAATAAGAAGCAATCTCTATCAGGAAGGCTCCTGTGGAAATGTGTTTAAAAATTGGTATTAGAACTCATACTTTCTCTCTGTTTATCTCCACTGGCTTCTTCTCCTAAGTTTACAGATTTGCTTCAATTGTATTCATCCACAGGAAGATGTTTTCTTATCTTTTTTTTCTTTTTTTTCCTACTTAAGCTACTATCTAAACTTTCTTTTACTACAGTGTGCTTCTTAAAAAAGTAATTACCTTCACTGCATTTACATTCTCCTAGACCATTCTTTTCTTGCAAAATCTCTCCCTGACTCCCCCTCCACTATTTCTTTTAACTTGGATTTTTTTTTTTTAATTCTTCACCTGTTTTGTTGAGTATTCTTCTTCAGCTCACTTGTTAATGTTGGGACTCTTGAGCAGTGCCTATCTTTTCAGGGAATGTGGAAGGAGAGCTTTGCACTCAGATCAGTTTGCTTCACAATATACACCTCACCTGGAAGCAGTCTCATTTGCACCCAGGATTTTAATTGTTACATACACCCTGAGGTCTTCCACTTCACTCTCTGCATCCAGATGCCATTTCTCAACTCTAGAGATGTATTTCTGTTTTTTACCTTCAAATTCTACAATCAGCTCAAACTTGAAATGTTCTAAATCAAACATTTTTCTTCCTTATGTATTTTCTGCTAGCTATCTTTTAATATGGAAATGTTATATTTAACACTTCCACCTGCACATCATCCTTACCTTCCCATGTATTTGTCAAGTTCAGTAAATTCTACCTCTAAAATGATTTTCAGTTCTGCTTTTCTCTATCTGCATTCCCCAAGTTATCATTATTATTTACACAAATCACAGAATCAGTATTTAACAGGTTTTTCTGCCAACATTACATCTTTCCTTTGACATCACTTTGTATCGCTGCCAAAATTCTCTATCATGTGAATTTGGCTATTCTGATTTCAAAGACCTTAATATAGGATAAAGTTTAAATAATCTAGCATGTCATTCAATCCCCTTTACAATCTAGCTTCAACTTTGCTCTCTAGGCTCATTCTTCTTAAACTGTCTGGAGAAGAGGCCAGGCCAGTTTTCCTTTCCTTCTTTTAATCCAATGTGAGCAACAGTTTTATTAAGTTGAATATAAATTCTTTATCAGAATAATTAAGACTTGCTGGGGCATTGAAGCAATGTCAAATTACCATAAAACACTTAAGTTGTTAATCACGTTTTCTCCAGTTTCACAGACACTTCATTGTTTATAGTTCAGCACCAAGAGTACTGATCTAGGTTAGTATTTTCTCTTTCCCCATAATATCACTACTTTTGTGTAACTTTTGTAGTAATTATGCCAACTATTTGAGCGATCTGATAAAAGGTGAAAAATGTTTGCTGAATAACTCATAGAGGACATACACATAAAGGAATTAAAACTTTTTGACTTTCCATGAGATCATAAAATCTGTTTCTAAAAACATCTAACTATCTAAAGACCTTGATGGTGGAGTAGAAGGACGTGAGCTCATCTTCTGTGAGAACACCAAAATCCCAACTGGCTAATTGTGATTTCAGAATGTTGGTGCTATTGATTGTAATGGAAGAGTGGAAAAGTATTTCAAAAATGTTAGCTCTACAAATATAATACACACATTTGAATCAAATTGTAAATTAATTCAACCATTGTGGAACGGTATTTGGTAATATTTATTAAAACGGAACATATATATCCTCCATGATCAAGTACATCTACTATTAGGTGCAGTGAAATGACAGGAGTGTTTTATGCATCCCAGACATATATACTAATCTTTATATCAGCAGTATCCATAGTAGTCCCAATCTGGAAACTGTCCAAATGTCCACCTACCATAAAATAGATTGTAAAAGTTGGTATATTAATTCAATGGGATGCTACTTAGTAGTGAATATGAACAAATTTCAACTATACTCAACAGCATAGTGGATATCTTAAAACATAAGGTGAGTGAAAGGGGACCGTCACACAGGAGTATGTACTTTACAATTCCATTTAAATCAAGTGCAAATAAAGGCAAAGTTATTCCACATTGTTAGAAGCCAAGTTAGTGATTACTCTTAAAGGAATAGCAACTAATAGTGAGCACAACAGGGGTTCTTTGATGTTACTGATATATTATTTCTTCACATGTGTGCTCCACAGATTCTCAGACTCCCATTATAAAAGTCCATTAAGCCATGCAGTTATGGTTTGTTTGTTTGCTTGTTTTGGTATGTATATTGTACTTAGTAAAAATTTTACTTTAAAATAGTTCTCGACTAAGTTTCTGCTAGTAATATGATATCTAAGAGGGAATTACCTATGGGAGGGTAATAATAAAGAACTAAAATATGAACTTAGATACTGGAGTCAAACAGAAAGAGATGACTGCTAAAATCATCCATATGTCATTTTGGATGAGTATGTAGAAAGCTGGAAAATAAAAGGCAAATTTTCAACTTTAAGATACACAACATTTGCACATCAGGAGGAAAAATTGTAATAAAAAAAAGAATCAAAGACAGAGGGTAGAGGAAAAGTTAGAGAAAATTTTCAGAGTTGAATAAGCTAAGAATTTATTTTGACTCTAGCAATTGTTCGGTAATAGCAGAAAAAAGCAGGGAAAAAATAAATAAAATAACAGTAGATAGCCAAAGAATTGATGCTTTTGGACTTGGTGTTGGAGAAGGCTCTTGAGAGTCCCTTGGACTGCAAGGAGATCCAACTGGTCCATCCTAAAGGAGATCAGTCCTGGGTGTTCTTTGGAAGGACTAATGTTGAAGCTGAAACTCCAATACTTTGGCCACCTGATGCGAAGAGCTGATTCATTTGAAAAGACCCTGATGTTGGGAAAAATTGAAGGCAGGAAGAGAAAGGGATGACAGAGGATGAAATGGTTGGATGGCATCACCAGCTCAGTGGACATGGGTTTGGGTAGACTCTGGAACTTGGTGATAGACTGGGAGGCCTGGTGTGCTGCAGTTCATGGGGTTGCAAAGTCAGACACAACTGAGCAACTGAACTGAACTGAACTGATCTTATAAGGAATAACTGGTCTCTTTGGAGTAATGTCAATATTTTGGCCATAATTTAAATCAGAGGTGAGATTAGTAATCAAATAGGTGGTGAAGAATGGAGTAAGAATTATTGCACACATTTTTGAATAGTTTCATTGGTAAATATGGGGGGAAAATGACTTTGCAAAGAACACTTGCAACATTTTCTACAGTAAAAAAAAATGCATCTCCTGGAAATATCAACTAATCATCTGTCTTCCACTTCATTTCTCTGAGACACTGATACCAGAAACTCTAAAACTGAAACATATATAAATCACTGTATCACCTAGATAAATCTTTTCTAAACTATATATTACAGCTCTGTCTATGACCTTATGTAGTTCTTGTAATGGCTGAGTATAATGAATGTTACATAAAATATTCATAGACAGAGCTGTAATATATAGTTTAGAAAAGATTTATCTAGGTGATACAGTGATTTATATATGTTTCAGTTTTAGAGTTTCTGGTATCAGTGTCTCAGAGAAATGAAGTGGAAGACAGATGATTAGTTGATATTTCCAGGAGATGCATTTTTTTTTACTGTAGAAAATGTTGCAAGTGTTCTTTGCAAAGTCATTTTCCCCCCATATTTACCAATGAAACTATTCAAAAATGTGTGCAATAATTCTTACTCCATTCTTCACCACCTATTTGATTACTAATCTCACCTCTGATTTAAATTATGGCCAAAATATTGACATTACTCCAAAGAGACCAGTTATTCCTTATAAGATCAGTTCAGTTCAGTTCAGTTGCTCAGTTGTGTCTGACTTTGCAACCCCATGAACTGCAGCACACCAGGCCTCCCAGTCTATCACCAAGTTCCAGAGTCTACCCAAACCCATGTCCACTGAGCTGGTGATGCCATCCAACCATTTCATCCTCTGTCATCCCTTTCTCTTCCTGCCTTCAATTTTTCCCAACATCAGGGTCTTTTCAAATGAATCAGCTCTTCGCATCAGGTGGCCAAAGTATTGGAGTTTCAGCTTCAACATTAGTCCTTCCAAAGAACACCCAGGACTGATCTCCTTTAGGATGGACCAGTTGGATCTCCTTGCAGTCCAAGGGACTCTCAAGAGCCTTCTCCAACACCAAGTCCAAAAGCATCAATTCTTTGGCTATCTACTGTTATTTTATTTATTTTTTCCCTGCTTTTTTCTGCTATTACCGAACAATTGCTAGAGTCAAAATAAATTCTTAGCTTATTCAACTCTGAAAATTTTCTCTAACTTTTCCTCTACCCTCTGTCTTTGATTCTTTTTTTTATTACAATTTTTCCTCCTGATGTGCAAATGTTGTGTATCTTAAAGTTGAAAATTTGCCTTTTATTTTCCAGCTTTCTACATACTCATCCAAAATGACATATGGATGATTTTAGCAGTCATCTCTTTCTGTTTGACTCCAGTATCTAAGTTCATATTTTAGTTCTTTATTATTACCCTCCCATAGGTAATTCCCTCTTAGATATCATATTACTAGCAGAAACTTAGTCGAGAACTATTTTAAAGTAAAATTTTTACTAAGTACAATATACATACCAAAACAAGCAAACAAACAAACCATAACTGCATGGCTTAATGGACTTTTATAATGGGAGTCTGAGGATCTGTGGAGCACACATGTGAAGAAATAATATATCAGTAACATCAAAGAACCCCTGTTGTGCTCACTATTAGTTGCTATTCCTTTAAGAGTAATCACTAACTTGGCTTCTAACAATGTGGAATAACTTTGCCTTTATTTGCACTTGATTTAAATGGAATTGTAAAGTACATACTCCTGTGTGACGGTCCCCTTTCACTCACCTTATGTTTTAAGATATCCACTATGCTGTTGAGTATAGTTGAAATTTGTTCATATTCACTACTAAGTAGCATCCCATTGAATTAATATACCAACTTTTACAATCTATTTTATGGTAGGTGGACATTTGGACAGTTTCCAGATTGGGACTACTATGGATACTGCTGATATAAAGATTAGTATATATGTCTGGGATGCATAAAACACTCCTGTCATTTCACTGCACCTAATTGGATGGCATCACTGACTCGATGGATGTGAGTCTGAGTGAACTCCGGGAGATGGTGATGAACAGGGAGGCCTGGCGTGCTGCGATTCATGGGGTCGCAGAGAGTCGGACACGACTGAGCGACTGAACTGAACTGAACTGAATAGTAGATGTACTTGATCATGGAGGATATATATGTTCCATTTTAATAAATATTACCAAATACTGTTCCACAATGGTTGAATTAATTTACAATTTGATTCAAATGTGTGTATTATATTTGTAGAGCTAACATTTTTGAAATACTTTTCCACTCTTCCATTACAATCAATAGCACCAACATTCTGAAATCACAATTAGCCAGTTGGGATTTTGGTGTTCTCGCAGAAGATGAGCTCACGTCCTTCTACTCCACCATCAAGGTCTTTAGATAGTTAGATGTTTTTAGAAACAGATTTTATGATCTCATGGAAAGTCAAAAAATTTTAATTCCTTTATGTGTATGTCCTCTATGAGTTATTCAGCATTTTTCACCTTTTATCAGATCCCTCAAATAGTTGGTATAATTACTACAAAAGTTACACAAAAGTATTGATATTATGGGGAAAGAGAAAATACTAACCTAGATCAGTACTCTTGGTGCTGAACTATAAACGATGAAGTGTCTGTGAAACTGGAGAAAACGTGATTAACAACTTAAGTGTTTTATGGTAATTTGACATTGCTTCAATGCCCNTATGGGGAAAGAGAAAATACTAACCTAGATCAGTACTCTTGGTGCTGAACTATAAACAATGAAGTGTCTGTGAAACTGGAGAAAACGTGATTAACAACTTAAGTGTTTTATGGTAATTTGACATTGCTTCAATGCCCCAGCAAGTCTTAATTATTCTGATAAAGAATTTATATTCAACTTAATAAAACTGTTGCTCACATTGGATTAAAAGAAGGAAAGGAAAACTGGCCTGGCCTCTTCTCCAGACAGTTTAAGAAGAATGAGCCTAGAGAGCAAAGTTGAAGCTAGATTGTAAAGGGGATTGAATGACATGCTAGATTATTTAAACTTTATCCTATATTAAGGTCTTTGAAATCAGAATAGCCAAATTCACATGATAGAGAATTTTGGCAGCGATACAAAGTGATGTCAAAGGAAAGATGTAATGTTGGCAGAAAAACCTGTTAAAAACTGATTCTGTGATTTGTGTAAATAATAATGATAACTTGGGGAATGCAGATAGAGAAAAGCAGAACTGAAAATCATTTTAGAGGTAGAATTTACTGAACTTGACAAATACATGGGAAGGTAAGGATGATGTGCAGGTGGAAGTGTTAAATATAACATTTCCATATTAAAAGATAGCTAGCAGAAAATACATAAGGAAGAAAAATGTTTGATTTAGAACATTTCAAGTTTGAGCTGATTGTAGAATTTGAAGGTAAAAAACAGAAATACATCTCTAGAGTTGAGAAATGGCATCTGGATGCAGAGAGTGAAGTGGAAGACCTCAGGGTGTATGTAACAATTAAAATCCTGGGTGCAAATGAGACTGCTTCCAGGTGAGGTGTATATTGTGAAGCAAACTGATATGAGTGCAAAGCTCTCCTTCCACATTCCCTGAAAAGATAGGCACTGCTCAAGAGTCCCAACATTAACAAGTGAGCTGAAGAAGAATACTCAACAAAACAGGTGAAGAATTAAAAAAAAAAATTCAGTCCTGGGTGTTCTTTGGAAGGACTAATGTTGAAGCTGAAACTCCAATACTTTGGCCACCTGATGCGAAGAGCTGATTCATTTGAAAAGACCCTGATGTTGGGAAAAATTGAAGGCAGGAAGAGAAAGGGATGACAGAGGATGAAATGGTTGGATGGCATCACCAGCTCAGTGGACATGGGTTTGGGTAGACTCTGGAACTTGGTGATAGACTGGGAGGCCTGGTGTGCTGCAGTTCATGGGGTTGCAAAGTCAGACACAACTGAGCAACTGAACTGAACTGAACTGATCTTATAAGGAATAACTGGTCTCTTTGGAGTAATGTCAATATTTTGGCCATAATTTAAATCAGAGGTGAGATTAGTAATCAAATAGGTGGTGAAGAATGGAGTAAGAATTATTGCACACATTTTTGAATAGTTTCATTGGTAAATATGGGGGGAAAATGACTTTGCAAAGAACACTTGCAACATTTTCTACAGTAAAAAAAAATGCATCTCCTGGAAATATCAACTAATCATCTGTCTTCCACTTCATTTCTCTGAGACACTGATACCAGAAACTCTAAAACTGAAACATATATAAATCACTGTATCACCTAGATAAATCTTTTCTAAACTATATATTACAGCTCTGTCTATGACCTTATGTAGTTCTTGTAATGGCTGAGTATAATGAATGTTACATAAAATACAAAAAAAAATCACTATAAGTACTTATTAAAATTATGGGCTCATGTAAGCATTTTCAAAATAGACAAAATAAAAGCTGAAGTACATAATCAACTATGAATTGAGTTATCAATGCTCAGACAGCATAACTGATTCAATGAAACATGGCTCCATGCACTTCACATTTGTGAAAGTTTATTACATTTATTATAAACTAATTAGCATTGCAATGTAATAGTATAACCTAAGGGGCTGGCTTGCCTTCAGTAGTTCTGAAGGTAATGGAGGTTGAAAGCCTGTCTATTCTGGTAAATTGTTCTTCTCACTCATGAATTATCTTAATGTAATATGTAAAATAAGAATATGATGCAGTGTAAACTTGAGAACTTTGAAATATATGAGATGAAAATGCTGAAAGGAGCTTTTAGAAACAAATTTAGACTATCTGTTAGGATATAAGTGACACTAAATCTGAATAGTGTTTCTAGGTAATGTATTACTAGCTATCAACAAAGTGAGTATATAACTAGACAGACAAAACTAAATCCTCCCTATTTTCACCCCATGTTACTGCAGGAAGCAAGTGGACTGTCTCTTGGAATTAATTGCCTATCTACAATCTTCCAAATACAGTGAGAGTGTTGCATGACGGTTGATTGGAATCATTGTGGTGATGGTGGCTTAGTCAATAACTGGTGTCTGACTCTTTGCAACCCCATGGACTGTAGCCTGACAGGCCCCTCTATCCATGGGTTTTCCCAGGCAAAAATACTGGAGCGGGTTTCCATTTCCTTCTCCATGGGTTCTTCTCAACCCAGGGATCAAACCCACTTCTCCTGCACTGCGAGCAGTTTCTTAACCACTGGGCCACCAGGGAAGCCCATATTGCCTGGGTTCAAATCCCAGTTCCACTACTTCTGGCTGCTCCACTACTTCTGTTTGTGGTTCTGACAAGTTCTTTAATCTCTTTGTGTCAGGAGTATTGTAATAGCCACATCATCATAGGAGAATGGTGAGGATTGAATGACATGATGCATGTAAAGTATTAAGAATAGTCTGGCCCACAGTCAGTCCTAAGTGTTAGCTCCTGTTTACAGTACTTGACCTCAGTCTTTGGATGTTTAAATGGAGGTCTGAGCTGAGGACTGGAATAGATATATGGTTCTTCATGATAAAATATAAGCATTTTTGTGTTTTTGTTGTTACTGAGAGAAAAAGAGAGAAGGAAGTAGCAGCAAAGAGAAAAAGAAAGATAAGGGTCAAGAAACAAGAGGAACTGGACTTCAAAGAGAGGGAATGCTTGAGGTATCTTTTTTAATTCATTAAATTTTAAAGAAGGTTATTTATTTAAGAACTTATGAAACGAATTGCCAGTCCAGGTTCGATGCAAGATATAGAATGCTTGGGGCTGGTGCACTGGGATGACCCAGAGGGATGGTACGAGGAGGGAGGTGGGAGGGGGGTTCAGGATGGGGAACATGTGTACACCCGTGGCGGATTCATGTTGATGTTTGGCAAAACCAATACAATATTGTAAAGTAACAAAAATAAAATAAAAGATAATTGAAATTTCAGAAAAAAAGAACCTTTGGTAGGCAAATTTTCAAACATAACAAAGAAGAAAAAATAGTATGATATACTCCTGCATATACTCATCTCCTAGCATCAACAATTAACAACACATGTTTTGTCTATGCACTCACTCATTCTCTGTCCCCTCAGCTGGACTATTTTAAACCAAATCCNTGTAAAGTAACAAAAATAAAATAAAAGATAATTGAAATTTCAGAAAAAAAGAACCTTTGGTAGGCAAATTTTCAAACATAACAAAGAAGAAAAAATAGTATGATATACTCCTGCATATACTCATCTCCTAGCATCAACAATTAACAACACATGTTTTGTCTATGCACTCACTCATTCTCTGTCCCCTCAGCTGGACTATTTTAAACCAAATCCCAGTATATCATTTATTGTATATTCATCAGTATATATGTCTATAAGGCCTCTTGATATATATATAATAATCACAGTTCATTACCTTATTTGCAACAAAACATAATTCCTTGGCATTATCAAATAATCAGTGTGCAAATCTTCCCTATTTCTTAAGAGAACATGGATACTTATGAAAAAGTGAAAGTGTTAGTCATTCAGTGGTGTCTGAGTCTTTGAGACCCCATGGACTGGTAGCCCACCAGGCTCCTCTGTCCATGGGACTTCCCAAGCAAGAATACTAGAGTTGGTAGCCATTCCCTTCACGGGAATCTTCCCATCCCAGGGATCAAATCTGGGTCTCCTGCAT
>SJYT01018015.1:0-10632 GCA_006410635.1 Cephalophus harveyi | reverse complement strand
AAAAAAAAAAAAAGATGTCCTAGAACTCAAAAATATGACAGAACTAAAAAACCGAGGAAAAAAGTGAGAAAACCCAAATTGACACTATTCTCAATGAAAAGGAAGACATTACAACTAATACCACAGATATACAAAGGATCATCAGAAGCTACTATGAACAGCTACACACCAACAAATGGGAAGACCTAGAAGAAGAGGAAAAATTATATTTAGCCTACCAAGATTGCAGGGAGAAAGAAAATTTGAGCAGACCAATTACTAGTAATGAGATTGAATAAATAATAAAAAATTTCCCACTAGAGGAAAGCCTAGTACCAAATGGCTCCACTGGTGAATTTTACTAAACATTAAAAAAAAATTAATACTAATCCTTTTCAAACTTTTCTTAAAAAAAATCACAGAAGAGGGAATGCTCCCTAAATTTACAAGGTCGTCATTACCCTGTTGCCAAAGCCAGAAAAGGACCCAGCAGAAAAGAAACTACAAGCCAATATTCCTGACGAATATAAATGTAACAATTTTCAATAAAGTACTAGCAAACTGAATTCAGCAGCGTATGGAAAGGGCCATTCATCATAATCAAAAGGGCCATTCATCACAATCTTAGGGAATTTATCCTTAAGATGCAAAGATGGTTCCATATTCACAAAATCAATGTGCTACATCACGTTAATAGAATGAAAAAACATATGATCATCTCAATAGATGCTGAAAAAGCATTTGACCAAATTCAACATTTATGATAAATCCTTAACAAAGTAGGCATAAAAGGAACATACCTCAACATAATAAAAGCAACACATGACAAGCCCACAGCTAACATCATATTTAACGGTGAGAGGTTAGAATCTTTTCCTCTAAGACTGGGAGGACAACAAGGCCCCCCCGTCTCACCACTCCTAAACGTCATACTAGAAGAACTAGTCAGAACGACCAGGCCAGGAAAGGATAAGTAAAAGGCATCAGAATTGGAAAGGAAGACGCAAAATAGTCTCTACTTGCAGATGATACAGTTTTGTATATAAAAAACCCAAACCCTCCACCAAAACTTTTAGATCTAATCAGAAAATACAGTAAAGTTGCAGAACACGAAATTAGCATACAAAAATCAGCAGCATTTTTATACATCAACAATGAACTGTCTGAAAATAATGAAAACGATTCCGTTTACAATTGCATCAAAAATCATAAAATACCTAGGAATCAACTTAACTTGGAAGATAAAAAGATCTCTACACTGGAAACTACAAGCCACTGATGCAAGAAATTGAAGAAGACACAAATAAGTGGAAAGCTATCCTATGTTCATGTACAGGAAGAATAGTGTTAAGATGTCCGTGCTACCTGGTGGCATTACAGAATCAGATAAAACAACCCTAAAATACATATGGAGACACAAAAGACCCCCACCTGAAAAAGAGGAACCAGGAGGCACCACGCTTCCTGATTTCAAGCTGCTTTATGAAGCTTTAGTAACCAAAACAGTAAGATCCTCGCATAAAAACAAACACGCAGACCAACGGGACAGGCTGCGGGCCCAGAAATAAACCAATGCAGACAAGGCCAACTCATATCTGACAATGGGGCAAGAATACTCAACAGAGAGAAGAAAAGGTCTCTGCAATAAATGGTGCCAGGAAACTGAATAGTCACATGTGACAGACTGAAATTAGACTGTCTTACACGTCACAAAAATTAACTTGAGATGGATTAAAGACTGAAATGCAAGATGGGAAACCATAAAATTCCCAGAGGAAAACATGGGGAAAAGCTTCTTGACAGTTCTAGGGGATGATTTTTTGGATGAGATACAACCCCTAAATCACAAGCCACACACACACACACACACAAAGAGTGAGCTGACTACATCAAACTAAAAAGTTTCCATATCACAAAAGCAATGATCAACACAAAAGACAACCTACAGAATGCCAAAAAATAGCTGCAAATCATATATCTGATCATGAGTTACTATATAAAAATACAATCAACTCATACAACTCAATAGCAAAACCACAACCCAAATAATTCAAATATTTAAAAATAGAGAAACGACCAAACTCATACAAAAAGATATCAGAATTGTGATTGCTAGAACTGGGAATTGCGGGAAGGTGATATTAGATGCTGCTGCTGCTGCTGCTAAGTCGCTTCAGTCATGTCCGACCCTGTGCGACCCCATAGGTGGCAGCCCACCAGATGAAGGTGATCGAAAAGTACAAGCCTCCAGTTGTAAGATAAATAAGTGCTAGGAATGTAAACGTGCGGCGTGAGAACCACAGCCCACATGCGTGGACATGATACACGAAAACTATTAAGAGAATAAACACTAAGGGTTCTTAACATAAGGAAAAACACATTTACTTCTTTACTGTTTCATATCTATGAGATGATAGATTTTACCTAAACTTATTGTGGTAATCACTTCACAGTAAGTGTGAGTCAAATCATTATAATGCTCACCTTAACCAATACAGTGCTGCGTGTCAATTATACCTGGATAAAACTGGAAAAAAGCCTTCATATTGTAAGGTTTCATTTCTTTGATATTCCGGAAAAGAAAAAAAATCATAGTGACAGAAAACAGATCTGGTTGCCAGGTGGAGGAAGTGATGATTAGGGATATGAGGAAACTTTGTGAAGTGAAAGGAATACTGTCTATCTTGACGGTGGGGGTTATTATGCAACTGTACACATTTATCACAATGTTTCAACTGTACGCTTTAAAAAGTGAGTTTTACTGTATGTAAATTATACCTCAATGAACCTACCTTTTAGAAATCTCTATGTATTTCTATGTATTTAAATGTATTATACGTCTCATGATTTGCTTCCACATTAAAAGGAAGCAAATCATAGAATACATATAGTATGAGCCCACTTACATAAAGATCAAAAAATTATATAAAATTTATAACACTGAAGCATGTAGTTAACACTGTAACATGACAAACACAAAATTCAGACTGGCAAAATTCAAAGCTTAAAAAAATTTTTTTTTAAAAACCAAACAGGTAGATTATAAAATATGTATGAAAGTTTAAAGGGCCAGAATATCAAAGCAATCTTATAAAACAAAGTAGGAGGACTTATACTAAGAAGGCAATTCTGGCACAGGATTGACAAAGGGTAAGTGGAACATAACGGAGCCCATAAATTGACCTCAGATTACACACTCAATTGCATCAGAGTAATACAATGGGAGAAAGAAAGTCTTTGCAAAAAATGACCCTGAAATAATGGATGGGATATGGGGGAAAAAAGAACTCCAACCCCTACCTGAGATGATACTCAAAAATTGAGATGAGTCATAGGCCCAAAATAATATTTAAAGTCCTAAGTATTTTAGATGAAAGCGTAAGAGTCTGTGACTCAGTGAGGGGGTAGTCAAAAGTTTCTAAGACAGAAAAAAACAAAAAACCTTTAAAAAAAATTGCTTTCAAACTTTAAAACTTACACTCATCAAAGGAGACAATGAATAGGCAAGTCACAAGCCAAGGGAAAATAATCACAAAGCACGTATCTAAAAGAGAACTTCCACAGCTCAATAATAAAAGATAAACAACTCAGTTTTTTTAATGGACAAAATATCTTTTTAAAATTTAAAAAAATATAGTTTTTTTAAATGGGTGAGAGAAAGACCATTCACAAAAGATGTGTGAATGGTGAACAGGCACTGAAAAGGCACCCATTATCATTAGCTGTCAGGGAAATTCAAGCTAAAACCATAATTAAATACTAGAACACATTCACCAGTGTGGCTAAAAGTATAGGCTGACAATACCAAGCGTTAACAAAGATGTGAAGTAACTGGAACTCTTGCACATCACTGGTGGGGTATAAAATTCGTCAACATACACTATCTCAGTTCAGTTCAGTCTCTCAGTCATGTCCGACTCTTTGCGACCCCATGAATTGCAGCACGCCAGGCCTCCCTGTCCATCACCAATTCCCGGAGTTTACTCAGACTCACGTTCATGGAATCCGTGATGCCATCCAGACATCTCATCCTTGGTCGTCCCCTTCTCCTGCCCCCAATCCCTCCCAGCGTCAGAGTCTTTTCCAATGTGTCAACTCTTCACATGAGGTGGCCAAAGTACTGGAGTTTCAGCTTCAGCATCATTCCTTCCAAAGAAATCCCCGGACTGATCTCCTTCAGAATGGACTGGTTGGATCTCCTTGCAGTCCAAGGGACTCTCAAGAGTCTTCTCCAACACCACAGTTGAAAAGCATCAATTCTTTGGCGCTCAGCCTTCTTCACAGTCCAACTCTCACATCCATACATGACCACAGGAAAAACCATAGCCTTGACTAGTTGGACCTTAGTTGGCAAAGTAATGTCTCTGCTTTTCAATATGCTATCTAGGTTGGTCATAACTTTTCTTCCAAGGAGTAAGCGTCTTTTAATTTCATGGCCACAGTCACTGTCTGCAGTACAACCTGCTAATTCCACTCCTAAGTATTTACCCAAGAGAAATGAAAACATGCATCATATGGTAACAAAAAATAGAACATTTATAGACTGTTAGCAGCCCAAAAATGAGAAAGAGACTAGGCGTCTATCAATAGGAGAATGAATAAACTGTGGTCTATGGGGTAAGATATCCCAATACAAAGGATTCTATTCAGCAATAAAAAAGAATGTATTACTAATCAATGCAGCATAATGAATCTTAAAAGCATTATGCTGCATGAAAAAAGGCCTTATATAAAGGAGTATAAACTATATGATTCCATTTATGTGAAGTTAAACGAAACTGCTCTGTGGTGGAAAAAAAATATCAGAGCAGTGGGTGCCTCTGGGGTGGGAATAGGATTGACTAAAAGTCATGTGGGGACACCGCTGGGAAATCACGTTGTTTTATATCACGGTAAGGAATTGGCTTTCACAGGGACATTCATTTGTCACAATCGGCAGATGTACACTGAAGATTTCTGCACAACAAATACTGAACTCTAATGTCTTCAAGCTGAATTATATAGGAGTGTGATGATGTCTGTGATTTATTTTGAAATGCANATCTGCATATCTGAGGTTATTGATATTTCTCCCGGCAATCTTGATTCCAGCTTTTGCTTCTTCCAGCCCAGCATTTCTTATGATGTACTCCACATATAAGTTAAATATGCAGGGTGATAATATACAGCCTTGACATATTCCTTTTCCTATTTGGAACCAGTCTGTTGTTCCATGTCCAGTTCTAACTGTTGCTTCCTGACCTGCATACAGATTTCTCAAGAGGCAGCTCAGGTGGTCTGTTATTCCCATCTCTTTCAGAATTTTCCACAGTTTATTGTGATCCACACAGTCAAAGACTTTGGCATAGTCAATAAAGCAGAATAGATGTTTTTCTGGAACTCTTTTGCTTTTCCGGTGATCCAGCAGATGTTGGCAATTTGATCTCAGGCAGGGGTCCCTGCTAAGAGGTACTGTTGTGAGATGCTTTGCTCAGAAGCGTGACTGAGCTGACGTGATATGACCCTGAGGAAGAGAATCCGCAGGTCCTACCAGCGCTTTCCTAAGGCTCAGGGCCCTCAGACTGAGGCCCTATTCAGCTGAATCCTGCCACACAGTCTCCACCCCCAAATGTAAGTGCCTTACCCAGCTGGGAGTAAGACAGTACCCAGCTGTCTCCAAAGAGACAGAGAAAGCAGACACCCACCAGCAGGACAAGCAACTCAGGGGCAAACCCCCCCTGCGCAGGCAGCCTCACACTCAGAGCCCTGGTCTACCAGATGCCGGGAGCCGAGCGAACCGGAGGGTAAGGAACTTAGGAGAGGGTAGAATACTTGGAGAGGTGAGACAGAAAACATTTTCTTCAGGTGGGTAGAATGCTTGTTAAGACTGATTACTCTCAGGAAAGGCCAGGGAAGGGCAAATACATTGACCCCATAGCTAAAAATTAGAGCTATGAACGGCAGCCAAGAAAACCCAACTGATTATAGTGCCTCGAAAGGAGACACATCAAAGAAGAGATTAAATTAGAGCAGCGAATTTTAAATCATGGATGGGCTGTCTGTCTTTATCAGCTCCCATTGCTAATGAAATCCAAGTCTCCATGGAAAGCTGGGAGGATAATACAGAAATAGAAGGGACGTCAAGAGGAGGCTGGCTACAGAATCGAGTGTCCTGGGGAGAGACGAGATGTTTAAAATTAATCAGCAGGCCTGCGGGAACCACCCCGGTCTTCTGCTTCCCCTTCCTGGAGCTGAGCCTGAACCCTGAAATGGAAAGCTGGGAGGATAATACAGAAATAGAAGGGACGTCAAGAGGAGGCTGGCTACAGAATCGAGTGTCCTGGGGAGAGACGAGATGTTTAAAATTAATCAGCAGGCCTGCGGGAACCACCCCGGTCTTCTGCTTCCCCTTCCTGGAGCTGAGCCTGAACCCTGAGGGGTAAACCTGGGAAAGAGAAATCACTAGCGGGAAAGAAAGGAATTAAAGAAGGCAAACAAAGGAAGCAGTCCTTTTACACACTAAGAGGGTGGCCTCGGGCTCTGTGGACAAGCTGCCCAGAACAGTGCCAGGCTGCATGTGCCCCCCCCACCCTGTCTCTTATACACATCTAGATGTGTATAAGAGACAGGTCAAAAGTTTCTAAGACAGAAAAAAACAAAAAACCTTTAAAAAAAATTGCTTTCAAACTTTAAAACTTACACTCATCAAAGGAGACAATGAATAGGCAAGTCACAAGCCAAGGGAAAATAATCACAAAGCACGTATCTAAAAGAGAACTTCCACAGCTCAATAATAAAAGATAAACAACTCAGTTTTTTTAATGGACAAAATATCTTTTTAAAATTTAAAAAAATATAGTTTTTTTAAATGGGTGAGAGAAAGACCATTCACAAAAGATGTGTGAATGGTGAACAGGCACTGAAAAGGCACCCATTATCATTAGCTGTCAGGGAAATTCAAGCTAAAACCATAATTAAATACTAGAACACATTCACCAGAGTGGCTAAAAGTATAGGCTGACAATACCAAGCGTTAACAAAGATGTGAAGTAACTGGAACTCTTGCACATCACTGGTGGGGTATAAAATTCGTCAACATACACTATCTCAGTTCAGTTCAGTCTCTCAGTCATGTCCGACTCTTTGCGACCCCATGAATTGCAGCACGCCAGGCCTCCCTGTCCATCACCAATTCCCGGAGTTTACTCAGACTCACGTTCATGGAATCCGTGATGCCATCCAGACATCTCATCCTTGGTCGTCCCCTTCTCCTGCCCCCAATCCCTCCCAGCGTCAGAGTCTTTTCCAATGTGTCAACTCTTCACATGAGGTGGCCAAAGTACTGGAGTTTCAGCTTCAGCATCATTCCTTCCAAAGAAATCCCCGGACTGATCTCCTTCAGAATGGACTGGTTGGATCTCCTTGCAGTCCAAGGGACTCTCAAGAGTCTTCTCCAACACCACAGTTGAAAAGCATCAATTCTTTGGCGCTCAGCCTTCTTCACAGTCCAACTCTCACATCCATACATGACCACAGGAAAAACCATAGCCTTGACTAGTTGGACCTTAGTTGGCAAAGTAATGTCTCTGCTTTTCAATATGCTATCTAGGTTGGTCATAACTTTTCTTCCAAGGAGTAAGCGTCTTTTAATTTCATGGCCACAGTCACTGTCTGCAGTACAACCTGCTAATTCCACTCCTAAGTATTTACCCAAGAGAAATGAAAACATGCATCATATGGTAACAAAAAATAGAACATTTATAGACTGTTAGCAGCCCAAAAATGAGAAAGAGACTAGGCGTCTATCAATAGGAGAATGAATAAACTGTGGTCTATGGGGTAAGATATCCCAATACAAAGGATTCTATTCAGCAATAAAAAAGAATGTATTACTAATCAATGCAGCATAATGAATCTTAAAAGCATTATGCTGCATGAAAAAAGGCCTTATATAAAGGAGTATAAACTATATGATTCCATTTATGTGAAGTTAAACGAAACTGCTCTGTGGTGGAAAAAAAATATCAGAGCAGTGGGTGCCTCTGGGGTGGGAATAGGATTGACTAAAAGTCATGTGGGGACACCGCTGGGAAATCACGTTGTTTTATATCACGGTAAGGAATTGGCTTTCACAGGGACATTCATTTGTCACAATCGGCAGATGTACACTGAAGATTTCTGCACAACAAATACTGAACTCTAATGTCTTCAAGCTGAATTATATAGGAGTGTGATGATGTCTGTGATTTATTTTGAAATGCATTTTTTAAAAAAGAAGAATGGATTGAAGGGTAGAGTAATGAAAAAAAATGAATAGGTATGTGAAAAGACAAGTATAGGAAAGCANCTGCACCCTAAAGAGTACCCCCCCCATTTGGGTCCTCTCTGTGCTGGGTCCACAGTCCTGTCCTGGGTGGGGCTGGCAAGGCCCTAGCTCTCAAGAAGCACAAAAAGGTCTCAGCGGGACCCTCCTCTGCCTACATTAGGGAACCAGTAACGAGCCCACGTGCTCCAGAAGATTGAATATACATCCATCCTTCCTTGCCTCTACCAGGGAGACGCTGCTCGGTGGGGTTCAGCAGTGGGACAGCCCCAGAGGGTGATTCCTTATCCAGCTCCCACAAGGGCACAGCTGTAGGCTGTCCTTGGAAGTGGCCACAGGGCCTTCGTGACGTAGCCAGAACATCACACAAAGGAACGGAAGAGGCCAGAAGAACCCTCCTCGCCATCAGGCCAGCTCTGGGAAAAATTATCCCGGGCAAGACTGGGGCGGCAGGCCGTTGGTCTTTAGCGCCCCTGAACCCTGGCCCTGGGCGCTAANGCCACAGGGCCTTCGTGACGTAGCCAGAACATCACACAAAGGAACGGAAGAGGCCAGAAGAACCCTCCTCGCCATCAGGCCAGCTCTGGGAAAAATTATCCCGGGCAAGACTGGGGCGGCAGGCCGTTGGTCTTTAGCGCCCCTGAACCCTGGCCCTGGGCGCTAAAAGCCCGGCACTCTGACTCTTTCTTCATCTTGGCAGCCTCTTCACTAAGGGAAGTTCTGCTCTCGAATATTTTCACCGCAACATGAATGAGACAGTGGGGTCTATTAGGAAGTGCACGAGCTTTGGCATCAGTTGATCTGAGTTTAATCCCCGATGCCAGCCCACACTGCG
Source organism: Cephalophus harveyi (assembly GCA_006410635.1). Lineage (NCBI taxonomy): Eukaryota > Metazoa > Chordata > Mammalia > Artiodactyla > Bovidae > Cephalophus > Cephalophus harveyi. The sequence continues at coordinate 1,516 of SJYT01018015.1, read as the reverse complement.
ATGCCCTAAACCAATACTGTGACACAGTCCCTTTGATCCCGGGTCATCCACCTGCAAAGTCAAGACAATGCCCCCCCCATCAGTGTGTGCTGGAATTAGGAGCAGTGTGTGCGAAGGCGCCGACGCAGCACTTGCTGCCCAGAAGTGCTCCATGAAGTGTCCCTCACCTTTCCTCAGCTTTCGCCAGAGACCCGCACTTCAAAATGCTCATAAGCATAACGACCACTTTCAGGCAAAGAGCCGCTGCTTTGCAACCAGACTTTAAAACGTCTTCCGTTAGGATGAGTTTTGGTGGACTCTGCGCTCCTTAAGTCTCCTGGAGCTCGTTTTCTTAAGCTTCTTTATCTAACTACTCTGAGCTGAGGGCACCCACAAAGGGGTCTCAGAACATTCTCGCCCTCTCATTTCTCCATCTCCATCTTCCAAATCTTGCTCTGAAACAAGATAGCCAGGGTGCCTTGGCCTTTATGGAAGGCTGAGAATTGTCCTGCAACGTATGTTATGGGCTGAATTCCAGCCCCCAAATTCACATGCCAAATTTCCAACCCCCAGGCCCTCCAAATATGACTATGTTTGGAGAAAGTGTTTTTAAAGAGGCAATTAAACTATAATGAGATTATTCGGGTGACCCCTAATCCAATTGGACTGGTGTCCTTATAGAAAGAGGAAAACTTGGGTGTAACTATGCTTGGAGGGAGAATGCTGTGTGAACATGAACAGAACTCAGAAGAAGCCCAGGCTGTCAACATTTTGATCTTGGGCTTCTAGCTTCCAGAACTGTGAGAAAATACCTTTCTGCTGTATTTCTGTTGTTTAAGCCTCTCAGTCTGTGATGCTGTGTCATGACAGCCCTAGCAGACTAATACGACATCTATTGTCCCCTCCTTCATTTTAAAAGCTGAGCTTCTTTAGTTTTAGCTAAACGTGTAGCTGCCCAGCTAGAGACCATGCATCCCAGCCTCCGTGCAGCAAGGTGGAGCCGTGTGACCAAGACTGAGCCAGTGGGATGTGAGGAGAAGTGATGCGGAACTTCCAGGTCCTGACTTTCCTGAAAGCTGCTCGCCCTCCACTTTTGTTTTCTTCCTGCTGGTGGGGAGATGGCCACAAGCAGAGCAGCTTCCTCGGAAGGCATCAGCTCAGCTCTCCTGCAACACTAGTCCACCCTCGTCTGTACCCAGGACTTGATGGAGAAAAGCGTTGCTACCTTATCTAAGCCTCTTTTGGGTATTTTGGGCTTCTTGATTACAGCAGCTTAGCCTGCCTTTGGGCTAATTGACTGTTCTCCCTCCACACCCCAGATGCTCTAGTTCCCAGGTTCCCTAGAAATACCTGGCTGTGGGAAGAGCAGAGACTGCTAGAGCTGTGCTCAAAGTAGAGACTGTCAGCGATCAGGTGGATGGAGGCCCAGGATTTGAGAGGGACCTCAGAGACAGTCTGGCTTCCCTTCCCACTGAAGGCAGATACAGAAATCTCATCTGTGTGGCCACAAGTTTTTATCCAGCTTCTGTTGATATGA
>SJYT01018009.1:30463-61152 GCA_006410635.1 Cephalophus harveyi | reverse complement strand
CCTCCTGAGTTGTGCTGGGACCCTCAGTGTTCCACCAATGTGGGGACGGGTATGTCGGGGAATTTCTTGAGTTGCAGCAAGGGTGGGAAGGACCCTTGCGAGGTTCAAGAGAGAAAGCGTGAATGCCCTCGAGATGCCACAGCAGAAAAGGGCCTCATCTCGCCTGCAGGGGAGAACCTCCTGGTTTTTCTCGAGTTGCGTAAAGCCCCTCCCAATTGACGACGGGGACCTCAGCGACCCGCTGGCATGGCCTCAGGAAAGACCAGCATCCATGCGAGTTGTGAGGGTCCCCTCAGGATTCCTCTCCAGTCATGTCGGTTCCTACGTCCTTGGCTGGAACTGCGGCCAGAACCTGAGGTTTCTTCTCCAGTGCTGAAATGGATCTTGGGGTTCCTCTGGAGTCTCCACAGGAGATTCAGGACTCTTCTCGAGTGGAGACATACATGTCTGTTTTCCTCCCAAGCTGTAGGAGCAATGTGAGGCTTCCCTACTAGTTGACACAGGGATCTGTGGCTTTTCCTCGCGGTGCCACAGGACTGTCGCACGTGCCACAGTGGTGTGATTTGATGCTCGGTGTGACCTTCGAGGCAGGCCACGAAAACCAGGTTCATCTGAAGTGGACTGAGCTATTTGGGGGTCTTTTGGAATGGTGGAAAGACCCCTGGAGTTCCTCTTGACATTCCTGTGGAGAGTGTGCCCTCTTCTGTGCGACGAGAACGCCAGAATCCATTCCTGACGAAGCAGGCAAGGAACCCTCATCTGGAGCAGAGGAGTATTTGGGGGTCCTTTGGAATGGTGGCACGTCCCCTGGAGTCCCTCTCGACATTCCTGTTGAGAGCATGTCATCTTGCTCTGCAACGGGAAAGGAGAATCCTTTCCCGATGAAGCAGGGAAGGGAACCCTCATCTGGAGGGGATGAGGGGGAAAGGGGGCCCCTCTTGTGTTGCGGTGTGACCCTGAGTGTTCCTCTCGAGTCGAGATCGGTATGTCAGGAACTTCTGGAGTTGCAGAAAGGGTGTGAAGGACCCTTTGAGGTTCAGGAGGGAAGGAGTGATTTCTCTCGGGATGCCGCAGCAGAAAACGTCCTCATCTCGCCTGGAGGGGAGAACCTTTGTGAGGGGCCCCTCGGGATTCCTCACCAGTCATGTCGGTTCCTAAGTCCTTGCTTGGAACTGCGGCCAGAACCTGAGGTTTCCTCTCCAGTGCTGACATGGATCTTGGGGTTCCTCTGGAGTCTCCACAGGAGAGTCCCGACTCTTCTCGAGTGGAGACATACACGTCCGTTTTCCTCCAGAGCTGTAGGAGCAATATGAGGCTTCCCTATGAGTTCAAACAGGGATCTGTGGATTTTCCTCGAGGTGCCACAGGGCTGTTGCACGTGCCACAGTGGTGTGATTCGATGCTCGGTGTGAACTTTGAGGCAGAGTAGGGAAATCAGGTTCATCTGGAATGGACTGTGACAATTTGGTGTCCTTTGGAATGGTGGCACGTCCTCTGGAGTCCCTCTCCACATTGCTGTTGAGAGCACGTCATCTTGCTGTGCGACGTGAAAGCCAGAATCCTTTCCCAATGAAGCAGGGAAGGGAATCCTCATCTGTAGCGGATGAGTGGGAAAGGGGGCCCCTCTTGAGTTGTGGTGGGACTCTCAGTGTTCCTCTCGAGTGGAGACGGGTATGTCAGGAACTTTTGAGCTGCAGCAAGGGTGTGAAGGACCCTTTGAGGTTCAGGAGAGAAGACGTGAATGCCCTCGAGATGCCACAACAGAAAAGGGCTTCATCTCGCCTGCAGGGGAGAACCTCCTGGTTTTTCTCAAGTAGCGGAAGGTCCTTCTCAAGTTACAACAGGTACCTCAGGGACCCGCTCGTGGGGCCTCAGGAAATGCCAGTCTCCATGCGAGTTGAGAGCGGCCCCTCGGGATTCCTCTCCTGTCTGTGCCGGTTCCTGAGTCCCTGTCAGGAGCCGAAGCTGGAACCTGAGGTTTCCTCTCCACATCTGGCTTGGATCTTTGGGTTCCGCTGGAGTCTCCACAGGAGAGTTAGGCCTCTTCTTCTGTGGTTACATGCAAGTCCGATTTCCTCTTGACTTGTAGCAGCAGTGTAAGGCTTCCAGACGAGTGGACACAGGGATCTGTGGCTTTCCCTCGAGATTCCACAGGGCTCTTGCAAGTGCCACCGTGATGTGATTCCATCCTCGGGGTGACCTTCGAGGCAGGGCACGAAAAGCAAGTTCATCTGAAGTGGACTGAGATATTTGGGAGTCTTTTGGAATGGTGGAACGACCCCTGGAGTTCCTCTCTACATTCCGGTTGAGAGTGTGTCCTCTTGCTGTGCGATGGGAATGCCAGAATCCATTCCTGAAGAAGCAGGGAAGGAACCCTGATCTGGAGCAGAGGAGGGTGAAAGGGGGCACCTCTTGATTTGTGGTGGGACCCTCACTATTCCTCTCGAGTGGAGACGGGTATTTCTTGAGTTGCAACAAGGGTGTGAAGGACCCTTTGTGGTTCAGGAGGAAAAGCGTGATTTCTTTCAGGATGCCGCTGCAAAAAACGGCCTTATCTTGCCCGGAGGGTAGAACCTCCTGGTTTTTCTCGAGGTGAGGCAGGTTATTCACGCGTTACGACGGGGCCCTCAGGGACCCGCTTTTGTGGCCTCAGGAAAGACGATACTCTGAACGAGTTGAGTGTAGCCCCTCTGGATTCCTCTCCAGTAAGTGCCGGGTCCTATGCACCCGTCTGGAGCCGAAACTGGAACCTCATGTTTCGGCTCCAGTGCTGGCATGGATCTTGGGGTTCCTCTGGAGTCTACACAGGGGAGTCAGGCCTGGTCTCCTGTGGTTACGTGCACGTCCTCGAGGACGTGGAGTTTATGCTGGAACGACCACTGGAGGTCTCGGCTTTCCTGTTGAGAGCGGCACGTCTTGAGATGTGACGGGAACGGCGGGAATCCTTTCCCGACGAAGCAGGGTAAAAGACCCTCATCTCGAGCTCGCGATGGGGAAACGAGGCTCCTCCTGAGGTGTGCCGGGACCCTTCGTGTTCCTCACGCGTGGGGAGTGGTATGTCGGGGAACTTCTTGAGTTGCAGCAAGGGTGGGAAGGTCGCTTGCAAGGTTCAAGTGGGAAGGTGTGATTTCCCTCGTGATGCCACAGCAGAAGACGGCCTCAACTCGCCTGCAGGGGAAAATCTTGTTTTTCTCGAGTTGTGGCCGGTCCCTCTAGAGTTACGACAGGGACCTCAGGGACCCGCTGGCGTGGCCTCAGGAAAGACCATTCTCCATACGAGTTGCGAAGGGTCACTTGGGATTCCTGTCAAGTCAGTGTCGGGTCCTCGGTCCTCGTCTGGAACTGCAGCCAGAATATTAGATTTCCTATCCAATGCTGACATGGATATTGGGGTTCCTCTGGAGTCTCCACAGGAGAGTCAGGCCTCTTCTCAAGTGTAGCATGCCCTCTTGCTGTGTGACGGGAACGCCAGAAACCTTTCCTGATGAAACAGGGAAAGGAACCCTCATCGGGAGCGGAGAAGGGGGAAAGGGGGCCCCTCTGGAGTTGTGGTGGGACCCTCAGTGTTCCTCTGGAGTGGAGATGGGTATGTCGGGGGACTTCCTTAGTTTCCGCAAGGGTGCGAATTACCCTTTGATTTACAGGAGGGAAGGCGTGATTTCTCTTGGATTGCGTCAGCAGAAAACGGCCTCATCTTGCCTGTAGGGGAAAACCTCCCAGTTTTACTCGAGTTGCGGTTGGTCCCTCTCGAGTTATGACAGGGACCTCAGGGACTCGCTCACGTGGCCTCAGGAATAGCCAGTCTCCATGTGAGTTGAGAGGGGCCCTTGGGATTCCTCTCCAGTTGTTGCCAGGTCCTAACTCCCTGTCTGGAGCCGATTCTAGAACCTTAGATTTCCTCTCCAGTTCCGGCATGGATCTTGGGTTTTTTCTGGAGCCTCCCCAAGGGAGCTAGGCCTCATCTTCTGTGGTTATATGTACGTCCGCTTTCCTCCCAAGCTGTAGCAGTAGTGTCAGGCTTACCTTCGAGTTGACCCAGGGATCTCTGTCTTTCCCTCGTGATGCCACAGGGCTGTGGCACGAGCCACCGTGGTGTGAGGTGATTAGCGGGTAACACTCGAGGTAGTGTAGGGAAATCAGGGTCATTTGGAGTGGACTGAGACATCTGGGGGACTTTTAGTATGTTGACACGACCCCTGGAGATTTCGGCTTCCTGTTAAGAGCGCCACCACTTGAGATGTGATGGTAACAGCGGGAATCCTTTCCCGACGAAGCAGGGAAAAGGACCCTCATCTCAAGCTACGAAGGGGAAACGGGGCACCTCCTGTGTTCTACTGGGACCCTCGGTGTTCCTCCCGCGTGCGACGGGTATGTGGGGGAATTTCTTGAGTTGCAGCAAGGGTGAGAAGGACCCTTGTGAGGTTCAAGAGGGAAGGTATGATTTCCCTTGACATGCCACAGCAATAAACGGTCTCATTTCACTTGCAGGGGAGAACCTCCTGGTTTTTCTTGAGCTGCAGTGGGTCTATCTCGAGTTACGATGGGGACCTCAGGGATCAGCTGGAGTGGCCTCAGGAAAGACCCATCTCCATGTGAGCTTCAAGGGGCCACTCGGGATTTCTCTCCAGTCAGTGTCAGGTCCTAGGTCCTCATCTGGACCTGCAGTCAGAATATGAGGTTTCCTCTCCAGTGATGACGTGGAACTTGGGGTTCCTCTGAAGTCTTCACAGGAGAGTTAGGACTCTTCTCGAATGGAGACATATACGTCCGTTTAACTCCCGAGCTGTATCAGCAGTGTCAGGTTTCCTGAAGGATTGACACAGGGATCTGTGGTTTTCCCTTAAGGTTCCACTGGGCTGTTGCACGTGCCACCGCGGTGTGATTCGATGATCGGGGTGACCTTCGAGGCAGGGCAGGGAAATCAGGTTCATCTAGAGTGGACTGAGACATTTGGGGGTCTTTTTGAATGGTGGCACCACCCCTGGATTTTCTCTAAACTTTCCTGTTGAGAGCACATCCTCTTGCTGTGTGACGGGAACACCAGAATCCTTTCCTGATGAAACGGAAAGGAACCCTCATCTGGATCAGAGGAAGGGGAAAGGGGTCCCCTCTGGAGTTTTGGTGGGACCCTCAGTGTTCCTCTCGAGTGGAGACAGGAATGTCAGGAACTTCTTGAGTTGCAGCAAGGGTGTGAAGGACCCTTTGAGGTTCAGAAGGGAAGGAGTGATTTCTCTTGGGATGCCACAGCAGAAAACGTCCTCATCTCGCCTGGAGGGGAGAACCTTATGGTTTTTCTCGTGTTGCGGCAGGTCCTTCTCAAGTTACGACGGGGACCTCAGGACCCGCTCGCGTGGCCTCAGGAAATGCCAGTCTCCGTGCGAGTTGAGAGGAGCCCCTCGGGATTCCTCTCCTGTCTGTGCTGGGTCCTGAGTCCCTGTATGGAGCCGAAGCTGGAACCTGAGGTTTCCTCTCCACATCTGGCATGGATCTTGGGGTTCCACTGGAGTCTCCACAGGAGAGTTAGGCCTTGTCTCCTGTGGTTACATGCAAGTCCGTTTTCCTCCCGAGCTGTAGCAGCAGTGTCAGGCTTCCAGATGAATGGACACAGGGATCTGTGGCTTTCCCTCGAGATTCCACAGGGCTCTCGCACATGCCACCGTGGTGTGATTCTATCCTCGCGGTGACCTACGAGGCAGGGCACGAAAACCAGGTTCATCTGAAGTGGACTGAGATATTTGGGGGTCTTTTGGAATGGTGGAACGACCCCTGGAGTTCCTCTCGACATTCCTGTTGAGAGTGTGTCCTCTCGCTGTGTGACGGGAACGCCAGAATCCATTCCTGAAGAAGCAGGGAAGGATCCCTCATCTGGAGCAGAGGAGGGTGAAAGGGGGGCCCTCTTGATTGTGGTGGGACCCTCACTATTGCTGTAGAGTGGAGACGGGTATGTGGGGGAACTTCTTGAGTTGCAGCAAGGGTGTGAAGGACCCTTTGTATATTTGGGGGTCTTTTGGAATGGTGGAACGACCCCTGGAGTTCCTCTCGACATTCCTGTTGAGAGTCTGTCCTCTTGCTGTGCGACGGGAATGCCAGAATCCATTCCTGACGAAGCAGGCAAGGATCATCATCTGGAGCATAGGAAGATGAAAAGAGGCCCCTCTTGATTTATGGTGGGACGCTCACTATTCCTCTCGAGTGGAGACGGGTATGTCGGGGAACTTCTTGAGTTGCAGCAAGGGTATGAAGGACCTTTTGTGGTTCAGGAGGAAAGGCGTGATTTCTTTCAGGATGCCGCTGCAGAAAACGGCCTTATCTCGCCCGGAGGGTAGAACCTCGAGTTACGGCAGGTTATTCTCGAGTTACGACGGGGACCTCAGGGACCCACTTGCATGGCCTCAGGAAAGGTGATTCTCTGAGCGAGTTGAGAGGAGCCCCTCGAGATTCCTCTCCAGTCAGTGCCGGGTCCTAAGTCTCCATCTGGAGCCGATACTGGAACCTCATGTTTCGGCTCCAGTGCTGGCATGGATCTTGGGGTTCCACTGGAGTCTCCTCATGGGAGTCAGGCCTGGTCTCTGGTGGTTACGTGCACGTCCTCTTTCCTCCCGAGCTGTAGCAGCAGTGTCAGGGTTCCCGTCGAGTTGACCCAGGGATCTCTGTCTTTCTGCCGAGTACCATAGGGCTGTGGAATGAGCCATCGTGGTGTGAGGCGATACGCGCTTGACACTCGAGGTAGTACAGGGAAATCACGTTCATTTGTAGCGGACTGAGACATCTTTGGGTCTTTTAGTATGGTGGCCCGACCCCAGGGGCACTCCGCTTTCCTGTTGAGAGCGCCACCTCTTGAGATGCGACGGGAATAGTGGGAATTCATTCCCGATGAAGCAGGGAAAGGGACCCTCATCTCGAGCTCACGGTGGGGAAACGGGGCTCCTCCTGAGTTGTGCTGGGACCCTTGGTGTTCCACCAATGTGGGGACGGGTATGTCGGGGACTTTCTTGAGTTGCAGCAAGGGTGGGAAGGAACCTTGCGAGGTTTAAGAGAGAAGGTGTGATTTCCCTCGAGATGCCGCAGCAGAAAAGGGCCTCATCTCGCCTGCAGGGGAGAACCTCCTGGTTTTTCTTGAGGTGCGGAAAGTCCCTCTCAATTGACGCCTTGGTCCTCAGCGAGCCGCTGGCGCGGACTCAGGTAAGACCAGCCTCCATGCGAGTTGCGAGGGCCCCCTCGGGATTCCTCTCCAGTCATATCGGTTCCTAAGTCCTTGGCTGGAACTGTTGCCAGAATCTGACGTTTCCTCTCCAGTGCTGAGATGGATCTTGTGGTTCCTCTGGAGTCTCCACAGGAGAGTCAGGACTCTTTTCGAGTGGAGACATACACGTCCGTTTTCCTCCAAGATGTAGCAGCAATGTGAAGCTTCCCTACGAGTTGACACAGGGATCTGTGGCTTTTCGTCGAGGTGCCACAGGGCTGTCCCACGGGCCACTGTGGTGTGATTCGATGCTCGGTGAGACGTTCGAGGCAGGGTAGGGCAATCAGGTTCATCTGGAGTGGACTGCGACATTTGGGGGTCCTTTGGAATGGTGGCACGTCCCGTCGAGTCCATCTCGACCTTCCTGTTGAGAGCATGTCATCTTGCTGTGGAACGGGAAAGGAGAATCCTTTTCCGATGAAGCAGGGAGGGGAACTCTCATCTGTTGCAGATGAGGGGAAAATAGGTCCCCTCTTTAGTTGTGGTGGGACCCTCAGTGTTCCTCTCGTGTGGAGACCGGTGTTTCAGGAACTTCTTGAGTTGCAGCAAGGGTGTGAAGGACCCTTTGAGGTTCAGGAGTGAAGGAGTGATTTCTCTCGGAATGTGCAGCAGAAAACATCCTCATCTCTCCTGGAGGGGAGAACCTTATGGTTTTTCTCGAGTAGCGGCAGGTCCTTCTCAAGTTATGACGGGGACCTCAGGGAATCGTTCGCGTGGCCTCAGGAAATGCCAGTCTCCGTGCGAGTTGAGAGCGGCCCCTCAGGATTCCTCTCCTGTCTGTGCCGGGTCCTGAGTCCCTGTCTGGAGCCGAAGCTGGAACCTGAGGTTTCCTCTCCACACCTGGCATGGATCTTGGGGTTCCGCTGGAGTCTCCACAGGACAGTTAGGCCTCGTCTCCTGTGGTTACATGCAAGTCCGTTTTCCTCCCAAGCTGTAGCAGCAGTGTCAGGCTTCCAGACCAGTGGACACAGGGATTTGTGGCTTTCCCTTGAGATTCCACAGGGGTCTCGCATGTGCCACCGTGGTGTGATTCGATCCTCGGGGTGACCTTCGAGGCAGGTCATGAAAAGCAGGTTAATCTGAAGTGAACTGAGATATTTGGGGGTCTTTTGGAATGGTGGAACAACCCCTGGAGTTCCTCTCGTCATTCTTGTTGAGAGTGTGTCCTCTTGCTGTGCAACGGGAACGCCAGAATCCGTTCCTGAAGAAGCAGGCAAGGAACCATCATCTGGAGCAGAGGAGGGTGAAAGGGGGCCCCTCTTGATTTGTGGTGGGACCCTCACTATTCCTCTCGAGTGGAGACGGTTATGTCAGGGACCTTCTTGAGTAGCAGCAAGGGTGTGAAGGACCCTTTGTGGTTCAGGAAGAAAGGCGTGATTTCTTTCAGGATGCCGCTGCATAAAATGGCCTTATCTCGCCTGGAGGCTAGAACCTCCTGGTTTTTCTCGATTTGTGGCAGGTTATTCTCGAGTTACGACGGGGCCCTCAGGGACCCGCTTGCGTGGACTCAGGAAAGGCGATTTTCTGAGAGAGTTGAGAGTAGCCCCTTGGGATCCCTCTCCAGTCAGTGCCGGGTCCTAAGTTCCCGTCTGGATCCGAAACTAGAACCGCATGTGTCTTCTCCAGTGCTGGCATGGATCTTGGGTTTTCTGAGTCTCCCCAGGGTAGTCAGACCTGGTCTTCTGTGGTTACATGCACGTCCTCTTTCCTCCCAAACTGTAGCAGCAGTTCAGGGTTCCTATCGAGTTGACCCAGGGATCTCTGTCTTTCCCTCGAGATGCCACAAAGCTGTGGAATGAGCCACCATGGAGTGAGGCGATACGCTGGTGACATTCCAGGTAGTGCTGCGAACTCACGTTTATCTGGAGTGGACTGAGACATCTATGGGACTTTAAGTGTGGTGGCCCGTCTTCAGGAGTACTCCACTTTCATATTGAGAGTGCCACCTCTTGAGATGCAACGGGAATGGCGGAAATTCTTTCCCGACGAAGCAGGGAAAGGGACCCTCATCTCGAGTTCATGGTGGGGAAACAGGGCTCCTCCTGAGTTGTGCTGGGACGCTCGGTGTTCCACCAATGTGGGGACGGGTATGTCGGGGAATTTCCTGAGCTGCAGCAAGGGTGGGAAGGATCCTTACGAGGTTCAAGAGAGAAGGTATGATTTCCCTCGAGAAGCCACAGCAGAAAAGGGCCTCATCTCGCCTGCAGGTAAGAACCTCCTGGTTTTTCTTGAGTTGCGAAAAGTCCCTCTCAACTGATGACGGGGACCTCAGCAACCCGCTGGCGTGGCCTCAGGAAAGACCAGCCTCCATGCGAGTTGCAGGGGCTCTTCGGGATTCCTCTCCAGTCATGTCGGTTCCTAAGTCCTTGGCTGGAACTGCGGCCAGAACCTGAGGTTTCTTCTCCAGTGCTGACATGGATCTTGGGGTTCCTCTGGAGTCTGCACAGGAGAGTCAGGACTCTTCTCGAGTGGAGACATACACGTCCATTTTCCTCCCGAACTGTAGGAGCAATGTGAGTCTTCGCTACGAGTTGACACAGGGGTCTTAGGCTTTCCTCCTGGTGCCGCAGGGCTATCGCACGTGCCACCGTGGTGTGATAAGATGCTCGGTGTGACCTTCAAGGCAGGGTAGGGAAATCAGGTTCATCTGGAGTGGACTGTGACATTTGGGGGTCCTTTGGAATGGTGGCACTTACCCTGGAGTCCCTCTCAACATTCCTGTTGAGAGCACGTCATCTTGCTGTGCGACGGGAAAGCCAGAATCCTTTCCCGATGAAGCAGGGAAGGGAATACTCATCTGTAGCAGATAAGGGAGAAAGTGGACCACTCTTGAGTTGTGGTGGGACCCTCATTGTTCCTCTCGAGTGGAGAAGGGTATGTCAGGAACTTCTTGAGTTGCAGCAAGGGTGTGAAGGATCCTTTGAGGTCCAGAAGGAAAGGAGTGATTTCTCTCATGATGCCACATCAGAAAACGTCCGCATCTCGCCTGCAGGGGAGAACCTTAGGGTTTTTCTCAAGTAGCGGCAGCTGTTCTCAAGCTACGATGGGGACCTCAGGGACCCACTCGCGTGGCCTCAGGAAATGCCAGTCTCCGTGCGAGTTGAGAGCGGTCCCTCAGGATTCCTCTCCTGTCTTTGCCGGGTCCTGAGTCCCTGTCTGGAGCCAAAGCTGGAACCTGAGGTTTCCTCTCCACATCTGGTATGGATCTTGGGGTTCCACTGGAGTCTCCACAGGACAGTTAGGCCTCATCTCCTGTGGTTGCATGCAAGTCCATTTTCCTCCTGAGCTGTAGCAGCACTGTCAGGCTTCCAGACGAGTGGACACAGGGATATGTGGCTTTCCCTCGAGATTCCACAGGGCTCTCACACGTGCCAGCATGGTGTGATTCGATCCTCGGGGTGACCTTCGAGGCAGGACACGAAAACCAGGTTCATCTGAACTGGACTGAGATATTTGGGGGTCTTTTGGAATGGTGGAACGACCCCTGGAGTTCCTCTCGACGTTCCTGTTGAGAGTGTGTCCTCTTGCTGTGCGACAGGAACGCCAGAATCCATTCATGACGAAGCAGGGAAGGAACCCTCATCTGGAGCAGAGGAGGGTGAAAGGGGGCCCCTCTTGATTTGTGGTGGGACCCTCACTATTCTTCTCGAGTGGAGACGGATATGTCGGGGAACTTCTTGAGTTGTAGCAAGGGTGTGAAGGACCCTTTATGGTTTAGGAGGAAAGGCGTGATTTCTTTCAGGATGCCGCTGCAGAAAACGGCCTTATCTCGCCTGGGGGGGAGAACCTCCTGGTTTTCCTCGAGTTGCGGCAGGTCACTCTCGAGTTACCACCGGGCCCTCAGAGAACCGCTCGCGTGGCCTCAGGAAAGGCAATTCTCTGTGAGAGTTGAGAGTAGCCCCTCGGGATTCCTCTCAGTCAGTGACGGTCCTAAGTCCCCGTCTGGAGCCGAAATTGGAACCTTATGTTTCCTCTCCAGTGCTGGCAAGGATCTTGGGGTTCCTCTGGTGTCTTTCCAGGAGAGTCAGGCCTGGTCTCCTGTGGTTACGTGCACGTCCTCTTTGCTTCCGAGCTGTAGCAGCAGTGTCAGGGTTCCCGTTGAGTTGACCCAGGGATCTCTGTCTTTCCCTCGAGATGCCACAGGGCTGTGGAATGAGCCACCGGGGTGTGAGGAAATACGTGGGTGACACTTGTGGTATTGCAGGGAAATCACTTTCATCTGGAGTGGACTTAGACATCTATGGAACTTTTACTATGGTGGCCCGACCCCAGGAGAACTCCGCTTTTCTGTTGAGAAATCCAAATCCCTGAGATGCGACGAGAATGGCGGGAATTCTTTCCCGACGAAGCAGGGAAAGAGACCCTCATCTCGAGCTCACGGTGGGGAAACGAGGCTCCTTCTGAGTTGTGCTGGGACCCTCGGTGTTCCACCAAAGTGGGACGGGTATTTCGGGGAATTTCTAGTTGCAGCAAGGGTGGCAAGGACCCTTGCGAGGTTCAAGAGAGAAGGCATGATTTCCCTCGAGATGCCGCAGCAGAAAAGGGCCTCATCTCGCCTGCAGGGGAGAACCTCCCGGTTTTTCTCGAGTTGCAGAAAGTACCACTCAATTGACGACGGTGACCTCAGCGACCCGCTGGCCTGGCCTCAGGAAAGACCAGCCTCCACGCAAGTTGCGAGGGGCCCCTTGGGATTCCTCTCCAGTCATGTCGGTTCCTACGTCCTTGGCTGGAACTGCGGCCAGAACCTGAGGTTTCCTCTCCAGTGCTGACATGGATCTTGGGGTTCCTCTGGAGTCTCCACAGGAGAGTCAGGACTCTTCTCGAGTGGAGACATACACGTCCGTTTTCCTCCCAAGCTGTAGGAGCAATGTGAGGCTTCCCTACGAGTTGACACAGGGATCTGTGCCTTTTCCTCAAGGTGCCACAGGGCTGTCGCACATGCCACAGTGGTGTGATTCGATGCTCGGTGTGACCTTCGAGGCAGGGTAGGGAAATCAGATTCATCTGGAGTGGACTGCGACATTTGGGGGTCTTTTGGAATGATGGCACGTCCCCTGGAGTCCCTCTCGACATTTCTGTTGAGTCAAGCTGTAGGAGCAATGTGAGGCTTCCCTAGTAGTTGACACAGGGATCTGTGGCTTTTCCTCGAGGTGCCACAGGGCTGTCACACGTGCCACAGTGGTGCGATTCGATGCTAGGTGTGACCTTCGATGCCGGGTAGGGAAATCAGGTTAATCTGGAAGTGACTGCGACTTTTGGGGGTCCTTTGGAATGGTGGCACGTCCCCTGGAGTCCCTCTCGACATTCCTGTTGAGAGCACATCATCTTGCTGTGCAACAGGAAAGCCAGAATCCTTTCCCGAAAAAGCAGGGAAGGGAACCCTCATCTGTAGTGGATGAAGGGGAAAGGGGGCCCGTCTTGAGTTGGGGTGGGACCCTCAGTGTTCCTCTCGAGTGAAGACGGGTATGTCAGGAACTTCTTGAGTTGCAGCAAGGGTTTGAAGGACGCTTTGAGGTTCAGGAGGGATGGAGTCATTTCTCTCGGGATGCAGCAGCAGAAAACTTCCTCATCTCGCCTGGAGGGGAGAATCTTATGGTTTTTCTCGAGTAGCGGCAGGTCCTTCTCAAGTTACGATGGGGACCTCAGGGACCCGCTCGCGTGGCCTCAGGAAATGCCAGTCTCCGTCGAGTTGAGAGCGGACCATCAGTATTCCTCTCCAGTTAGTGCCGGGTCCTGAGTCCCTGTCTGGAGCCGAAGCTGGAACCTTAGGTTTCCTCTCCACATCTGGCATGGATCTTGGGGTTCCGCTGGAGTCTCCACAGGAGAGTTAGACCTCGTCTCCTGTGGTTCCATGCAAGTCCATTTTCCTCCCGAGCTGTAGCAGCAGTGTCAGGCTTCCAGACGGGTGGACACAGGGATCTGTGGCTTTCCCTCGAGATTCGACAGGACTTTCGCACGGGCAACCGTGGTGTGATTCGATCCTCGGGTGACCTTCGAGGCAGGGCACGAATACCAGGTTCACCTGAATTTGACTGAGATATTTGGGAATCTTTTGGAATGGTGGAATGACCCCTGGAGTTCCTCTCGATATTCCTGTTGTGTGTGTCCTCTTGCTGTGCGACGGGAACGCCAGAATCCATTCCTGTAGAAGCAGGCAAGGAACCCTCATCTGGAGCAGAGGAGGGTGAAAGGGGGCCCCTCTTGATTTGTGGTGGTACCCTTGCTATTCCTCTCGAGTGGAAACGGGTATGTCGGGGAACTTCTTGAATTACAGCAAGGGTGTGAAGGACCCTTTGTGTTTCAGGAGGAAAGGCGTGATTTCTTTCAGGATGCCGCTGCAGAAAACAGCTTTATCTCGCCCAGAAGGGAGATCCTCCTGGTTTTTCTCGAGTTGCGGCAGGTCCTCTCGAGTTACGACCAGGCCCTCAGGGACCCGCTCACGTGGCCTCAGCAAAGGATATTCTCTGTGCGAGTTGAGAATAGCCCCTCGGGATTCCTCTCCAGTCACTGCCGGGTCCTAAGTCCCCATCTGGAGCCGAAACTGGAACCTCATGTTTTGGCGCCAGTGCTGGCATGGAACTTGGGTTTCCTCTGGAGTCTCCCCAGGGGAGTCAAGCCTGGTCTTCTGTGGTTATGTGCATGTCCTCTTTCCTTCCTAGCTGTAGCAGCAGTGTCAGGGTTCCCATCGAGTTGATTCAGGGACCTCTGTCTTTCCCTAGAGATGCCACAGGGCTGTGGAATGAGCCACCGTGGTTTGAGGCGATACGCGGGTGACACTCGAGGTAGTGCAGGGAAATCACGTTCATCTGGATTGGACTGAGACATCTATGGGACTTTTAGGATGGTGGCCCGACCCCAGGAGAACTCCGCTTTCCTGTTGAGAGCGCCACCTCTTGAGATGTGACGGGAATGGCAGGAATTCTTTCCCGACAAAGCAGGGAAATGGACCCTCATCTCGTGCTCACGGTGGGGAAATGGGGCTCCCCCTGAATTGTGCTGGGACCCTCGGTGTTCCACCATTTTGGGGACATGTATGTTGGGGAATTTCTTGAGTTGAAGCAAGGGTGGAAAGACCCTTGCGAGGTTCAAGAGAGACGGCGTGATTTCCCTCGAGATGCTGCAGCAGAAAAGGGCCTCATCTCACCTAGAGGGGAGAACCTCCTGGCTTTTCTCGAGTTGCGGAAAGTCCCTCTCAATTGACGACGGGGACCTCAGCGACCCGCTGGCTTTGCCTCAAGAAATACCAGCCTCCATGCGAGTTTTGAGGGGCCCCTCGGGATTCCTCTCCAGTCATGTCAGTTCCTATGTCTTTGTCTGGAACTGCGGCCAGAACCTGAGGTTTCCTCTCCAGTGCTGACATGGATCTTGGGGTTCCTCTGGAGTCTCCACAGGAGATTCAGGACTCTTCTCGAGTGGAGACATACACGTCCGTTTTCCTCCCGAGCTGTAGGAGCAATGAGAGGCTTCCCTACGAGTTGACACAGGGATCTATGGCTTATCCTCAAGGTGCCACAGAGCTGTCGCACGTGCCACAGTGGTGTGATTCGATGCTTGGTGTGACCTTCGAGGCAGGGTAGGGAATTCAGTTCCATCTGGAGTGGACTACGACATTTGGGGGACCTTTGGAATGGTGGCACGTCCCCTGGAGTCCCTCTCAACATTCCTGTTGAGAGCACGTCATCTTGCTGTGCAACCGGAAAGCCAGAATCCTTTCCCGATGAAGCAGGGAAGGGAACCCTCATCTGTAGCGGATGAGGGGGAAAGGGTCCCCTCTTGAGTGGGGAGGGACCCTCAGTGTTCCTCTCGAGTGGTGACGGGTATGTCAGGAACTTCTTGAGTTGGAGCAAGGGTGTGAAGGACCCTTTGAGGTTCAGGAGGGAAGGAGTGATTTCTCTCGGGATGCCGCAGCAGAAAACGTCCTCATCTCGCCTGGAGGGGAGAACCTTCTGGTTTTTCTGGAGTAGCGGCACGTCCTTCTCAAGTTAATACGGGGACCTCAGGGACCCGCTCGCGTGGCCTCAGGAAATGCCAGTCTCCGTGAGAGTTGAGAGCGGCCCCTCGGGATTCCTCTCCTGTCTGTGCTGGGTCCTGAGTCCCTGTCTGGAGCCGAAGCTGGAACCTGAGGTTTCCTCTTCACATCTGGCATGGATCTTGGGGTTCCGCTGGAGTCTCCGCAGGAGAGTTAGGCATCGTCTCCTGTGGATACATGCAAGTCCGTTTTCCTCCTGAGCTGTAGCAGCAGTGTCAGGCTTCCCGTCGAGTTGACCCAGGGATCTCTGTCTTTCCCTCGAGATGCCACAGGGCTGTGGCACGAGCCACCGTGGTATGAGGTGATACGCGGTGACACACGAAGTAGTGCAGGGAAATCAAGTTCATCTGGAGTGGACTGAGACATCTGGCGGAATTTTAGTATATGTTGGAATGAACCCTGGAGATCTCGACTTTTCTGTTGTGAGTGCCACCTCTTGAGATGCAACGGGAACTGTGGGATTCCTTTCCCGATGAAGCAGGGAAGGTATTGGACTGAGATATTTGGGGGTCTTTTGGAATGGTGGAATGACCCCTGGAGTTCCTCTCGACATTCCTGTTGAGAGTGTGTCCTCTTGCTGTGCGAAGGGAACGCCAAAATCCATTTCTGTCAAAGCAAGCAAGGAACCATCATCTGGAGCAGAGGAGGGTGAAAGGGGGCCCCTCTTGATTTGTGGTGGGTCCCTGACTATTCCTCTCAAGTGGAGACGGGTATGTCGGGGAACTTCTTGAGTTACAGCAAGGGTGTGAAGGACCCTTTGTGTTTCAGGAGGAAAGGCGTGATTTCATTCAGGAGGCCGCTGCAGAAAACGACTTTATCTTGCCCAGAGGGGAGAACGTCCTGCTTTTTCTCGAGTTGCAGCAGGTCCCTCTCGTGTTACGATGGGGCCCTCAGGGACCCGCTTGCACCGCCTTAGGAAAAGCGATTCTCTGTGCGAGTTGAGAGTAGCCCCTCGGGATTCCTCTCCAGTCAGTGCCGAGTCCTAAGTCCCCGTCTGGAGCCAAAAATGGAACCTCATGTTTTGGCGCCAGTGCTGGCATGGATCTTGGGGTTCCTCTGGAGTCTACCCAGGGGAGTCAGGCCTGGTCTCCTGTGGTTACGTGCACGTCCTCTTTCCTCCCGAGCTGTAGCAGCAGTGTCAGGGTTCCCGTCGAATTAACCCAGGGATCTCTGTCTTCCCCTCTAGATTCCACAGGGCTGTGTAATGAGCCACCGTGGTGTGAGGCGATACGCGGTTGTCACTCGAGGGTGTGCAGGGAAATCACGTTCATCTGGAGTGGACTGAGACATCTATGGGACTTTTAGTATGGTGGCCCGACCGCAGCAGAACTCAGCTTTCCTGTTGAGAGCACCACCTCTTGAGATGTGATGGGAATGGCGGTAATTCTTTCCCGAAGAAGCAGGGAAATGGACCCTCATCTCGTGGTCATGGTGGGGAAATGGGGCTCCCCCTGAGTTGTGCTGGGACCCTCGGTGTTCCACCAATGTTGGGACGGGTATGTCTGGGAATTTCTTGAGTTGCAGCAAGGGTGGGAAGGACCCTTGTGAGATTGAAGAGAGAAGGCGTGATTTCCCTCGAGATGCCGCAGCAGAAAAGGGCCTCATCTCGTCTGCAGGGGAGAACCTCCTGGCTTTCCTCGAGTTGTGGAAAGTCCCTCTCAATTGACGACGGGGACCTCAGCGACCCGCTGGCATGGCCTCTGGAAAGACCAGCCTCCATTGGAGTTGTGAGGCGCCCCTCGGGGTTCCTCTCCAGTCATGTCAGTTCCTACGTCCTTGGCTGAAACTGCGGCCAGAACCTGAGGTTTCCTCTCCAGTGCTGGCATGGATCTTGGGGTACCTCTGGAGTGTCCACAGGAGAGTCAGGACTCTTCTCAAGTGGAGACATACACGTCCGTTTTCCTCCCGAGCTGTAGGAGCTATGTGAGGCTTCCCTACGAGTTGAGACAGGGATCTGTGGCTTTTCCTCGAGGTGCCACAGGGCTGTGGCACGTGCCACAGTGGTGTGATTCAATACTCGGTGTGACCTTTGAGGCAGGGTAGGGAAATCACGTTCATCTGGAGTGGACTACGACATTTGGGTGTCCTTTGGAATGGTGTCACGTCCCCTGGAGTCCTTCTCAACATTCCTGTTGAGAGCACGTCATCTTGCTGTGCAACAGGAAAGCCAGAAGCCTTTCCCGATTAAGCAGGGAAGGGAACCCTCATCTGTAGCGAATGAGGGGGAAAGGGGGCCCCTCTTGAGTTGGGGTGGGACCCTCAGTGTTCCTCTCGAGTGGAGACGGGTTTCTTTCCTCCCGAGCAGTAGCAGCAGTGTCAGGGTTCCCGTCGAGTTGACCCAGGGATCTCTGTCTTTCCCTCGAGATGCCACAGGGCTGTGGAATGAGCCACCGTGGTGTGAGGCAATACGCGGGTGACACTCGAGGTAGTGCAGGGAAATCACGTTCATCTGGAGTGGACTGAGACATCTATGGGACTTTTAGTATGGTGGCCCGACCCCAGGAGAACTCCGCTTTCCTGTTGAGAGAACCACCTCTTGAGATGTGACGGGAATGGCGGGAATTCTTTCCCGACGAAGCAGGGAAAGGGACCCTGATCTCGTGCTCATGGTGGGGAAATGGGGCTCCCCCTGAGTTGTGCTGGGACCCTCGGTGTTCCACCAATGTGGGGACGGGTATGTCGGGGAATTTCATGAGTTGCAGCAAGGGTGGGAAGGACCCTTGCAAGGTTCAAGAGAGAAGGCGTGATTTCCCTCGAGATGCCACATCAGAAAAGGGCCTCATCTCGCCCACAGGGGAGAACCTCCTGGCTTTCCTCGAGTTGCGGAAAGTCCCTGTCAATTGACGATGGGGACCTCAGCAACCCGCTGGCGTGGCCTCAGGAAAGACCAGGCTCCATGCGAGTTGTGAGGGTCCCCTCGGGATTCCTCTCCAGTCATGTCGGTTCCTACGTCCTTGTCTGGAACTGCGGCCAGAACCTGAGGTTTCCTCTCCAGTGCTGACATGGATCTTGGGGTACCTCTGGAGTCACCACAGGAGAGTCAGGACTCTTCTAGAGTGGAGATATACACGCCCGTGTTCCTCCCGAGCTGTAGGAGCAATGTGAGGCTTCCCTACGAGTTGACACAATGATCTGTGGCTTTTCCTCGAGGTGCCACAGGGCTGTCGCACGTGCCATAGTGGTGTGATTCGATACTCGATGTGACCTTCGAGGCACGGTAGGGAAATCAGGTTCATCTGGAGTGGACTGCGACATTTGGGGGTCCTTTGGAATCGTGGCATGTCCCCTGGAGTTCCTATGGACATTCCTGTTGAGAGCACATCATCTTGCTGTGCAGCAGGAAAGCCAGAATCCTTTCCCGATGAAGCAGGGAAGGGAACCCTCATCTGTAGCGGATGAGGGTGAAAGGGGGCCCCTCTTGTGTTGTGGTGGGACCCTCAGTGTTACTCTCAAGTGGAGACGGGTATGTCAGGAACTTCTTGAGTTGCAGCAAGGGTGTGAAGGACCCTTTGAGGTTCAGGAAGGAAGGAGTGATTTCTTTTGGAATGCTGCAGCAGAAAACGTCCTCCTCTCGCCTGGAGGGGAGAACCTTATGGCTTTTCTCGATTAGCGGCAGGTCCTTCTCATGTTAAGACAGGGACCTCAGAGACCCACTCGCATGGCCTCAGGAAATGCCAGTCTCCGTGCGAGTTGAGAGTGGACCCTCGGGATTCCTCTCCTGTCTGTGCCGGGTCCTGAGTCCATGTCTGGAGCTGAAGCTGGAACCTGAGGTTTCCTCTCCACATCTGGCATGGATCTTGGGGTTCCGCTGGAGTCTCCATAGGAGAGTTAGGCCTCGTCTCCTGTGGTTGCATGCAAGTTCGTTTTCCGCCCGAGCTGTAGCAGCAGTGTCAGGCTTCCAGACGAGTGGACACAGGGATCTGTGTCTTTCCCACGAAATTCCACAGGGCTCTTGCATGTGCCACCGTGGTGTGATTTGATCCTCGGGTGACCTTTGAGGCAGGGCACGAAAACCAGGTTCATCTGAAGTGGACTGAGATATTTGGGGGTCTTTTGGAATCGTGGAATGACCCCTGGAGTTCCTCTCGACATTCCTGTTTAGTGTGTCCTCTTGCTCTTCGACGGTAACGCCAGAATCCATTCCTGTCGAAGCAGGCAAGGAACCCTCATCTGGAGTAGAGGAGGGTGAATGGGGGCCCCTCTTGATTTGTGGTTGGACCCTCACTATTCCTCTCGAGTGGAGACGGGTATGTCTGGGAACATCTTGAGTTACAGCAAGGCTGTGAAGGACCCTTTGTGGTTCAGGAGGAAAGGCGTTATTTCTTTCAGGATGCCGCTGCAGAAAACGGCTTTATCTCACCCAGAGGGGAGAACCTCCTGGTTTTTCTTGAGTTGTGGCAGGTTCCACTCGATTTAAGATGAGGACCTCAGGGAACCGCTCGCGAGGTCTCTGGAAAGGCCAGTCTCCGTGAGAGTTGAGAGGGGCCCCTCAGGGTTCCTCTCCAGTCAGTTTCAGTTCTTAGATCCTCATCTGGAACTGCAGACAGAACCTGACGATTCCTCTCCAGTGCTGATATGGATCCTGGGGTTCCTCTGGCATCTCCACAGGAGAGTCAGGACTCTTCTTGAGTGACGACATACACATCTGTTTTCCTCCCGAGCTGTAGCAGCATGTCAGGCTTCCCAACGAGTTGACACAGGGACCTATGACTTTCCCTCAAAGTGCTACAGGGCTGTCGCATGTGCCACCATGGTGTGATTCGATGCTCGGCATGACCTTCAATCAGGGCAGAGAAATCATGTTCATCTGGACTGGACTGAGACATTTGGGGGTCTTTTGGAATGATGCAAGAACCCTGGAGTTCCTCTCGACATGCCTGTCATGAGCACGTCCTCTTCATGTGCGACAGGAAAGCCAGAATCCTTTCCCCACGAAGCAGGGCAAGGAACCGTCATTTGGAGCAAAGGAGGGGGAAAGGTGGCCACTGTGGAGTTGTGGTGGGACCCTCAGTGTTCCTCTCGAGTGGAGACGGGTATGTTGGGGAACTTTTTGAGTTGCAGCAAGGGTGTGAAGGACTCTTTGAGGTTCAGGAGGCATGGCGAGATTTCTCTCGGGATGCCGCAGCAGAAAACGGCCTCATCTCGCTTGGAGGGGAGAACCTCCTGGTTTTTCTTGAGTTGTGGCAGGTTTCACTCGATTTAAGATGAGGACCTCAGGGAACCGCTCTCGAGGTCTCTGGAAAGGCCAGTCTCCGTGAGAGTTGAGAGGGGCCTGTTGGGATTCCTTTCCAGTCGGTGCCGGGTCCTAAGTCCCCAGCTGGAGACGAAGCTGGAGCCTGAGGTTTCCTCTCCAGTCCTGGCATGGATCTTGGGGTTCCTCTGGAGTCTCCCCAGGGGAGTCAGGCCTCGTCTCCTGTGGTTACATGCACGTACGTCGGGGACTGGTAGATGTGTATAAGAGACAGGGTCCTAAGTCCCCAGCTGGAGACGAAGCTGGAGCCTGAGGTTTCCTCTCCAGTCCTGGCATGGATCTTGGGGTTCCTCTGGAGTCTCCCCAGGGGAGTCAGGCCTCGTCTCCTGTGGTTACATGCACGTACGCTTTCTGCCCAAGCTGTTGCAGCAGTGTCAAGCTTCCCCTCGAGTTGAGCCAGGGATCTCTGTCTTTCCCTCGAGATGCCACCGGGCTCTGGCCTGAGCCACCGTGCTGTGAGGCGATACACGGGTGACACTCGAGGCAGGGCAGGGAAGTAAGGTTCATATCGAGTAGACTGAGACATCTGAGGGACTTTTAGTATGTTGGCACGACCCTGGAGATCTCGGCTTTCCTGTTGAGAGCGCCATCTCTTGAGATATGATGGGAATGGCGGGAATCCTTTCCCGACGAAGCAGGGAATGGGACCCGCATCTCTAGCTCACGATGGGGAAACGAGGCTCCTCCTGAGGTGTTTCCGGACCCTCAGTGTTCCTCCCGCGTGGGGACGGGTAGTTTGGGGAACGTCTTGAGTTGCAGCAACGGTGGGAAGAACGCTTGCACGGTTCAAGTGGGAAGGCATGATTTCCCTCGTGATGCCACAGCAGAAAAGGGCTTCATCTCGCCTGGAGTGGAGAACCTCCTGGTTTTTCTCGATTTGTGGCAGGTCCCTCTCGAGTTACGACTGGGGCCTCAGGGACCCTCTTGCGTGGCCTCAGGAAAGACCAGTCTCCGTGCGAGTTGAGAGGGGCTCCTCGGGATTCCTCTCCAGTCGGTGCCGGGTCCTAAGTCCCCGTCTGGAGCCGAAGCTGGAACCTGAGGTTTCCTCTCCAGTGCTGGCATGGAACTTGTGGTTCCTCTGGATTCTCCCCAGGAGAGTCAGGCCTCATCTCCTGTGGTTTCCTGCACGTCTGCTTTTCTCCCGAGCTGTAGCTGCAGTGTCAGGCTTCCCGTCGAGTTGACCCTGGGATCTCTGTCTTTCCCTCAAGATGCCACAGGTCTAGGGCATGAGTCACCATGGTGTGAGGCGATACGTGGGTGACACTCAATGTAGTGCAGGGAAATCAGGTTCATCTGGCGTGGACTGAGACATCTGGGGGAATTTTAGTATGTCGGCACGACCACTAGAGATCTCGGTTTTCCTGTTGAGAGCGACACCTCTTGAGATGCAACAGGAAAGGCAGGAATCCTTTCCCGACAAAGCAGGGAAAGGGACCCTCATCTTGAGCTCACGAGGGGGAAACGGGGAATTTCTGAGTTGTGATGGGACCCTCGGTATTCCTCCCGCATGGGGACGGGTATGTCGGAAACCTTCTTGAGTTGCAGCAAGCATGGGAAGGACACTTGCAAGGTTCAAGAGGGAAGGTGTGATTTCCCTTGAGATGCCGCAGCAGAAAAGGGCCTCATCTCGCCTCCATGGGAGAACCTCCTGGTTTGTTTCGAGTTACAGCAAGTCCCTCTCGAGTTATGACGGGGACCTCAGGGACCCTCTTGCATGGCCTCAGGAAAGGTCATTCTCCGTGTGAGTTGAGAGGGCCCCCTCGGGATTCCTCCCTAGTCAGTGTCGGGTCCTAGGTACTCGTCTGGAACTGCGGCCAGAACCTGAGGTTTCCTCTCCAGTGCTGACATGGATCTTGGGGTTCCTCTGGAGTCTCCAGAGGAGAGTCAGGACTCTTCTCAAGTGGAGACATACACATCCGTTTTCCTCCCAAGCTGTAGCAGCAGTGTCAGTCCTCCCAACGATTTGACACAGGGATCTGTGGCTTTCCGTCGAGGTGCCACAGGGCTGTCGTATGTGCACCATGGTGTGATTCAATGATCAGGGTGACCACCGAGGCAGTGCAGGGAAATCACATTCATCTGGAGTGGACTGAGACATTTGGAGGTCTTTGGGAATGGTGACACGAGCCCTGGAGTTCCTCGCGACTTTCCTGTTGAGAGCACACCCTCTTGCTGTGCAACGGGATCGCCAGAATCCTTTCCCGACGAAGTAGGGAAACGATCCCTCATCGGGAGGGGAGGAGGGGGAAAGGGGGCTCCTCTTGAGTTGTGGTGGGACCCTCAGTGTTCCTCTCGAGTGGAGATTGTTATGTTGGGGAACTTCTTGAGTTGCTGTAGGCTGTGAAGGACCCTTGCGAGGATCAAGAGGGAAGGCCAGTTTTCTCTTTGGATGCCACAGCAGAAAAGGGCCTCATCTTGCCTGCAGGGGAGAACCTCCTGGTTTTTCTCGAATTGGGTCAGGTCCCTCTCGAGTTATGGTGGGGCACTCAGGGACCTGCTCTCAAGGCCTGTGGAAAGGCCAGTCTCCATGCGAGTTGAGAGCGGCCCATCGGTATTGATCTCCAGTTGATGCCGGGTCCAAATCCCTGTCGGGAGCCGAACCTGGAACCTGAGGTTTCCTCTCCAGTGCTGGGTTGGATCTTGCGGTTCCTCTGGAGTCTCCCCAGGGGAGTCAGGCCTTGTCTCCTATGCTTACAATGCGCGTCCGCTTTCCTCCCGAGCTGTAGCTGCAGTGTCAAGCTTCTTGTCGAGTTGATCCAGGGATCTCTGTCTTTCCCTCGAGATGCCACAGGGATGTGGCATGAGCCACTGTGGTGTGAGGTGATACACGGGTGACACTCGAGATAGGCCAGGGAAATCATGTTCATATGGAGTGGACTGAGACACCTGGAGCACTTTTAGTATGTTGGCACGACCCCTGGAGATCTCGGCTTTCCTGTTGAGAGCGCCACCTCTTGAGATGTGACGGGAATGCCGGGAATCCTTTCCCAACGAAGCAGGGAAAAAGACCCTCATCTCGAGCTCACGATGGGGAAACGAGGCTCCTCCTGAGGTGTGCCGGGACCCTTAGTGTTCCTCCCGCGCGGGGACTGGTATGTCGGAGAACTTCTTGAGTTGCAGCAAGGGTGGGAAGGACGCTTGCAAGGTTCAAATGGGAAGGCCTGATTTCCCTCGTGATGCCACAGCAGAAAACAGCCTGTTCTCGCCTGCAGGGGAGAACCTCCTGGTTTTTCTCGAGTTGCGGCAGGTCCCTCTTGAGTTACGATGGGGACCTCAGGGACCCGCTGGAGTGGGCTCAGGAAAGACCAGTCTTCATACAAGTTGCGAGGGGCTTCTCGGTGTTCCTGTCCAGTCAGTGTCGGGTCCTAGGTACTCGTCTGAAACTGCAGCCAGAACCTGAGGTTTCCCCTCCAGTGCTGACATGGATCTTGGGGTTCCTCTGGAGTCTCCTCAAGAGAGTCAGGACTCTTCTCAGGTGGAGACATACACGTCTGTTTTCCTCCCAAGCTGTAGCAGCAGTGTCAGGCTTCCAGACAATTTGACACAGATATCTGTGGCTTTCCTTCGAGGTGCCACAGGGCTTTGCACGTGCCACCGTGGTGTGATTCGATGATCGGGGTGACCTTGGAAGCAGGGCAGGGAAATCAGGTTCATTTGGAGTGCACTGTGACATTTGCGGGTCTTTTGGAATGGTGGCACAATCCCTGGAGTTCCTCACGTCTTTCCTGTTGAGAGCAGGTCCTCTTACTGTGCCACAGGAATGCCAGAATCCTTTCCCGATGAAGCAGGGAAAGGAACCCTCAACTGGAGGGGAGGAGGGGGAAAGGGGGCTCCTCTTGAGTTGTAGTGGGACCCTCAGTGTTCCTCTCGAGTGGACACGGGTATGTTGGGGAACGTCTTGAGTTGCAGCACGGGTGTGAAGGACTCTTTGAGGTTCAGGAGGAAAGGTGTGATATCTCTTGGGATGCTGCGGAAGAAAACTGTTTCATCTCGCCTGGAGGGGAGAGCCTCATGGTTTTTCTCGAGTTGCGGCAGGTCACTTTGGAGTTAAGACGTGTACCTCAGGGACACGCTCGCGTGGCCTCAGGAAAGTGCAGTCTCCATCCGAGTTGAGAGGAGCCCCTCTGGATTCCTCTCCAGTCAGTGCCGGGTCCTAAGTCCCAGTCTGGAGCCAAAGCTGGGACCCTAGTTTTCCACTCCAGTGCTGTCATGGATCTTGGGGTTCCTCTGGAATCTCCTCAGGGCAGTCAGGCCTCGTCTCCTGTGGTTACATGCAGGTCGGCTTTCCTCCTGAGCTGTAGCAGCAGTGTCAGGCTTCCCATCAAGTTGACCCAGGCATCTCTCTCTTTCCCTCAAGATGCCACAGGGCTGTGGCACGAGCCACCCTGTTGTGTGGCGATAGGCGGGCACCACCCCTTGAGTGTCAGGCTTCCCATTGAGTTCACACAGGGACCTCTGTCTTTCCCTCGAGATGCCACCCGGCTGTGGCACGAACTACCGTGATGTGAGGAGATATGCGGGTGATTCTCATGGCTGGGCAGGGAAATCAGGTTCATCTGGAGTGGACTGAGACATCTGGGGGACTTTAAGTATGTTGGCACGACCCCTGGAGATCTCGTCTTTCCTCTTGAGAGCGCCACTACTTGAGATGCGACGGGAACGGCAGGAATCATTTCCCGACGAAGCAGGTAAAGGAACCCTCATCTCAATGTCACGAGGGAGAAACGTGGCTCCTCTTGAGTTGTGCCGGGACCCTCAGTGTTCCTCCCGGGTTGGGATGGGTATGTCAGGGAACTTCTTGAGTTGCAGCAAGCGTGGGAAGGACCCTTGCGGGGTTCAAGAGGGAAGGCGTGATTTCCCTCGAGACACCGCAGCAGAAAAGGGCCTCCTCTCGCCTGCAGGGGAGAACCTCCTGATTTTTCTCGAGTTGCAGCAGGTCCCTCTCATGTTATTTCGGGGACCTCAGGGACCTGCTGGAGTCGCCTCAGGGAAGACTAGTCACCATGCAAGTTGCCAGGGATCCCTCGGGATTCCTCTCCAGTCAGTGTCGGGTCCTAGGTCCTCATCTGGAACTGCGGCCAGAACCTAAGGTTTCCTCTCCAGTGCTGACATGGATCTTGGGGTTCCTCTGGAGTCTCCACAGGAGAGTCAGGACTCTTCTCGACTGGAGACATACATGTCCGTTTTCCTCCTGAGCTGCAGCAGCAGTGTCAGTATTCACAACGATTTGACACTGGGATCTGTGGCTTTCCCTCGGGGTGCCACAGGGCTGTCGCACGTGCCACTGTGATGTGACTCGATGCTCAGGGTGACCTTTGAGGCAGGGCAGGAAATTCATGATCATCTGGAGTGGACTGAGACATTTGGGGGTCTTTTGGAATGGTGGCGCGACGCCTTGAATTCCTCTTGACATTCCTGTTGAGAGCACGTCCTCTTGGTGTGCCACGGGAATGTTAGAATCCTTTCCCGACGAAGCAGAGAAAGGAACCCTCATCTGGAGTGGAGGAGGGGGAAAGGGATCTCCTCTTGAGTTGCAGTGGGACCCTCTGTGTTCTTCTCGAGTGGAGACGGGTATGTGGGAGAACTTCTCGAGTTTCAGCAAGGGAGTGAAGGACCCGTTGAGGTTCAGGAGGGAAAGTGTGATTTCTCTCGGGATGCCGCAGCAGAAAACGGCCTCATCTCGCCTGGAGGGGAAAACCTCCTGGTTTTTCTCGAGTTGCGGCAGGTCCCTCTCTAGTTACAACGGGGACCTCAGGGACCTGCTTGCATGGCCTAAGGAAAGGTCAGTCTCCGTGCGAGTTACGAGGAGCTCCTCGGGATTCCTCTCCTTTCGGAGCTGGTTCCTAATTCCCCATCTGGAGCCGAAGCTGGGACCTGAGTTTTCCACTCCAGTGTTGGCATGGATCCTGGGGTTCCTCTGGAGTCTCCCCAGGGAAGTCAGGCCTCGTCTCCTGTGGTTACATGTACGTCCGCTATCCTCCCTGACACTATATCAGCAGTGTCAGTCTTCCCATTGAGTTGACCCAGGGATCTCTGTCTTTCCCTTGAGATGCCACAGAACTGTGGCATGAGCCACCGTGTTGTGAGGTGATATGCAGGTGACACTCGAGGTAGTGCAGGGAAATCAGGTTCATCTGGAGTGGACTGAAACATCTGGGGGACTTTAAGTATGTTGGCACGACCCTTGGAGATCTTGGCTTTCCTGTTGAGAGTGCCACCTTTTGAGACGCGAAGAGAATGGCGGGAAAACTTTCCCCATGAAGCAGCGAAAGGGACACTCATCTCGAGCTTACGAGGGGGAAACGGGGCTCCTCCTGAGTGGTAACAGGACCCTCTGTGTTCCTCCCTGGTGGGAACGTATATGTCAGAGAACTTCTTGAGTTGCAGCAAGGGTGGGAAGGACCCTTGCGAGGTTCAAGAGGGAAGGCGTGATTTCCCTCGAGACGCCGCAGCAGAAAAGGGCCTCATCTCGCCTGCAGGGAAAGAACCTCATGGTTTTTCTCGAGTTGTGGCAGGTCCCTCTTGAGTTTCGATGGAGACCTCAGGGACCCGCTGGCATGATCTCAGGAGAGACCAGTCTCCATGCGAGTCCGAGGGGCCCCTCGGGATTCCTCTCCAGTCAGTGTCAGGTTCTAGGTCCTCATCTGCAACTGCAACCAGAACTTGAGGTTTCCTCTCCAGTGCTGACATGGATCTTGGGTTCCCTCTGAAGTCTCCACAGGAAAATCAGGACTCTTCTTGAGTGGAGACATACACGTCCGTTTTCCTCCTGAGCTGTAGCACAGTGTCAGGCCTCCCGACGGGTTGACACAGGGATTCTTTGGCTTTTCCTCATGGTGCCACAGGGCTGTCGCATGTGTCACCATGGTGTGATTCGATGCTTGGGGTGTCCTTAGAGGCAGGGCAGGGAAATCAGGTTCATCTGGAGTGGATTGAGGCATTTGGATGTCTTTTGGAATGGTGGCGCCACCCCTGGAGTTCTTCTCGATGTTCCTGTTGAGAGCACGTCCTCTTGCTGTGCAACGGGAAGGCCAGAATCCTTCTGGACGAAGCAGGGAAGGAACTCTCATCTGGAGCAGTGGAGAGGGAAAGGGAGCCCCTCTTGAGTTGTCGTGGGACCCTCAGTGTTCCTCTCCAGTGGAGACGGATATGACGGGGAACTTCTTGAGTTGCAGCAAGGGTGTGAAGTACCCTTTGAGGTTCAGGAAGAAAGGCGTGATTTCTCTCGGATTGCCTCAGCAGAAAACGGCATCATCTCGCCTGTAGGGGAAAATCTCCTGGTTTTGCTTGAGTTGCGGTAGGTCCCTCTTGACTTACGACAGGGCCCTTAGGGACTCGCTCACGTGGCCTCAGGAATAGCCAGTCTCCGTGCGAGTTGAGAGGGGCCCTTCGGTATTCCTGTCCAGTTGTTGTCGAGTCCTAACTCCCTGTCTGGAGCCAAATCTGCAACCTGAGATATCCTCTCAGTTTTGGCATGAATCTTGGGTTTTTTCTGGAGTCTCCCCAGGGGAGTCAGGCCTCGTCTTCTGTGGTTATATGCACGTCCACTTTCCTCTCAAGCTGTAGCAGTAGTGTCAGTCTTACCTTCGAGTTGACCCAGGGATCTCTGTCTTTCCCTCGTGATGCCACAGGGCTGTGGCACGAACCACTGTGGTGTGAGGTGATACGCGGGTAACACTTGAGGTAGTGCAGGGAAATCAGGGTCATCTGGAGTGGACTGAGACATCTGGGGGACTTTTAGTATGTTGGCACGACCCCTGGAGATTTCGGCTTCCTGTTAAGAGCGCCACCACTTGAGATGCGTTGGGAATGGCTGGAATCCTTTCCCAATGAAGTACAGAAAGGGACCCTCATCTCAAGCTCACGAAGGGGAAACGGGGCACCTCCTGCTTTGTACCGGGACCCTCGGTGATCCTCCTGCATGGGACGGGTATGTCGGGGAACTTCTTGAGTTGCAGCAAGGGTGGGAAGGACCGTTGCGAGGTTCAGGAGGGAAGGTGTGATTTCCCTTGAGACGCCGCAGCAGTAAAGGGTCTCATCTCGCCTGCAGGGGAGAACCTCTTGGTTTTTCTCGAGTTGCAGCAGGTCCCTCTTGAGTTATGACGGGAACCTCAGGGACCCGCTGGCATGGTCTCAGGAAAGACCAGTCTCCAAAGGAGTTGCAAAGGGCCCCTCGGGATTCCTGTTCAGTCAGTGTCGGGTCCTAGGTCCTCGTCTGGACCTGCGGCCAGAATCTGAGGTTTCCTCTCCAGTGCTGACATGGATCTTGGGGTCCCTCTGGAGTCTCCACAGGAGAGTCAGGACTCTTCTGGAGTGGAGACATACACTTCGGTTTACCTCCCGAGCTGTATCAGCAGTGTCAGGCTTCCCAAATGGTTGACACAGGGATCTGTGGTTTTCCCTTGAGGTTCCACAGGGCTGTCACACGTGCCAACGCGGTCTGATTCGATGATCGGGGTGACCTTTGAGGCAGGGCAGGGAAATCAGGTTCATCTGGAGTGGACTGAGACATTTGGGGGTCTTTTGGATTGGTGGCATGACCCCTGGAGTTTGTCTCGCCTTTCCTGTTGAGAGCACATCCTCTTGGTGTGCAACGGGAACACCAGAATCTTTTCCTGATGAAACAGGGAAAGGAACCCTAATCTGGAGCGGAGGAGGGGGAAAAGGTGCCCCTTTTAAGTTGTGGTGGGACCCTCAGTGTTCCTCTCGAGTAGAGACGGGTATGTTGGGGAACTGCTTGAGTTGCCGCAAGGGTGTGAAGGACCCTTTGAGTTACAGGTGCAAAGGCGTGGTTTCTCTCGGGATGCCGCAGCAGAAAACGGCCTCATCTCGCCTGGAAGGGAGAATCTCCTGGTTTTTCTCAAGTTGCGGCAGGTCCCTCTCGAGTTACCACGGGGACGTCAGGAACCCTCTCGCGTGGCCTCAGGAAAGGCCATTCTCCGTGCGAATCGGGAGGGGCCACTCGGGTTTCCTCTCCAGTCGGTGCTGGGTCCTAAGTCCCTGTCTGGAGCTGAGGGTGGAATCTGAGTTTTCCTCTCCAGTGCTGGCATGGATCTTGGGGTTCCTCTGGAGACTCCCCAGGGGTGTCAGGCCTCATCTCCTGTGGTTACATGCATGTCCGCTTTCCTCCCGAGCTGTTGCAGCTGTGTCAGGCTTCCCGTCGAGTTGACCCAGGGATCTCTGTCTTTCCCTCGAGATGTCCACAGGGTTGTGGCACGAGTCACCGTTGTGTGAGGTGATACAAGGGTGGCACTCAAGGTAATGCAGGGAAATCAGGTTCATCTGGAGTGGACTGAGACCTCTGGGGCATTTTTAGTATGTTGGCTTGACCCCTGGAGATCTCGGCTTTCCTTTTCAGAGCGCCACCACTTGAGATGCAACAGGAATGCTGGGAATCCTTCCTAACGAAGCAGGGAAATTGTCCCTCATCTCGAGGTCATGAGGGGGATACGGGGATCCTTCTGAGTTGTGCCGGGACCCTCGGTGTTCCTCAGGTGTGGGGACGTGTATGTCGGGTAACTTCTTGAGTTGCAACAAGGGTGGGAAGGACACTTTCGAGGTTCAAGAGGGAAGGCGTGATTTCCCTCATGACCCCGCAGCAGAAAAGGGCCTCATCTTGCCTGCAGGGAAAGAACCTCATGGTTTTTCTCGAGTTGCAGGAGGTCCCTCTCAAGTTACGATGGGGAACTCAGGGACCCGCTGGCGTAGCTTAAGGAAAGACGAGTCTCCATGCGAGTTGTGAGGGGCCCCTCGGGATTCCTCTACAGTCAGTGTCGGGTCCTTTTTCCTCGTCTGGATCTCCTGCCTGAAACTGAGGTTCCTCTCCAGTGCTGACATGGATCTTGGGGTTCCTCTGGAGTCTCCACAGGACAGTCAGGACTCTATTTGAGTGGAGACATACACGTCCGTCATCCTCCTGAAATTTAGCAGCAGTGTCAAGCTTCCGGACGAATTGACACAGGGATCTGTGGCTTTCTCTCGAGGTGCCACAGGGCTGTCGCACGTGCCACCGTGGTGTGATTCAATGCTAGGGGTGACCTTCAAGGCAGGGCAGGGAAATCAGATTCATTTGGAGTGGACTGAGACATTTGAGGGTCTTTTGGAATGGTGGCATGACCCCTCAGTTCCTCTCGACTTTCCTGTTGAGAGCACGCCCTCTTGCTGTG
>SJYT01018009.1:0-29727 GCA_006410635.1 Cephalophus harveyi | reverse complement strand
GTTGACCCAGGGATCTCTGTCTTTCCCTCGAGATGCCACAGGGCTGTGGCACGAGCCACCATGGTGTGAGGCGATATGCGGGTGACACTCGAGGTAGTGCAGGGAAATCAGGTTCATCTGGAGTGGACTGAGACATCTGGGGGACTTTTAGTATGTTGGCACGACCCCGGGAGATCTCGGCTTTCCTGTTGAGAGTGCAACCTCCTGAGATGTGACGGGAATGGCGGGAATCCTTTCCTGACCATGCAGGGAAAGGGACCCACATCTCGGCTCACGAGGGGGAAATGGGGCTCCTCCTGAGTTGTGCCGGGACCCTCAGTGTTCCTCCCACGTGGAGACGTGTATGTCGGGAAACTTCTAGAGTTGTAGCAAGGGTGAGAAGGACCCTTGGAAGGTTCAAGAGGGAAGGCGTGATTTCCCTCACGGTACTGCAGCAGAAAAGGGACTCATCTAGACTGCAGGAGAGAACCTCCTGGTATTTCTCGAGTTGCAGCAGTTCCCTCTTGAGATATGATGGGGACCTCACGGACCCGCTCGTGTAGCCTCAAGAAAGACCAGTCTCCATGCGAGTTGTGAGGGCCCCCTCGGGGTTCCTCTCCAGTCATTGTTGGGTCCTAAGTCCTCGTCTGGAACTGCGACCAGAACCTGAGGTTTCCTCTCCAGTGCTGACATGGATTTTGGGGTCCGTCTGGAGTCTCCACAGGAGAGTCAGGAATCTTCTCAAGTGGAGACATACATGTTCGTTTTCCTCCCAAGCTGTAGCAGCAGTGTCAGACTTCCCGACGAGTTGACACAGGGATCTGTGGCTTTCCCTCAAGGTGCCACAGGGCTGTCACACGTGCCACCGTGGTGTGATTCGATGTTCGGGGTGACCTTCGTGGCAGTACAGGGAAATCAGGTTTATCTAGAGTGGACTGAGACATTTGGGCGTCTTTTCGAATGGTGGACAACCCATGGAGTTCCTCTCGACTTTCCCGTTGAGAGCATGTCCTCTTGCTGTGCGACAGAAACTCCAAAATCCTTTCTCGACGAAGCAGGTAAAGGAACCCTCATCTCGAGTGAAGGAGGGGGAAAGGAGGCTCCTCTTGAGTTATGGTGGAACCCTCAATGTTCCTCTCGAGTGGAGATGGGAAGGTCGGGGAAATTCTTGAGTTGCATTATGACGGGAACCTCAGGGACACGCTCTTGTGGCCTCAGAAAAGGCCAGTCTCCATGCGAGTTGAGAGGGACCCTTCTGGATTCCTCTCCAGTCGCTGCCAGATCCTAAGTCCCCAGCTGGAGCTGAAGCTGGAACCTGAGATTTACTCTCCAGTGCTGACATGGTTCTTGGGGTTCCCCTGGAGTCTCCCCAGTGGAGTCAGGCCTCATCTCCTGTGGTTACATGCAAGTCCGTTTTCCTCCCGAGCTGTAGCAGCAGTTTCAGGCTTCCCAACGAGTGGACACAGGGATCTGTGGCTTTCCCACGAGATGCCACAGGGCTCTCGCATGTGCCACCGTGGTGTGATTCGATCCTCAGTGTGACCTTCGAGGCAGGGCACAAAAACCAGTTTCATCTGAAGTGGACTGAGACATTTGGGGGTCTTTTGGAATGGGGGCACGACCCCTGGAGTTCCTCTCGAATTTCTTGTTGAGAGCACGTCCTTTTGCTATGCGACAGGAACGTCAGAATCCTTTCCATATGAAGCAGGGAAAGGAACCCTCATATGGTGCAGAGGAGGGGAAAAGGGTGCTACTTTTGAGTTGTGGTGGGACCCTCAGTGTTCCTCTCAAGTGGAGACGGGTATGTCGCTAAAATTTTTGTTGCAGCAAAGGTGTGAAGGACCCTTTGAGGTTCAGGAGGGAAGGCGTGATTTCTCTCAGGATGCCGCAGCAGAAAACGGCCTCATCTCGCCTGGAGGGGAGAACCTCCTGGTTTTCCTCGAGTTGCGGCAGGTCCCTCTTGAGTTACGATGGGGACTGCAGGTATCCTCTCGCGTGGCCTCAGGAAAGGCCAGTGTCTGTGCGAGTTGAGATGGTCCCCTCGATATTCCTCTCCAGTCAGTGCCAGTTCCTAAGTCCCCGTCTGGAGCCAAAGCTGGAAACTGAGGTTTCCTCTCCAATGCTGGCACCTGAGGTTTCCTCTCCAATGCTGGCTTGGAACTTGGAGTTCCTCTGGAGTCTCCCGAGGGGAGTCAGGCCTCGTCTCCTGTGGTTACACACATGTCCGCTTTCGTTCAGAGCTGTAGCAGCAGTGTCAGGCTTCCCATCAAGTTGACCCAGGGATCTCTGTCTTGCCCTCGAGATGCCACAGAGCTGTGGCATGAGCCTCCATGGTGAGATTCAATGCTCGGGGTGACCTTCGAGGCAGTGCAGGGAAATCACGTTCATCTGGAGTGGACGGAGACATCTGGGGGACTTTTAGTATGCTGGGCGGACCCCCGGAGATCACCACTTTCCTGTTGAAAGTGCCACCTCTTGAGTTGCGACGGGAATGGCGGGAATCCTTTCCTGACGAAGCAGGGAAAGGGACCCTCATCTCGAGCTCATGGTGGGAAAACGGGGCTCCTCCTGAGTTGTGCTAGGAACCACGGTGTTCCTCCAACGTGGGGATGGGTATGTCGGGGAACTTCTTGAGTTGCAGCAAGGGTGGGAAGGACGCTTGCAAGGTTCAAGAGAGAAGGCGTGATTTCCCTCGAGACACCACAGCAGAAAAGGGCCTCATCTCGCCTGCAGGGGAGAACCTCCTGGTTTTACTCGAGGTGCGGCAAGTCCCTCTCAATTTACGACGGGGACCTAAGTGATCCGCTGGCGTGGCCTCAGGAAAGACCAGCCTCCATGCGAGTTGTTGGGGCCCCTCGGGATTCCTCTTCTGTCACATCGTGTCCAAAGTTCTTGGCTGGAACTGTGGTCAGAACCTGAGGTTTCCTCTCCAGTGCTGACATGGATCTTGGGATTCCTATGGAGTCTCCACAGGAGAGTTAGGACTCTTCTCGAGTGGAGACATACACGTCCGTTTTCCTCCCAAGCTGTAGCAGTAGTCTCAGGCTTCCCGACAAGTTGACACAGGGATCTGTGGCTTTCACTCGAGGTGCCACAGGGCTGTCGCAGAGGCCACCGTTGTGTGACTCGATGTTCAGGGTGACCTTCAAGGCAGTGCAGGGAAATCAGGTTCATCTGGAGTGGACTGAGACATTTGCGGGTCTTTTGGAATGGTAGCATGACCCCTGGAGTTCCTCTCGACTTTCCTGTTGAGAGCACACCCTCTTGCTGTGCGACAGGAACGCCAGAATCCTTTCCTATTGAAGCAGGGAAAGGATCTTTCATCGGGAGCGGAGGAGGGGGAAAGGGGGCTCCTCTTGAGTTGTGGTGGGACCCTCAGTGTTCCTTTCGTGTGGAGATGGTTATGTCAGGGAACTTCTTGTGTTGTAGCAAGGCTGTGAAGGACCCTTTGAAGTTCAGGAGGGAAGGCCGGTTTTCTCTTCGAATGCCGCAGCAGAAAACAGCCTCATCTCGCCTGCAGGGGAGAACCTCCTGGTTTTTCTCGAGTTGCGGCAGGTCCCTCTCGAGTTACGATGGGGACCTCAGGGAACCTCTTGCGTGGCCTCAGGAAAAGCCAGTCTCCGTTTGAGTGGAGAGGGGCCACTTGGGATTCCTCTCAAGTTGGTGCCGGATCCTATATCCTTGTCTGGAACTGAAGCTGGAACATGAGTTTTCCTCTCCAGTGCTGGCATGGATCTAGGGGTTCCTCTGGAGTCTCCCCAGACTAGTCAGGCCTCATCTTCTGTGGTTATTTGCACGTCCGCTTTCCTCCCGAGCTGTAGCTGCAGTGTCTGGCTTCCCGTCGAGTTGACCCAGGGATCTCTGTCTTTCCCTTAAGAGGCCAAAGGGCTGTGGCACGAGGCACCGTGGTGTGAGGCGATACGCAGGGGACACTCGAGGTAATGAAGGGAAATCAGGTTCATCTGGAGTGGACTGAGACATCTGGGGGACTTTTAGTATGTTGGCACAACCCCTGGAGATCTCGGTTTTCCCTGTTGAGAGCGCCACCTCTTGAGATGTGACGGAAATGGCGGGAATCCTTTCCTGACGAAGCAGGGAAAAAGACTCTCATCTCGAGCTCATGAGGGGGAATCGGGGCTCCTCCAGGTTTGTGTTCACAGGCACCTGTGAACACTCGGTGTTCCTCCCGCTTAGGGACGGGTATGTCGGGGAACTTCTTGATTTGCAGCAAGGGTGGGAAGGACCCTTGTGAGGTTCAAGAGGGAAGGCGTGATTTCCCTCTAGACGCCGCAGCAGCAAAGGGCCTCATCTCGCCTGCATGGGAGAACTTCGTGGTTTTTGTCGAGTTGCCGTAGGTCCCTCTCGAGTTACGACGGGGACCTCAGGGACCCGCTCGCGTGGCCTCAGGAAAGACCAGTCTCCATGCGAGTTGCAAGGGGTCCCTCGGGGTTCCTCTCCAGTCAGTGTCAGGTCTTAGATCCTCATCTGGAACTGCGGACAGAACCTGAGGATTCCTCTCCAGTGCTGACATGTATCTTGGGGTTCCTCTGGTGTCTCCACAGGAGAGTCAAGACTCTTCTCGAGTGGCAACATACACGTCCGCTTTCCTCCCGAGCTGTAGCAGCATGTCAGGCTTCCCGATGAGTAGACACAGGCACCTGTGACTTTCCCTCCAAGTGCCACATGGC
The DNA here is from genome assembly GCA_006410635.1 of Cephalophus harveyi. NCBI lineage: Eukaryota > Metazoa > Chordata > Mammalia > Artiodactyla > Bovidae > Cephalophus > Cephalophus harveyi. The sequence goes on along the minus strand of SJYT01018009.1, from coordinate 25,060 downwards.
TGTCGCATGTGCCACCATGGTGTGATTTGATGTTCAGGGTCACCTTCGAGGCAGGCAGGGAAATCATGTTCATCTGGAGTGGGCTGAGACATTTGGGGGTCTTTTGTAATGGTGCAAGAACCCTGGAGTTCCTCTCGACTTTCCTGTCTTAAGCACGTCCTCTTGCTGTGCGACAGGAACGCCAGAAACCTTTCCCCACGAAGCAGGGCAAGGAACCGTCATTTGGAGCGAATGAGGGGGAAAGGTGGCCACTATGGAGTTGTGGTGGGACCCACAGTGTTCCTCTCGAGTGGAGACGGGTATGTCGGGGAACTTCTTGAGTTGTAGCAAAGGTTTGAAGGACCCTTTGAGGTTCAGGAGGCATGGCGAGATTTCTCTCGGGATGCCGCAGCAGAAAACGGCCTCATCTCGCTTGGAGGGGAGAACTTCCTGGTTTTTCTCGAGTTGTGGCAGGTCCCTCTCGATTTAAGATGGGGACCTCAGGGAACCGCTTGCAAGGTCTCTGGAAAGGCCAGTGTCCGTGAGAGTTGAGAGGGGTCTGTCGGGATTCCTCTCCAGTCGGTGCCGGGTCCTAAGTCCCTGTCTGGAGCCGAAGCTGGAGCCTGAGTTTTCCTCTCCAGTGCTGGCATGTATCTTGGGGTTCCTCTGGAGTCTCTCCAGGGGAGTCAGGCCTCGTCTCCTGAGGTTACATGCACGTACGCTTTCCGCCCGAGCTGTTGCAGCAGTGTCAAGCTTCCCCTCGAGTTGAACCAGGGATCTCTCTTTTTCCCTCGTGATGCCACAGAGCTGTGGCATGAGCCTCTGTGCTGTGAGGCGATACACGAGTGTCACTCAAGGCAGGGCAGGGAAGTAAGGTTCGTGTAGAGTGGACTGAGACATCTGAGGGACTTTTAGTATGTTGGAACGATCCCTGGAGATCTTGGCTATCTTTTTGAAAACGCCACCTCTTGAAATGCGATCAGAACGGTGGTAATCCTTTCCCAACGAAGCAGGGAAAAAGACCCTCATCTCGAGCTCATGAGGGGGAATCGGGGCTCCTCCTGGTTTGTGCTGGGACACTCAGTGTTCTTCCCGCTTGGGGATGGGTATGTTGCGGTACTTCTTGAGTTGCAGCAAGGGTGGGAAGGACCGTTGCGAGGTTCAAGAGGGAAGGCGTGATTTCCCTCAAGAAGCCGCAGCAGAAAAGGACTTCATCTCGCCTGCAGGGGAGAACCTCGTGGTTTTTCTTGAGTTGCCATAGGTCCCGCTCGAATTAAGATGAGGACCTCAGGGAGCCACTGTTGTGGCCTCCGGAAAGACCACTCTCCATGCAAGTTGAGAGGGGCCCCTTGGGATTCCTCTCCAGTTGGTGCCGGATCCTATGTCCGTGTCTGGAGCTGAAGCTGGAACATGAGTTTTCCTCTCCAGTGCTGGCATGGATCTAGGGGTTCCTCTGGAGTCTCCCCAGGGGAGTCAGGCCTCGTCTCCTGTGGTTACTTGCACGTCCGCTTTCCTCCCTAGCTGTAGCAGCAGTGTCTGTCTTCCCGTCGAGTTGACCCAGGGATCTCTGTCTTTCCCTTAAGAGGCCACAGGACTGTGGAACGAGGCACCATGGTGTGAGGCGATATGCGGGTGACACTCGAGGTAGTGAAGGGAAATCAGGTTCATCTGGAGTGGACTGAGACATCTGGGGGACTTTTAGTGTGTTGGCATGACCCCTGGAGATCTCGACTTTCCTGTTGAGAGGGCCATCTCTTGAGATATGACAGGAATGGCTGGAATTCCGCTGGTGTGGCCTCAGGAAAGACCACACTCCATGTGATTTGAGAGGGTCCCCTCAGGATTCCTCTCCAGTCTGTGTCGGGTACAAGGTACTCGTCTGGAACTGAGGCCAGAACCTGAGGTTTCCTCTCCAGTGCTGACATGGATCTTGGGGTTCCTCTGGAGTCTCCACCGGAGAGTCAGGAATCTTCTCAGGTGGAGACATACATGTCCGTTTTCCTCCCATGCTGTAGCAGCAGTGTCAGTCTTCCCAACGAGTTGACACAGGGATCTGTGGCTTTCCCTTGAGGTGCCACAGGGCTGTAGCAGATGCCACCGTGGTGTGATTCAATCCTCAGGGTGACCTTCGAGGCAGTGCAGGGAAATCAGGTTCATCTGGAGTGGACTGAGACATCTGGGGGACTTTTAGTGTGTTGGCACGACCCCTGGAGATCTCGGCTTTCCTGTTGAGAGCGCCACCTCTTCAGATGCGACAGGAATGGTGGAAATCCTTTCCCAACGAAGCAGGGAAAGGGACCTTCATCTCGAGCTCACGATGTGGAAACGAGGCCCCTGTGAGGTGTGCCGGGACCCTCAGTGTTCCTCCCTCGTGGGGACGGGTATGTTGGGGAACTTCTTGAGTTGCAGCAAGGGTGGGAAGGACTCTTGCGGGGTTCAAAAGGGAAAGTGTGATTTCCCTCGAGACACCACAGCAGAAAAGGGCCTCTTCTCGCCTGCAGGGGAGAACCTCCTGGTTCTTCTCAAGTTGCAGTAGGTCCCTCTGGAGTTACGACAACGACATCAGGGACCTGCTGACGTGCCCTCAGGAAAGACCAGTCTCCATGTGAGTTGCGAGGGGCTCCTCGGGATTCCTCTCCAGTCAGTGTCGGGTCCTAGTTCATCTTCTGGAACTATGGCCAGAACCTGAGGTTTCCTCTCCAGTGCTAACATGGACCTTTGGGTTTCTCTGGAGTCTCCACAGGAGAGTCAGGTCTCTATTCGAGTGGAGATATACACGTCTGTTTTCCTCCCGAGCTGTAGCAGCAGTGTCAGGCTTCCCGACGGGTTGACACAGGGATCTGTGGCTTTCCCTTGAGGTGCCATCAGGGCTGTCGCACGTGCCACCGTGCTGTGATTCGATGCTCAGGGTGACCTTCCAGGCAGGGCAGGGAAATCAGGTTCATATGGAGTGGACTGTGACATTTGGGGGTCTTTTGTAATGGTGGTACAATCCCTGAAGTTTCTCTCGACTTTCATGTTGAGAGCACGCCCTCTTGCTGTGTGACGGGAATGCCAGAAACCTTTCCCGATGAAATAGGGAAAGGAACCCTCATCTGGAGCGGAGGAGGGGGAAAGGGGGCCCTTCTGGAGTTGTGGTGGGACCCTCAGTGTTCCTCTCGAGTGGAAACGGGTATGTCGAGGAACTTCTTTAGTTCAGCAAGTGTGTGAAGGAAATTTTGAGGTTCAGGAGGGAAGGCGTGATTTCTCTCAGGATGCTGCAGCAGAAAACGTCCTCATCTCGCCTGGAGGGGAGAACCTCCTGGTTTTTCTCGAGTTGCGGCAGGTTCCTCTCGTATTACAATGGGGACCTCAGGGACCCACTCGTGTGGCCTTAGGAAAGGCCAGTCTCCATGCAAGTTGAGAGGGGACCCTCGGGATTCCTCTCCAGTCAGTGACGGGACCTAAGTCCCCGCCTGGAGCTGAAGCTGGAGCCTGTGGTTTCCTCTCCAGTGCTGGCATGCACCCTGGGGTTCCTCTGGAGTTTCGCCAGGGGAGTCAGGGCTCATCTCCTGTGGTTACATGCACGTCCGCTTTCCTCCCGACCTGTTGCAGCAGTGTCAGTCGTCCTGTCGAGCTGACACACAGATCTCTGTCTTTCCCTTGAGATGCCACAGGGCTGTGGCACGAGCCACCATGGTGTGAGGCGATACGCGGGTGACACTCGAGGTAATGCAGGGAAATCAGGTTCATCTGGAGTGGAGTAAGACATCTGGGGTCCTTTTTGTATGTTAGCACGACCCCTGGAGATCTCGGCTTTCCTGTAGAGAGTGCCACCTCTTGAGATGCGACGGGAACGGAGGGAATACTTTACCGACGAAGCAGGGAAAGGAACCCACATCTCGAGATCACGAGGGGGAAACGGGGCTCCTCTTGAGATGTGTCTGGACCCACGGGGTTCCTCCCCCATAGAGAAGGGTATATTGGGAAACTTCTTGAGTTGCAGCAAGGGTGGGAAGGACCCTTGCAAGGTTCAGGACGGAAGGCGTGATTTCCCTCGAGATGCCACAGCAGAAAAGGGCTTCATCTCGCCTGGAGGGGAGAACCTCCTGGTTTTCTCCAGTTGTGGCAGGTCCCTCTCAAATTACGATGGGGACCTCAAGGACCCGAACGTGTGGCATCAGGAAAGACCAGTCTCCATGCAAGTTGAGAGGGGCCACTCGGGATTCCTCTCCAGTCAGTTTTGGGCCCTAAGTCCTCATCTGGAACTGCTGCCAGAACATGAGGCTTCCTCTCCAGTGCTGACATGGATCTTGGGGTTCCTCTGGAGTCTCCATAGGAGAGTCAGGACTCTTCTCAGATGGAGACATACAAGTCTGTTTTCCTCCCTAGCTGTAGCAGCAGTTTTAGGTTTCCCGACGAGTTGACACAGGGATCTGTGGCTTTCCATCGAGGTGCCACAAGGCTGTCACACGTTCCACCGAGGTGTGATTTGATGCTCGGGGTGACCTTTGAGGGAGTGCAGGGAAATCAGGTTCCTCTGTAGTGGACTGAGATATCTGGGCGTCTTTTGGAATGGTGGCACGACCCCTGGCTTTCCTCTCAACTTTGCTCTTGAGAGCACGTCATCCTGCTGTGCGATGGGAATGCCAGAAACCTTTCCCCATGAAGCAGGGAAAGGAACCCTCATCTCGAGCGGAGGAGGGCGAAAGGGGACTCCTCTTGAGATGTGCTGGGACTCTCAGTGTTCCTCTTATGTTGAGACGGTTATGTCGGGGAACTTCTTGAGGTGCAGCAAGGGTAGGAAAGAGCCTTTGAGCTTCAGGAGGGGAGGCGTGATTTCTCTCGAGATGCCGCATCAGAAAACGGCCTCATCTTTGGTGGGACCCTCAGTGTTCCTCTCGAGTGGAGACGGGTATGTCAGAAAACTTATTGAGTTGCAGCATGGTTGTGAATGACTCTTTGAAGTTCAGGAGGGAAGGTGTGATTGCTCTCCAGAAGCCGCATCAGAAAACGGCCTCATCTCGCCTGGAGGGGAGAACCTCCTGATTTTTCTCGAGTTGTGGCAGGTTCCTCTCGAGTAAAGAAGGGAGACCTCAGGGATCCACTCGTGTGGCCTCAGCAAAGGCCATTCTCCTTTCGAGTTGAGAGAGGACTCTCAGTATTCCTCTCCAGTAGGAGGCGGGTCTTAAATCACCATTTGGAGCCGAAGCTGGAACCTGAGGTTTCCTCTCCACTGCTGACATGGATCTTGGAGTTCCTCTGGAGTCTCCACAGGGGAGTCAGGCCTCTTCTCCTGTGGTTACACGCACGCCTGCTTTTCTCCTGAGCTTGACCCGGGTCCTAAGTCCCCGTTTGGAGCCTAAGCTGGAACCTGAGGTTTCCTCTCCAGTGCTGACATGGGTCTTGGGGTTCCTCTGGAGTCTCCACAGGGGAGTCAGGCCTCGTCTTCTGTGGTTACATGCACGTCCGCTTTTCTCCTGAGCTGTAGCAGCAATGTCAGACTTCCCATCAAACTGACACAGGGATCTCTGTCTTTCCCTCGAGATGCCACAGGGCTGTGGCATGAGCCACCGTGCTGTGAGGCGATACGCGATTGACACTCGAGGTAGTGCAGGAAAATCAGGTTCATTGGGAGTGGACTGAGACATCTGGGGGACTTTTAGTATGTTTGCACGACCCCTGAGCATCTCGGCTTTCCTGGTGAGAGCGCCACCTCTTGAAATGTGACGGAAACGGCAGGAATCCTTTTCCGAAGAAGCAAGGAAAGGAACCCGCATTTCAAGCTCATGAGGGGGAAACAGGGCTCCTCTTGAGTTGTGCCGATAACCTCGTTGTTCCTCCCTCATGAAGACATTTATGTCGGGGAACTTCTTGAGTTGCAGCAAAGGTTGGACGGACCCGTGCAAGCTTCAAGAGTGAAGGCGTGATTTCCCTCGAGACGCCGCAGCAGAAAAGGGCCTCATCTCGCCTGCAGGGGAGAACCTCGTGGTTTTTCTAGAGATGCGGCAGGTCCCTCTCAAGTTATGATGGGGAACTCAAGGACCCACTCGTGTGGCCTCAGGAAAGACCAGTCTCCATGCGAGTTGCGAGGGGCCCCTCAGGATTCCTCTCCAGTCAGTGTCGGGTCCTAGGTCCTCGTCTGGGACTGCAGCCAGAACCTGAGGTTTCCTCTCCAGTGCTGACATGGATCTTGGGGTTCCTCTGGAGTCTCCACAGGAGAGTCAGGACACTTCTCGCTTGGAGACATACACGTCCGTTTTCCTCCCGAGCTGTAGCAGCAGTGTCAGGCTTCGCAACGAGTTGACACAGGGAACTGTGGCTTTCCCTCGAGAGGCAACAGGGCTTTTGCACGTGCCACTGTGGTTTGATTCGATGCTCAGAGTGACCTTCGAGGCAGGGCAGGAAAATCAGGTTCATCTGGAGTGGACTGAGACATTTGGGGGTCTTTTGGAATCATGGCATGACCGCTGGAGTTCCTCTCAACTTTCCTGTTGAGAGCACATCCACTTGCTGTGCGACGGGAATGCCAGAATCCTTTCCCAATGAAGCAGGGAAAGGAACTCTCATCTGGAGCGGAGGAGGGGGAAAGGGGGCCCCTCTTGAGTTGTGGTGGGACCCTCAGTGTTCCTCTCGAGTGGAGATGGGTATGTCGGGGAACTTCTTGAGTTGCCAAAAGGGTGTGAAGGACCCTTTGAGGTTCAGAAAGGAAGGCGTGATTTCTCTCGGGATGCCACAGCAGAAAACGGCCTCATCTCGCCTGGAGGGGAGAACCCCTGGTTTTTCTCGAGTTGCGGCAGGTCCCTCTCGAGTTTCAACGGAGACCTCAGGGACCCGCTCACTAAAGGGTGTGAAGGACCCTTTGAGGTTCAGAAAGGAAGGCGTGATTTCTCTCGGGATGCCGTAGCAGAAAACGGCCTCATCTCGCCTGGAGGGGAGAACTCCGGGTTTTTCTCGAGTTGCGGCAGGTCCCTCTCGAGTTTCGACGGAGACCTCAGGGACCCGCTCACGTGGCCTCAGGAAAGGCCAGTCTCCATGCAAGTTGAGAGGGGCCCCTCGGGATTCCTCTCCAGTCAGTGCCTAGTAGTAAGTCCCCATCTGGAGCCGAAGCTGGAACCTGAGGTTTCCTCTCCAGTGCTGTCATAGATCTTGGGGTTCCTATGGAGTCTCCCCAGAGGAGTCAGGCCTCGTCTCCTGTGATTAAATGCTCATCTGCTTTCCTCCTGAGGTGTAGCAGCAGTGTCAGGCTTCCAGTCGAGTTGACTCAGGGACCTCTGTCTTTGCCTCGAGATGCCACAGGGCTGTGGCATGAGCCACCGTGGTGTGAGGTGATACATGGGTGACACTCGAGGCAGGGCAGGGAAATCAGGTTCATCTGGAGTGGACTGAGACATCTGGGGACTTTTAGTATGTTGGCAGGAACCCTGGAGATCTTGGCTTTCCTGTTGAGAGCGCCACCTCTTGAGATATGACGGGAACGGCGGGAATCCTTTCCCAATGAAGCAGGGAAAGGAATCCTCATCTCAAGTTCACGAGGGTGAAACGGGGCTCCTCTTGAGTTGTTCCGGGACCCTCGGTGTTCCTCCCTCATTGGGATGGGTATGTCGGGGAACTTCTTGAGTTGCAGCAAGGGTGGGAATGACCCTTGCGAGGTTCAAGGGGGAAGGTGTGATTTCTCTCGAGTCGCCGCAGCAGAAAAGGGCCTCAACTCGCCTGCAGGGGAGAACCTCCTGGTTTTTCTCGAGTTGCGGCAGGTCCCTCTCGAGTTACAACGGGAACCTCAGGGACCAGCTCGTGTTGCCTCAGGTAAGGCTAGTCTCCATGCAAGTTGAGAGGGGCCCCTCGGGATTCCTCTCCAGTCGGTGCCGGGTCCTAAGTCCCCATCTGGAGCCGAAGCTGGAAGCTGAGGTTTCCTCTCCAGTGCTGGCATGGATCTTGGGGTTCCTCTGGAGTCTCCTCAGGAGAGTCAGGCCTCGTCTCCTGTGGTGACATGCACGCCCACTATTCTCCCGAGATGTAGCAGCAGTGTCAGGCTTCCCGTCGAGTTGTTCCAGAGATCTCTGTCTTTCCCTTGAGATGCCACAGGGCTGTGGCATGAGCCACCGTGTGTGAGGTGACACGTGGGTGACACTCGAGGCAGGGCAGGGAAATCAGGTTCATCTGGAGTGGACTGAGATATCTGAGGACTTTTAGTATGTTGGCAGGAACCCTGGAGATCTCAGCTTTCCTGTTAAGAGTGTCACCTCTTGAGATGCATTGGGAATGGCGGGAATCCTTTCCCGATGAAGCATGGAAAGGAACCCTCATCTTGGGTTCACAAGAGGGAAACGGGGCTCCTCTTGAATTGTTCCGGGACCCTCGGTGTTCCTCCCTAGTGGGGATGAGTATGTGGGGAACTTCCTGAGTTGCAGCAAGGGTGGAAGGACCCTTGAGAAGTTCAAGAGGGAAGGCGTGATTTCCCTCGAGATGCTGCAGCAGAAAAGAGCCTCATCTCGCCTGCAGGGGAGAACCTCCTGGTTTTTCTACAGTTGTGGCAGGTCCCTCTTGAGTTATGACGGGGACCTCAGGGACCCACTGGCATGGCCTCAGGAAAGACCAGTCTCCATGCGAGTTGCCAGGGGCCCCTCGGGATTCCTCTCCAGTCAGTGTCGGGTCCTAGGTCCTCATCTGAAACTGTGGCCAGAACCTGAGGTTTCCTCTCCAGTGCTGACATGGATCTTGGGGTTCCTCTGGAGTTGCCACAGGAGAGTCAGGACTCTTCTCGAGTGGAGACATACACGTCCGTTTTCCTCATGAGCTGTAGCAGCAGTGTCAGGCTTCCCGACGAGTTGACACAGGGATCTGTGGCTTTCCCTCGAGGTGCCACAGGGCTGCCACACATGCCACCGTGGTGTGATTCGATGGTCAGGATGACCTTCGAGGCAGGGCAGGGAAATCAACTTCATCTGGAGTGGACTGAGACATTTGGGGGTCTTTTGGAATCGTGTCATGACCCTTGGGATTCCTCTCGAATTTCCTGTTGAGAGCACATCCTCTTGCTGTGTGACGGGAATGTCTGAATCCTTTCCTAATGAAGCAGGGAAAGGAACCCTCATCTGGAGCGGAGGAAGGTTAAAGGGGGACCCTCTTGAGATTTGCGGGACACTCAGTGTTGCTCTCGAGTGGAGACGGGTATTTTGGGGAACTTCTTCAGTTGCAGCAAGAGTGTGAAGGACCCTTTGAAGTTCAGGAGGCATGGTGTGATTTCTCTCGGGATGCTGCAACAGAAAATGGCCTCATCTCTACTGGAGGGGAGAACCTCCTGGTTTTTCTCGAGTTGCAGCAGGTTCCTCTCGAGTTGCGACGGGGACCACAGTGACCCACTTGTGCTGCCTCAGGAAAGGCCAGTCTCCGTGCGAGTTGAGACAGGCCCCTCGGGTTTCCTCTCCAAGGGTGCCAGGTCCTATGCCCCCATCTGGAGCCAAGCTGGAACCTGAGGTTTCCTCTCCAGTGCTGTCATGTATCTTGGGGTTCCTCTAGAATCTCCTCAGGGGAGTCAGGCATCGTCTCCTGTGGTTACATGCACGTCTGCTATCCTCCCGAACTGTAGTGGCAGTGGCAGTCTTCCCATAAGGTTGACCCAGGGATCTCTGTCTTTCCTTCGAGATGCCACAGGGCTGTGGCATGAGCCACCGTGGTGTGAGGCAATACGCAGGTGAAACTGGAGGTAGTGCAGGGAAATCAGGTTCATCTGGAGTAGACTGAGACCTCTGGGGGACTTTTAGTATGCTGGCACGACGCCTGGAGATCTCAGCATTCCTGTTGAGAGCGCCACCTCTTGAGATGCGACGGCAATGGCGGAAATCCTTTCCCGAAGAAGCAAGGAAAGGGACCCTCATTTCAAGCTCATTAGGGGGAAACAGGGCTCCTCCTGAGTTGTGCCGGGACCCTCGGTGTTCCTCCCACGTGGGGACGGGTATGTTGGGGAACTTCTTGAGTTGCAGCAAGGGTGGGAAGGACCCTTTGAGGTTGAGGAGGGAAGGCGTGATTTCTCTCAGGATGCCGCAGCAGAAAACGGCCTCATCTCGCCTGCAGGGGAGAACCTCCTGGTTTTTCTCGAGTTGCGGCAGGTCCCTCTCAAGTTACGATGGGGACCTCAGGTACCCGCTCGCGTGGCCTCTGGAAAGGCCAGACTCCATGGGAGTTGAGTGGGGCCACTCGGGATTCCTCTCCAGTCGGTGCCGGGTCCTAAGTCCTCATCTGGAGCTGAAGCTGGAACCTGAGGTTTCCTCTCCAGTGCTGGCATGGATCTTGGGGTTCTTCTGGAGTCTCGCCAGGGGAGTCAGGCCTCGTCTCCTCGTCAAAGAGAAACAAATACTGTTATCACTTGTATATGGAATCTAAAAAATAAGCTAATATATATAACAAAACAGAAATAGACTTACAGATATAGAGAACAAACTAGTGGTTACCAGTAAGGATGAGATAGAGGGATGGGCAAGATAGGGGACTATAACCAAGAGATACAAACTACTATGTATACAATTGATAGGCAGCAAGAGTCTCTTCTTGTGCCACACAGGAATATATAGCCATTATTTTGTAATAACTTTAAGTGGAGTATAAGCTGTAAAACTACTGAACCACTATGTTGTACATCTAAAACTAACATAATATTTTAAATTAATTCTACTTAAATTCTAAAAGTTGTTTTTTTTTTTTTTTTTTTATCCTGAAGAATTCTGGAACCAGTGACTTTTATTTTTCTGTAAGTAAAATGACTGAGGGTTAGTTAAAAAAATCAGCCTAAACAGGTTTTGAACAGGCTGACTAGAGGCACCAAAGAAAAAGTTTCGCTGTTGACAGACTGAAAAACGCCTGAGCTAGCCAGGGAGCTCACATAACAGCCTTGCCAGGCCCTCCTGCTCGGCTGTGCGACGTTGGCACTATTTCACTATTTCCCTTATCAGAATTCCTTAACTCCACACTTTTGATCAAAATAAGGGCTCTTAAAATATCACTATTAACAGTGGAAACCAAACATGTGCTTCCTGATGTGAGGCATTGTGAAAGACACGGTATGATTTACCCAATAGTTTTGCCAAAAATATACAACCTAGATCTAATCATGAGAAAGCACCAAAAAAACAGGATTTGTGAGCGAGAAAAAGATAAAAGCAGATTGTTTGAGAACAGTGAATCCTGCTTTGCACACTTTAGGGGTAGTGCAAACAGGTCGGTAGCGAATCATTTAGTTTGGAGGGTGTCTTTCAGTGGGCTCACTAGAGCTATCAAAATTTACCATGTCAGCTGTTTACGTGTTCTCTAGAAATCTTGGGAATATAGCTATGCAGCATAAGTGACAGGTTATTTCTGTTATGTCCACCTGTATGCTTCAGTTTAATATATATTTTCACTATTTACATACAGCATCAGAATTTTTCACTAGACCCTAAGGAAAAACTTTATTACACCCTTCTCAGTTCCTTCTGAAGCACATGTAAAATCAGACTCTAAAAAAGCCTCTCATCTTATAGCCTCAGCACCTAAAAAGGTAGTTGTGATTATAACTGGAATTGCACTGAGTTCTGAGAAGACCGACCACAAATGTGCAACCCTGGACTTTGCTAGCCAAGAACATAATGTCTTCACTTATTCAGCTGTTTTTCCTTCCTCCTTCCACACTTTGCGTTAATGTGAAGCAGGACATAATAAGTTAATATTTTTATAATCCCTAAGGTAAAATAGAGGGGGGGAAATCTCTTAGTTGTTAAAGTGATAAATAAAATTTTATCTAACATAAAATAATGAAAGAGGCAAAGAACAAAAAAGACATAATAGGAAACAAAGCAAAATGGCAGACAAATCCAACCATATTGATAATTACATTAAAGTAGAATCGGAGAAGGCAATGGCTCCCGCTTGTGTGGCCTCAGGAAAGACCAGTCTCCTTGCGAGTTGTGAGGGGCCCCTCGGGATTCCTGTCTAGTCAGTGTCGGGTCCTAAGTCCTCGTCTGGAACTGCGGCCAGAACCTGAGGTTTCCTCTCCAGTGCTGACATGGATCTTGCGGTTCCTTTGGAGTCTCCACAGTAGAGTCAGAACTCTTCTCGAGTGGAGACATACACGTCTGATTTCCTCCTGAGCTGTAACAGCAGTGCCAGGCTTCCCGACGAGTTGACACAGGGATCTTTGTCTTTCCCTCATGGTGCAACAGGGCTGTGGCACGTGCCACTGTGGTGTGATTAGATGCTCGGGGTGAATTTTGAGGCAGTGCAGGGTAATCAGGTTCGTCTGGAGTGGACTGAGATATTTGGGTGTCCTTTGGAATGATGGCACGACCCCTGGAGTTCCTCTCGGCTTTCCTGTTGAGAGCACGTCCTCTTGCTGTGCGACAGACAGGAATGTCAGAATCCTTTCCTGAAGAAGCAGGGAACGGAACCCTCATCTCGAGCAGAGGAGGGGAAAGGGGCTCCTCTGGAGTTGTGGTGGGGCCCTCAGGGTTCCTCTTGAGTGAAGACGGGTATTTCGGGGAATTTCTTGTGTTGCAGCAAGGGTGTGAAGGACCCTTTGAGGTTCAGGAGGGAAGGCGTGATTTTCCTTGGGATGCCGCAGTAGAAAACGGCCTCATCTCGCCTGGAGGGGAGAACCTCCTGGTTTTTCTCAAGTTGTGGCAGGTTCCTCTCGAGTTATGACGGGGACCTCAGGGACCCGCTCGTGTGGTCTCAGGAAAGGCCAGTCTCCATGTGAGTTGTGATGGGCCTCTCGGGTTTCCTCTACAGTCCATGCACGGTCATAAGTCTTCGCCTGGAGCTGAGATCGGTTCCTGAGGTTTCATCTCCAGTGCTGACATGGATCTTGGGGTTCCTCTGGATTCTCGACTGGGGAGTCAGGCCTCGTTTCGAGTGGAGACATGGGCGTCAGCTTTCCTCCCGGTCTTTAGCAGCAGTGGCAATCTTCCCGTCGAGTTGACACAGGGATCTGTGACTTTCCTTCAAGTGGCCACAGGGCTGTCACACGTGCCACCATGGTGTGAGTCGATACTCGTGGTGACAGTCGAGGCAGTGCAGGAAATCAGGTTCATCTAGAGTGTACTGAGACTTCTGGGGTTTTTTTGGTATGGTGGCACGACCCCTTGAGTTCCTCTCTACTTTCCTGTCGAGAGCGTCTCCTCTTGAGATGTGACGGGAATGCCAGTAATCCTTTCCCAAAGATGCAGGGAAAAGAACCCTCATCTCAAGCTTAGGAAGGGGAAACGGGGCTCCTCTTGAGTTGTGACCGGACCTTGGTGTTCCTCTCGAGTGGGGACAGGTATGTTGGGGAACTTCTTGAGTTGCAGCAAAGGTGTGCAGGAACCTTTCGAGGTTCAAGAGGGAAGGTGTGATTTCCCTCGAGACATGGAAGCGGAAAAGGGCCTCATCTCGCTTGGAGGGGAGAACCTCCTGGTTTTTCTCGAGTTGTGGCAGGTCCCTCTCGATTTAAGATGGGGAACTCAGGGAACCGCTCGCGAAGTCTCTGGAAAGGTCAGTCTCCGTGAGAGTTGAGAGGGGACTGTCAGGATTCCTCTCCAGTCAGTGCCGGGTCCTAAGTCCGCGTCTTGAGACGAAGCTGGAGCCTGAGGTTTCCTCTCCAGTGCTGGCATGGATCTTGGGGTTCCTCTGGAGTCTCCCCAGGGGAGTCAGAACTCGTCTCCTGTGGTTACATGGACATACGCTTTCCTCCGAGCTGTTGCAGCAGTGTCAAGCTTCCCCTCGAGTTGAACCAGGGATCTCTGTCTTTTCCTCGAGATGCCACAGGGCTATGGCATGAGCCACCGTGGTGTGAGGTGATACACGGGTGACACTCGAGGCAGGGCAGGGAATTAAGGTTCATATGGAGTGGACTGAGACATCTGAGGAACTTTTAGTATGTTGGAACGATCCCTGGAGATCTCGGCTATCTTGCTGAAAACACCACCTCTTGAAATGCGATCAGAACGGCGGCAATCCTTTCCCAACGAAGCAGGGAAAGTGACTCTCACATCGATCTCATGAGGGGGCATCAGGGCTCCTCCTGGTTTGTGCCAGGACACTCGGTGTTCCTCCTGCGTGGGGATGGGTATGTCGGGGAACTTCTTGAGTTGCAGCAAGGGTGGGAAGGACCATTGCGAGGTTCAAGAGGGAAGGCGTGATTTCCCTCGAGACGCCACAGCAGAAAGGGGCCTCATCTCGCCTGCAGGGGAGAACCTCGTGGTTTTTCTTGAATTGCCATAGGTCCCTCTCTAGTAAAGATGGGGACCTCAGGGGCCTACTGTTGTGGCCTCCGGAAAGACCACTCTCCATGCAAGTTGTGAGGGGCCCCTTGGGATTCCTCTCCAGTTGGTGCCGGATCATAGGTCCCTGTCTGGCCAAAGCTGGAACATGAGTTTTCCTCTCCAGTGCTGGCATGGATCTTGGGGTTCCTCTGGAGTCTCCCCAGGGGAGTCAGGCCTCGTCTCCTGTGGTTACTCGCACGTCCACTTTCCTCCCGAGCTGTAGCAGCAGTGTGGGGCTTCCCGTCGAGTTGACCCAGGGATCTCTGTCTTTCCCTTAAGATGCCACAGGGCTGTGGAACGAGGCACCGTGGTGTGAGGCGATACGTGGGTGAAACTCGAGGTAGTGCAGGGAAATCAGGTTCATCTGCAGTGGACTGAGAAATCTAGGGGACTTTTAGTATGTTGGCATGACCACTGGAGATCTTGGCTTCCTGTTGAGAGCTCTATCTCTTGACAGGAATGGCAGGAACCCTTTCACAATGAAGCAGGGAATGGGACCCTCATCTCGAGGTCACGATGGGGAAACGAAGCTCCTCCTGAGGTGTGCCGGGACCCTCAGTGTTCCTCTCTCGTGGGGATGGGTAGTTTGGGGAACTTCTTGAGTTGCAGCAAGGGTGGGAAGGACGCTTGTGAGGTTCAAGTGGGAAGGCGTGCTTTCCCTCGAAATGCCATAGCAGAAAAGGGCCTCATCTCGCCTGCAGGGGAGAACCTCCTGGTTTTTCTCAAGTTGGGGAAGGTCCCTCTCGAATCATTATATGGAACTCAGGGAACTGCTCACGAGGCCTCTGGAAAGGCCAGTCACCATGTGAATTGAGAGGGGCCCATCGGGATTCCTCTCCAGTCAGTGTCGGGTCCTTGGTACTCGTCTGGAACTGCAGCCACAACCTGAGGTTTCCTCTCCAGTGCTTACATCGATCTTGGGGTTCCTCTGGAGTCTCCACAGGAGAGTCAGGACTCTTCTCAGGTGGAGACATACACGTCCATTTTCCTCCCAAGCTGTAGCAGCAGTGTCACGCTTACCGACAAGTTGACAGAGGGATCTGTGGCATTCCCTCAAGGTGCCACAGGGCTGTCGCAGATGCCACCGTGGTGTGATTCGATGCTCAGGGTGACCTTCGAGGCACTGCAGGGAAATCAGGTTCATCTGGAGTGGACTGAGACATTTGGGGGTCTTTTGGAATGGTGGCACCACCCCTGGAGTTTCTCTCGACTTTCCTGTTGAGAGTGCCACCTCTTGAGATGTGTCGGGAACGGCGGGAATCCTTTCCCGATGAAACGGGGAAAAAGACCCTCATCTCGAGTTCACGATGGGGAAACGAGGCTTCTCCTGAGGTGTGCCGGGACCCTTAGTGTTCCTCCCGCATGGGGACTGGTATGTCAGGGAACTTCTTGAGTTGCAGCAAGGGTGGGAAGGACGCTTGTGAGGTTCAAGTGGGAAGGCGTGCTTTCCCTCGAAATGCCATAGCAGAAAAGGGCCTCATCTCGCCTGCAGGGGAGAACCTCCTGGTTTTTCTCAAGTTGGGGAAGGTCCCTCTCGAATCATTATATGGAACTCAGGGAACTGCTCACGAGGCCTCTGGAAAGGCCAGTCACCATGTGAATTGAGAGGGGCCCATCGGGATTCCTCTCCAGTCAGTGTCGGGTCCTTGGTACTCGTCTGGAACTGCAGCCACAACCTGAGGTTTCCTCTCCAGTGCTTACATCGATCTTGGGGTTCCTCTGGAGTCTCCACAGGAGAGTCAGGACTCTTCTCAGGTGGAGACATACACGTCCATTTTCCTCCCAAGCTGTAGCAGCAGTGTCACGCTTACCGACAAGTTGACAGAGGGATCTGTGGCATTCCCTCAAGGTGCCACAGGGCTGTCGCAGATGCCACCGTGGTGTGATTCGATGCTCAGGGTGACCTTCGAGGCACTGCAGGGAAATCAGGTTCATCTGGAGTGGACTGAGACATTTGGGGGTCTTTTGGAATGGTGGCACCACCCCTGGAGTTTCTCTCGACTTTCCTGTTGAGAGTGCCACCTCTTGAGATGTGTCGGGAACGGCGGGAATCCTTTCCCGATGAAACGGGGAAAAAGACCCTCATCTCGAGTTCACGATGGGGAAACGAGGCTTCTCCTGAGGTGTGCCGGGACCCTTAGTGTTCCTCCCGCATGGGGACTGGTATGTCAGGGAACTTCTTGAGTTGCAGCAAGGGTGGGAAGGACGCTTGTGAGGTTCAAGTGGGAAGGCGTGCTTTCCCTCGTGATGCCACAGCAGTAAAGGGCCTCATCTCGCCTGCAGGGGAGAACCTCCTGGTTTTTCTCCAGTTGCGGCAGGTCCCTCTCGAGTTATGACAGGGACCTCAGGGACCCGCTGGCGTGGCCTTAGGAAAGACCAGTCTCCATACGAGTTGCGAGGGGCCCCTCGAGATTCCTGTCCAGTCAGTGTCAGGTCCTAAGTACTCGTCAGGAACTGCAGACAGAACCTGAGATTTCCTCTCCAGTGCTGACATGGATCTTGGGGTTCCTCTGGAGTCTCCACAGGAGAGTCAGGACTCTTCTCAGGTGGAGACATACACGTCCGTTTTCCTCCCAAGCTGTAGCAGCAGTGTCAGAGTTCCTGAATTGACACAGGGATCTGTGGCTTTCCCTTGAGGTGCCAAAGGGCTGTCGCAGATGCCACCGTGGTCTGATTCGATGCTCAGGGTGACCTTCGAGGCACTGCAGGGAAATCAGGTTCATCTGGAGTGGACTGAGACATTTGGGGGTCTTTTGGAATGGTGGCACGTCCCCTGGAGTTCCTCTCGAGTTTCCTGTTGGGAGCACGCCCTCTTGCTGTGCGACGGGAAAGCCAGAATCTTTTCCTGTCGAAGCAGGGAAAGGATCTGTCATCGGGAGTGGGGGAGGGGGAAAGGAGGCTCCTCTTGAGTTGTGGTGGGACCCTCAGTGTTCCTCTCGAGTGGAGATGGGTATGTCAGGGAACTTCTTGGGTTGTAGCAAGGCTGTGAAGGACCCTTTGAGGTTCAGGAGGGAAACCCGGTTTTCTCTTGGGATGCCGCACCAGAAAACGGCCTCATCTCACCTGGAGGGGAGAACTTCCTGGTTTTTCTCGAGTTGCGGCAGGTCCCTCTCGAGTTACGACAGGGATCTCAGGGATGCTCTCGCGTGGCCTCATGAAAGGCCAGTCTCCGTGCGAGTTGAGAGGGGCTCCTCGGGATTTCACTCCATTGGATGCCGGGAACTTCGTCCCCATCTGGAGCCGAAGTCAGAACCTGAGGTTTCCTCTCCAGTGCTGGCATGGAACTTGGCGTTTCTCTTGAGTCTCTCCAGGGGAGTCAGGCCTCGTCTCCTCTGGTTGCAAGCATGTCCACTTATCTCCTGAGCTGTAGCTGCAGTCTCAGGCTTCCCCTGGACTTGACCCCGGGATCTCTGTCTTTCCCTCGACATGCCAAAGGCCTGTGACATGAGCCACCCTGGTGTGAGGCAATACGCAGGTGACACTCGAGGGAGTGCAGGGAAATCAGGTTCATCTGGAGTGGACTGAGACATCTGGGGGACTTTTAGGATGTTGGCACGACCTCTGGAGGTCTCGGCATTCCTGTTGAGAGCGCCACCTCTTGAGATGTGACGGGATCGGCGGGAATCCTTTCCCGATGAAGCAGGGAAAAAGACCCTCATCTCTAGCTCACGATGGGGAAACGAGGCTCCTCCTGAGGTGTGCCGGGACCCTTAGTGTTCCTCCCGCGTGGGGACTGTTATGTCGGTGAACTTCCTGTGTTGCAGCAAGGGTGGGAACGACGCTTGCGAGGTTCAAGTGGGTAGGCGTGATTTCCCTCGTGATACCACAGCAGAAAAGGGCATCAACTCACCTGCAGGGGAGAACCTTCTAGTTTTTCTTGAGTTGTGGCAGGTCCCCCTTGAGTTACGATGGGGACCTCAGGGACCCGCTGGCATGTCCTAAGGGAAGACCAGTCTCCATACGAATTGCGAGGGGACCCTTGGGATTCCTGTCCAGTCAGTGTCGGGTCCTTGGTACTCGTCTGGAACTGCAGCCACAACCTGAGGTTTCCTCTCCAGTGCTGACATGGATCTTGGCGTTCCTCTGGAGTCTCCACATGAGAATCAAGACTCTTCTCAAGTGGAGACACACACGTCCGTTTTCCTCCCAAGCTGTAGCAGCAGTGTCAGGCTTCCTGACGAGTTGACACAGGGATCTGTGGCTTTCCCACGAGGTGCCACTGGGCTGTCGCAGATGCCACCATGGTGTGATTCGATGCTCAGCGTGACGTTCGAGGCAGTGCAGGGAAATCAGGTTCATCTGGAGTATACTGAGACATTTGGGGGTCTTTTGGGATGGTGGCATGACCCCTGGAGTTCCCCTCGACTTTCCTGTTGAGAGCACGCCTTCTTGCTGTGCAACGGGAACACCAGATCCTCTCCTGTCGAAGCAGGGAAAGGATCCCTCATCTGGAGTGGAGGAGGGGGAAAAAGAGCACTTCTTGAGTTGTGGTGGGTCCCTCAGGGTTCCTCTCGAGTGGAGATGGTTGTGTCGGCAAACTTCTTGGGTTGTAGCAAGGCTATGAGGGACCCTTTGAGGTTCAGGAGGGAAGGCCGGTTTTCTCTTGGGATGCCACAGCAGACAACGGCCTCATCTCGCATGGAGAGGTGAACCTCCTGGTTTATCTAGAGTTGCGGCAAGTCCCTCTCGAGTTATGATGGGGACCTCAGGGACCCTCTCGCGTTGCCTCAGGAAAGGCCAGTCTCCGTGCGAGTTGAGAGGGGCACCTCGGGATTCCTCTCCAGTCGGTGCCGGGTCCTAAATCCCCGTCTGGAGCCGAAGCTTGAACTTGAGGTTTCCTTTCCAGTGTTGGCATGGAACTTGGGGTTTCTCTGGAGTCTCTCAAGGGGAGTCAGGCCTCGTCTCCTGTGGTTGCATGTACGTCTACTTTCCTCCCGATCTGTAGCTGCAGTGCCAGGCTTCCCCTCGACTTGACCCCGGGATCTCTGTCTTTACCTCGAGATGCCACAGGCCTGTGGCATGAACCACCGTGGTGTGAGGCGATACGCAGGTGACACTCGAGGTAGTGCAGGGAAATCAGGTTCATCTGGAGTGGACCGAGACATCTGGAGGACTTTAGTATGTTGGCACGACCCCTGGAGATATCGGCTTTCCTGTTGAGAGCGCCACCTCTTGAGATGTGACACGAAACGTGGGAATCCTTTCCCGACGAAGCAGGGAAATAGACCATTATCTCGAGCTGACGTAGGGGAAAAGAGGCTCCTCCTGAGGTGTGCCGGGACCCTTAGTGTTCCTCCTGGGTGGGGACTGGTATGTCAGGGAACTTCTTGAGTTGCAGCAGAGGTGGGAAGGATGCTTGTGAGGTTCAATTGGGAAGGCGTGATTTCTCTCGTGATGCCACAGCAGAAAAGGGCCTCATCCCGCCTGCAGGGGAGAACCACCTAGTTTTTCTCGAGTTGCAGCAGGTCCCTTTCAAGTTACAATGGGGACCTCAGGGACTCGCTGGCATGACCTCAGGAAAGACCAGTCTCCATACGAGTTGTGAGGGGCCCCTCGGGAGTCGTGTCCAGTCAGTGTTGGGTCCTAGGTACTCGTCTGGATCTGCAGCCCGAACCTTAGGTTTCCCCTCCAGTGCTGATATGGATCTTTCAATTCCTATGGAGTCTCCACGGGAGAGACAGGACCCTTCTCAGGTGGAGACATACACGTCCGTTTTCCTCCCAAGCTTTAGCAGCAGTGTCAGGCTTCCCGACGAGTTGACACAGGGATCTGTTGCCCTCCCTCAAGGTGCCACAGGGCTGTCACAGATGCCACCATGGTGTGATTCGATGCTCAGTGTGACCTTCGAGGCAGTGCAGGGAAATCAGGTTCATCTGGAGTGGATGAGCTGTACCTGCAGTGTCAGGCTTCCCCTCGACTTGACCCTGGGATCTCTGTCTTTCCCTCGAGATGCCACAGGCCTGTGGCACGAGCCACCGTGGTGTGAGACGATACGCAGGTGACACACGAGGTAGTGCAGGCAAATCAGGTTCATCTGTAGTGGACCAAGACATCTGGAGGACTTAATATGTTGAAACGACCCCTGGAGATCTCGGCTTTCCTGTTGAGAGCACCACCTCTTGAGATGTGACAGGAAAGGCGGGAATCCTTTCCCGATGAAGCAGGAAAAAGACCCTCATCTCGAGCTCACGATGGGGAAACGAGGATCCTCCTGATATGTGCCAGGACCCTTCGTGTTCCTCCTGCTTGGGGACTGGTATGTCGGGGAACTTCTTGAGTTGCAGCAAATGTGGGATGGGCGCTTGCGAGGTTCAAGTGGGAAGGCGTGATTTCCCTCTTGATGCCACAGCAGAAAAGGGCCTCATCTCGTCTGCAGGGGAGAACCTCGTGGTTTTTCTCGAGTTGCGGCAAGTCCCTCTCGAGTTACAATGGGGACCTCAGGGACAGGCTGGCTTGGCCTCAGGAAAGGCCAGTCTCCGTATGAGTTGCGAGGGGCCCCTCGGGATTCCTGTCCAGTCAGTGTCGGGTCCTAGGTACTCGTCTGGAACTGCAGCCAGAACCTGAGGTTTCGTCTCCAGTGCTGACATGGATCTTGGGGTTCGTCTGGAGTCTCCACAGGAGTGTCAGGACTCTTCTCAAGTGGAGACATACACGCCCATTTTCCTCCCAATCTGTAGCAGCAGTGTCAGGCTCCAGACGAGTTGACACAGGGATCTGTGGCTTTCCCTCGAGGTGCCACAGGGCTGTCGCAGATGCCACCGTGTTGTGATTCAATGCTCAGGGTTACCTTCGAGGCAGTGCAGGGAAATCAGGTTCATCTGGAGTGGGCTGAGACTTTTGGGGGTCTTTTGGAATGCTGGCATGACCCCTGGAGTTCCTCTCGACTTTCCTGTTGAGATCATGCCCTGTTGCTGTGTGACGAGAATGCCAGAATCCTTTCCTGTCGAAGCAGGGAAAGGATCCCTCATTGGGAGCAGCTGTTAAGTCGCTTCAGTCGTGTCCGACTCTGTGCAGCCCCACAGATGGCTGCCCATTGGGCTCTGCCATCCCTGGGATTCTCCAGGCAAGAACACTGGAGTGGGTTGCCATTTCCTTCTCCACATTGGGAGCAGAGGAGGGGGAAAGGGGGCACCTCTTGAATTGTGGTGGGGCCCTCAGTGTTCCTCTCGAGTGGAGATGGTAATGTCGGGGAATGTCTTGGGTTCTAGCAAGGCTGTGAAGGACCCTTTGAGGTTGAGAAGGAAAGGCCGGTTTTCTCTTGGAATACCTCAGCAGAAAACGGCCTCAGCTCGCCTGGAGGGGAGAACCTCCTGGTTTTTCTCGAGTTGTGGCAGGTCCCTCTCCAGTTACGAAGGGGACCTCAGGGACCCTCTCACATGGCCTCAGGAAAGGCCAGTCTCCATGCAAGTTCAGAGGGGCTGCTCAGGATTCCTCTCCATTCGGTGCCGGGTCCTAAGTCCCCGTCTGGAACCAAAGCTGGAACCTGAGATTTCCTCTCCACTGCTGGCATGGAACTTTGAGTTTCTCTGGAGTCTCTCAAGGGGAGTCAGGCCTCATCTCCTGTGGTTGCATACATGTCCGCGTTCCTCCCGAGCTGTAGCTGCAGTGTCAGGCTTCCCCTTGACTTGACCCGGGATCTCTGTCTTTCCTTCGAGATGCCACATGCCTGTGTCAAGAGCCCCCGTGGTGTGAGACGATACGCAGGTGACACTCGAGGGAGTGCAGGGAAATCAGGTTCATCTGGAGTGGACTGAGACATCACGGGGATGTTTGATATGTTGGAAGGCCCCTGGAGATCTCGGCTTTCCTTTTGAGAGCGCCACCTCTTGAGATGTGACGGGAAAGGCGGAATCCTTTCCTAATGAAGCAGGGAAAAAGAGCCTCATCTCGAGTTCACGATGGGGAAACGATGCTCCTCCTGAGGTGTGCCGGGACCCTTAGTGTTCCTCCCACGTGGGGACTGATATGTGGGATAACTTCTTGTGTTGCAGCAGGGAGGGGAAGGACGCTTGTGCGGTTCAAGTGGGAAAGCGTGATTTTCCTCATGATGCCGCAGCAGAAAAGGGCTTCTACTCGTCTGCACGGGAGAACCTCCTGGTTTTCTCGAGTTGCGGCAGGTCCCTGTCGAGTTAGGACGGGGACCTCAGGGACCCTCTCGCGTGGCCTCAGGAAAGGCCAGTCTCTGTGCGAGTTGAGAGGGGCTCCTCGGGATTCCTCTCCAGTCGGTGCCGGGTCCTAAGTCCTCGTCTGGAGCCGAAACTGGAACCTGAGGTTTCCTCTCCAGTGCTGGCATGGAACTTGGGGTTTCTCTGGAGTCTCTCAAGGGGAGTCAGGCCTCGTCTCCTGTGGTTGCATGCACGTCCGCTTTCCTCCCGAGCTGTAGCTGCAGTGTCAGGCTTCCCCTCGACTTGACCCCGGGATCTCTGTGTTTCCCTCGAGATGCCACAGGCCTGTGGCACGAGCCACCGTGGTGTGAGGAGATACGCAGGTTACACTCGAGGTAGTGCAGGGAAATCAGGTTCATCTGGAGTGTACTGAGACATCTGGGGGACCTTTAGTATGTTGGCACGACCCCTGGAGATCCCAGCTTTCCTTTTGAGAGCACCACCTCTTGAGATATGACGGCAATGGTGGGAATCATTTCCCGACGAAGCAGGGAAAAAGACCTTCATCTCGAGCTCACGATGGGGAAACAAGGCTCCTCCTGAGATGTGCTGGGACCCTTAGTGTTAATCCCGCATGGGGACTGGTATTTCGGGGAACTTCTTGAGTTGCAGCAAGGATGCGATGGACTCTTGTGAGGTTCAAGTGGGAAGGTGTGATTTCCCTCGTGATGCCACAGCAGAAAAGGGCCTCATCTCTCCTGCAGGGGAGAACCTCCTGGTTTTTCACGAGTTGTGAGAGGTCCCTCTCGAGTTATGACGGGGACCTCAGGGTCCCATTGTCATGGCTTCAGGAAAGAACAGTCTCCATACGAGTTGCGAGGGTCCCTCCGGATTCCTGTCCAGTCAGTGTCGGGTCCTAGGTACTCGTCTGGAACTGCAGCCAGAACCTGAGTTTTCCTCTCCAGTGCTGACATGGATCTTGGTGTTCCTCTGGAGTCTCCACATGAGAGACAGGACTCTTCTCAAGTGGAGACATACACATCTGTTTTCCTCCCAAGCGGTAGCAGCAGTGTCAGGCTTCCCGATGAGTTGACACAGGGATCTGTAGCTTTCCCTCGAGGTGCCACAGGGCTGTCGCAGATGGCACCGTGGTGTGATTCGATGCTCAGGGTAACCTTTGAGGCAGTGCAGGGACATCAGTTTCATCTGGACTGGAATGAGACATTTGGGGGTCTTTTGGAATGGTGGCACGACCCCTGGAGTTCCTCTCGACTTTCCTGTTGAGAATACGCCCTCTTGCTGTTCGACAGGAATGCCAGAATCCTTTCTTGTCGAAGCAGGGAAAGGATCCCTCATTGGGAGCGGAGGAGGGGGAAAGGGGGCTCCTCTTGAGCTGAGTTGGGACCCTCAGTGTTCCTCTCGATTGGAGATGGTTATGTCGGGGAACTTCTTGGGTTGTAGCAAGGCTGTGTAAGACCCTTTGAGTTTCAGGAGGGAAGGCCAGATTTCTCTTGGGATGCTGCAGCAGAAAACGGCCTTATCTGGTCTGCAGGGGAGAACCTCCTGGTTTTTTTCGAGTTGCGGCAGGTCCCTCTCGAGTTACGATGGGGAACTCAGGGACCCTCTCACGTGGCCTCAGGAAAGGCCAATCTCCGTGTGAGTTGAGAGGGGCTCCTCGGGATTCCTCTCCAGTCGGTGCCTGGTCCTAAGTCCCCATCTGAAAACCGAAGCTGGAACCTGAGCTTTCCTCTCCAGTGCTGGCATGGAACTTGGGGTTTCTCTGGAGACTCTAAAGGGGAGTCAGGCCTCGTCTCCTGTGGTTGCATGCATGTCCGCTTTCCTCCCGAGCTGCAGCTGCAGTGTCAGGCTTCCCCTCGACTTGTCCCTGGGATCTCTGTCTTTCCCTCGAGATGCCACAGGCCTGTGGCACGAGCCACCATGGTGTGAGGCGATACACATGTGACACTCGAGGCAGTGCAGGGAAATCAGGTTCATCTGGAGTGGACTGAGACATCTGGGGGACTTTTAGTATGTGTCAAGAATACACAGAAGAACTGTACAAAAAGATCTTTCCGACCCAGATAATCATGATGATGTGATCACTAATCTAGAGGCAGACATCTTGGAATGTGAAATCAAGTGGGCTTTAGAAAGCATTACTACGAACAAAGCTATTGGAGGTGATGGAATCCCAGTTGAGCTGTTTCAAATACTGAAAGATGATGCTGTGAAAGTTCTGCACTCAGTCTGCCAGCAAATTTACAAAACTCAGCAGTGGCCACAGGACTGGAAAAGGTCAGTTTTCATTCCAATCCCAAAGAAAGGCAATGCAAAAGAATGCTCCAGTTACTGCACAATTGCACTCATCTCACATGCTAGTAAAGTAATGCTCAACATCCTCCAAGCCAAACTTCAGCAATACGTGAACCGTGAACTCCCTGATATTCAAGCTGGCTTTAGAAAAGACAGAGGAACCAGAGATCAAATTGCCAACATCCGCTGGATCATGGAAAAAGCAAGAGAGTTCCAGAAAAACGTCTACTTCTGCTTTATTGACTATGCCAAAGCCTTTGACTGTGTGGATCACAATAAACTGTGGAAAATTCGGAAAGAGATGGGAATACCAGACCACCTAACCTGCCTCTTGAGAAATCTGTATGCAGGTCAGGAAGCAACAGTTAGAACTGGACATGGAACAACAGACTGGTTCCAAATAGGAAAAGGAGT
>SJYT01018008.1:73069-270617 GCA_006410635.1 Cephalophus harveyi | reverse complement strand
TGAATAAATCCTACCGTCCATTCATCAGATACTAACTGTACACAGTGTCTCCCTCTAGCTGACTCGGGACTCTGTTTCTGATAAATTTCTGCCATCTTTTCATTCTGTAGGTAGGTTAGACCTTGCATTGGGCAACACCTCCCAACACCTTGCCTGGGTGCCTGGCATGGCCCCCCAAGTGTTGCCACTCTGTTGGAGAGACTGGGACAGAATCAGAGCCCTCAGGGGCCTTGGCATCACCAATTATTAGATACAGAGAAGTTCTCTTGATCCCTAGTTTGAGAGTTTGAGTTGAGGAGCTGATATGACCACATAAAATTGTATTCTGCAGCATAAAGAAGGGCCCACTCATGGGGCTTCCAAAATCCTTGTCCGGAAATTGTATTGCTTTTCTCTTGAGTAGGAGCAATCTTCACGAAGAAGACAAGCTGTTGCTGGTCTGACCTGAGCCCTTTTAGAAAGTCTGGGGTGCTTCCATTTTTAGAGACTTTTGAGTTATTAATTAACAGCGAAATGCCAAGAGTTTCCAGGAAGAGAGGTGAATGCTTTCAACCCATAGAATGGCAGTAGGATTGTACCATTACCAAGGATCTATTTTTTAAAAACAATGACTTCATAATATAGTAGTGGAGTGCAGGGATCCTGGAGTTCAGACAGCCTGAATTCAAATTCTAGCATTGTGTTCTCATGAGTTGTGTGACCTCGTGTGTGTGNTCCAGGAAGAGAGGTGAATGCTTTCAACCCATAGAATGGCAGTAGGATTGTACCATTACCAAGGATCTATTTTTTAAAAACAATGACTTCATAATATAGTAGTGGAGTGCAGGGATCCTGGAGTTCAGACAGCCTGAATTCAAATTCTAGCATTGTGTTCTCATGAGTTGTGTGACCTCGTGTGTGTGATTTGGTCTTTCCATACCTCAGTTTCTAGTCTATACAAATGGGCATAGTTTTTAGGGTTTTTGTGAAGATTAAATGTAAGTCTTACATAAGTACCTAGACTCATAATGATATGCTCTATATACATATCAGTCATTATTATCATCATTATCATTTTAGTGGACTCTACACTATGTCATCTAGCAAGAGGATGCTAATTTAAAGTTTCATCTTAAATATAATTTTCTTTCACTCTTGTGAGGGGATCTCACTGACTGCACATATTTCTCTTGCAGATCATTTCAAAATGCTAAGTTTGAAGACCTTTGTGGATAAGGCCTGGACCAGCTGGTCTCTCGATGCCCCTTGTGAAATGGGCTGCCTGCCCCTGCTTCTGAGTGTGGTAGGTACCCCACTGAAAACATTCCCTCCTCGTCCCTAGTAGCAGAGACATTACTTTGCCAACTAAGGCTATGGTTTTTCCTGTGGTCATGTATGGATGTGAGAGTTGGACTGTGAAGAAAGCTGAGCACTGAAGAATTGATGCTTTTGAACTGTGGTGTTGGAGAAGACTCTTGAGAGTCCCTTGGACTGCAAGGAGATCCAACCAGCCATTCTGAAGGAGATCAGCCCTGGGATTTCTTTGGAAGGAATAATGCTAAAGCTGAAACTCCAGTACTTTGGCCACCTCATGCGAAGAGTTGACTCATTGGAAAAGACTCTGATGCTGGGAGTGATTGGGGGCAGGAGGAGAAGGGGACGACCGAGGATGAGATGGCTGGATGGCATCACTGACTCGATGGATTGAGTCTGAGTGAACTCCGAGAGATGGTGATGGACAGGGAGGCCTGGCGTGCTGCGATTCATGGGGTCGTAAAGAGTCAGACACGACTGAGCGACTGAACTGAACTGAACTATTGTAAATCACCACCATGAAGTCACTATCATGAAGGCTCCCCTTAAAATTACTTTTTTTTAAAAAATTTAAATTTATTTATTTTAATTGGAGGCTAATTACTTTACAATATTGTATTGGTTTTGCCATACATCAACATGAATCCGCCACAGGTGTACACATGTTCCCAATCCTGAACCCCCCTCCTACCTCCCTCCCCATACCATCCCTCTATACACAATACTAAATTTGAAAAAAACAACAAGCACCTATATAGCACAGGGAACTATATTCAATATCTTGTAACAACGCACAATGGAAAAGAATCTGATAAAAGTAACTGAATCACTTTTCTGTATACCTGAAACGAACACAACATTGTAAACTAACTATACCTTCACTTTTCAAATAGTTAGCAAAAGTTTTAAGTTGAAAAATTTTTAATCAAAAAATAGATATCAGATATAGCAGCTATCCAACCCTGGTCTCAAGAGAGATTTTTTTTTTAAGTAATTTTAAGAGGCAATAATTTCACCCCTTAAAATTACTTTTAAAAAAATGTCTCTTGTGACTAAGGTTGGATAGCTGCTATATCTGATATCTATTTTTTATTAAAAAATTTTCAACTTAAACTTTTGCTAACTATTTGAAAAGTGGAGGTATAGTTAATTTACAATGTTGTGTTCGTTTCAGGTATACAGAAAAGTGATTCAATTACTTTTATCAGATTCTTTTCCATTGTGCATTGTTACAAGATATTGAATATAGTTCCCTGTGCTATATAGGTGCTTGTTGTTTTTTTCAAATTTAGTATTGTGTATATGTTAACCCTCAAATCCTAATTTATCTTCACTATCCACTGCTATCCCCCTTAGTAACCATAAGTTTGTTTTCTGACAGCTCTTTTCAGTTCTCTTTGTTAAAGACTTGAGTAGAGAGGCATTGAAAAATCTTTTTCTTGCTAAGGGGCCTTCTCGGCAGCGCTCAGTGAACCTGTAGCCAATAATTCCTGCTGAGTCCTCTGTAAGAAAAGGAACACGTTACCTCCTTCCTGATGTACCCCAGTGCCTGGCACAGCTTCCTGCACGCGCTGGCGCTGCATCAGTGTGGTAAATTGAATGCTGTTTTCCCAAGAGTTACTGATGGAGCTCTTCTTCAGAGGAGCTGTTGTTTTAGGACCTTGGTCTGAGCCAATGGAAGTGTTCTAGAATTTCCCACAGAGCTGCCAGGGCTGAAATCTGGTCTGTACGGTTTGTCTTGAACCATGCCCACTGCCCGCTCGGGCCAGCCTGCCTCGTCTGCTCCATGTCTGACTCAGAGGGCCAGGTGTCTGCTTTCTTCTGCTCTGTTTGTGGTTCTGGAGCCTCTGCTTTCTGCTTGCGAGCAGAGGTAACCCTCTAAGCTGATGGCCTGTCCCCTTGGATTCCTTTCTTGGCCATCTTGTTTCTCAGGCCTGGCCATCTGCACGTTTCCTCCTTAGGTAACTCTGGTGGTTCCAGCCCCATGCCCAGATTTTGAGGGGCTGCCTTCTCTCTGGCCTTGAGGGGATTGGTTCCAGGGGCTCCAACGTATCTATGAGAAGAGAATTAACAGAACAGAAGTCCTTCCCTCCTCTTTGCCTGAAAAAGGAGTTGTCTTGGGGACATATTATACTTCCTTGATGAGGCAGTAGGGGCTTCGAGGAGAATGGCCCTTTAACCTGTATCACATGCTGTCCATCCCACAGCATAGCCACAACCAAGAACATAGCCTTTGCCTCCCACACAGTCTAGCCTTGTGTGTGTAGGTCCCAGCAAGAGCTATGAAAGTTGAGGGCCTTTAGGCCCCCATTGTCCTGGGGCGGTGGGAGCAGAACTTTTTGGTGCTCTCATCAACAGAGCCAAGAGGCTGCCAAAAATTGTTCAGCCCTACAGGGAGCCCCTGGTGGCTTAGAGGGTAAAGCGTCTGCCCTCAATGCGGGAGACCCGGGTTTGATCCCTGGGTCTGGAAGATCCCCTGGAGAAGGCAATGGCAACCCACTCCAGTACTCTTGCCTGGAAAATCCTATGGACGGAGGAGCCTGGTTGGCTACAGTCCATGGGGTTGCAAAGAGTCGGACATGACTGAGTGACGACAGAGGGAGCTGCACACAGGAAAGCCGTGATGGGCTCCTGGCCCACATGCCCCCGGGAAAGGCTGCTCCCAGCAAAGGCTGTAGGGGGAGGTGCAGACTGCAGCGGGGCCGCCTTGTGATCCAACTGCTTCAAGGAAGCTGGGTCTGGACCATGGCCCGCGAGGCTGTTCCATAAAGGCCTGGCAGAGCCTCTCTGGGCTGAGCTGGCACGGGCCCTGAGGCTTTGGTGGGTCGGTTGGCCACTGTCTGTACTGACTCCTTGGTTCGCACACCAACACCGCTCCCCCTACAGCCCTGAGCAGCCATGTGTGAGTCTGCTGGGGCTGCTATACTACTCACCGGGTGGCTGAAACAACAGACGTTTATTTCTTACAGCTCTGGAGCCGGGGAAGTCCAAGATCAAGATCCTGTGTCTGGGGAGGCTCACTCCCTAGTTTGCAGACAGTCACCTTCTTCTTGTGTCCTCGCATGGGGGAGAGCAGAGGGAGAACACTAACCCCATTCATGATGGCCCCATCCTCAGGACCGAAATCACCCCCCAAAGTCCCCACCTCCTAATACTATCACATTGGGGGTAGGCCAGGATGTCAACACAGGAGTTTTGGGGGATACATATACATCCACTCTCTAGCAAGCCCTTGGGCAAAGCCCCCAGCTTGCTCACCAGGATTCGTGCAGCACTAGGAACATATCACAGCCCTGGGCCTCAAGAAGCTGCCTCTCTGAGGGCCTTGAAGGTGAACGTTTATCCAGCGTTTCCTCCATGCTGTAGCAGGGTTTCCTGAATTTAGCACTTTGACTGAGATAGGCACTACTATCCTCCATTTCACAGCTAAGAAAACTGAGGCACAGATATCCTGAATCAGGACAATTCCTTCCAACAAACAAGAAGGAGTATGAAGCTTGGGAGAGTGGGGCCTCAGTGGGGCCCTGCCTAGGATGTGTAGTCCAATAGTGAAGAGCATGGGCTGACTCTGTTCAAATTCCATCTCTGCCTTCCACTAGCAGCATGACATAATCTCAGAACCTTAGTTCTCTGAAAGCTCCCATCTTTCCTAATCCCAATGTAGAATACTCTGTTTTCAGTTCTCAGATCTGGCTGTGCATTTATGAATTAACTTGTGTCCTGCTCTTGTAGACTTTACCAGGCTTCGAGATGCATCCCATTTGTATGCCTCCTCCCTATGGATGCCCATCACTGTGTCCGGAATTTATGGGTAATTCAAGAACAGGATCATCCAAAAGCAAACAAAGGGAGTTATGCCCTTACCTTTTGGGATAACTTCTCTATCAATACTTTCATGTCCTCACATCTCCCAGTAGGAGGTGCTGATGCTCTCAATTTGTAGCCATAGTTTATCACTGAGCTCAGTGTGAAATTAACACTCCTGCCATAAGCCTGTGATGTGTTATATATAGATTAAGTCCTAAAAATGAAAGTGAAAGTTAAGTCATTCAGTTGTGTCTGACTCTTTGCGACCCTGTGGACTGTAGCCCACCAGGCTCCTCCATCCATGGGATTCTCCAGGCAAGAATACTGCAGTGGGTTGCCATTTCCTTCTCCAGGGAATCTTCCTGACGCAGGGATCGAACCCAGGTCTCCCACATTGCAGGCAGACGCTTTAACCTCTGAGCCAGTCCTAGGCACCTAAATATACACCAAGTTAGAAAGCTCTCCCTATGTCATGCTCTAGTTCATTAACAGAGTCCAAAAGGAATGACAGAATGTTACCTGTTTAACATGTATCCAGCTTCAAATGTATAACAGCTGTCTCATGTCATAAGAGAGACACATTCATTCATTCAACCAAGCAGTAATAGTGACTACTCTGTGAGATACCAAGAGATGGTCCCTGCATACAAACGATTTATTGTTGATATAGAAGACACAAAAATTTACAAAAATCCTTTAAGAGAAGTAAGAGTACCACAGAAATTTAGATTACTTCCAGCTGGGGTGATCTAGAACAGTTTCATGGGTGAGGCAACAGGTGAGTTGAATCTTAAGGGATGAGCATTCAGGAGGCAAGGATTCCAGAAAATAGAAAACTTGTAGGAGGGACAAAGCAACAGTGGATCTGATCAGAGTGAAGGAAGGCAGGAATTAAGCCTGGAAAGACGGTAGGCGGATCACATAGGGCAAAGATCTAAACAAAAACATGAGGATTCAGCTTAAGTTTTGCCATGACTATTGGATATCACGTGGATGTATTAATATTTGCTCTAGCCAGAAGTCCTCTGGAAGTCAGCACAGAGGATCAAGTCTATATCTTTCTAGAGGAGATATCTCACAGAGACTACTATTGGAAAGCAAGTAAGTGGAGAGCAGATTAAAATCTCCAGTTAAAGTCATCAAATAAGAGATAAGTGTGGGTGTTGGGGGTGGGGGGATGGAATTTAAGCTGAAGTTTTCTGTAATTTGCCCATTAACTTTGTGCTGACCCAATTTGATGTAGGTTGAGCAGCTAAGGAGTGGGGTGAAGATGGAGACCAGGGCCCCTGGCCAAACATCAGCACAATCTTAATTAAATGTTATACTGAAAAACAGTGGCTAATGGCAGAAAGTTACAGTGGCTTTGCCCAGATGGTTTCCACTAACACAAATCTTAAACTACTGCAGTCTGTAGGGCAATTTTAATTATTTTTACACTTTTAGATTTCAATTTGATTTTAAGTTCTCTAGGGTTGATAGACTGGGCAGAAATAATGCAAAAACTTTCATTAAAATGTATAATGAAAGTGGAGACTAGCCTAGCCTTGCTTAGTAAGCTAGACTTTGTGCCTAAATGTTAATTAAAATGATTTATCATGGGGCTTCCCTGGTAGTTCAGTGGTAAAGAACCTACTTGCCGATGCAGGAGACATGGGTTTGAGCCTTCATCTGGGAAGATCCCACATGCCACAGAGCAACTAAGCCCATGTGCCACAACTACTGACAGCGTGTGTTCTAGAGCCCGAGAGTTGCAACTCCTGAAGCCCCCATATCGTACAGCCTGTGCTCCGCAACCAGAGAAGTCACCACAATGAGAAACCCACGCGCTGCAACAAGAGTAGCCCCCACTCTCTGCAACTAGAGAAAAGCCTGCACAGCAACGAAGAGCCAGCACAGTAAAAAGGTAAATAAATAAAAAAAATTCTTTCAAAAATGATTTATCAGATCAGGTGAGAGACGCTCAAAAGATAAGAAAGTGCCAGAAAGATAAGAAAGATTTTCCAATTTCTGTGCTCACAAAAACTACTCAGGATGCTTTGAAGACACAAATACACAAAATGAGAAATTGATCTCTATGATGCTAAATGAAATGTTAGAAGGAGTGGCTGATGAACAGGGGATTTTCACTTAATCATCCATCTCCCCATGTATTCCCTGGGAAAACAGAGGAACTTCTTTATATCCTTGTTTTTGTTTTACTGTGACTAGATGAAAAACCATAGCATATTAAAACTAGATCATCTGATATCTCATTCATTCATTCATTAAATAAATTTTTTTTTTGCGTGCTGACAGGAACCAGGTTCTGGGTTTACAATGAGGCTTCAGCTGGACAAAAGGGGCTTACATTCTAGTGAACAGTGCAGACCAAGGGCAAGTAAAAAGAGAGAATAACTACAAACTGTGTATGAAAGAGTCCAATAGTGGGCTGAAATAGAGAAGAGTGAGGGAAACTTACATGGAGGAGGAGCTCAGAAAGGGAACTGAGGTGCAGCAAAATGAAGGGACCTGTCCAAGCTCACCAGATAGTCAGGGGTGAGGCCAAAGCCACAGTCTCCTGGCTCCAGGGATCTTTGGACTATGCCACGTGCTGTCTGCTCTGACATGGAACCTGCCTTCTGTTCTTTAGCTTCTGTGGGGATACTGGATGATTTCTTGGCTAGTTGCTAAAGTACATGGAAGGCTGAGAAGTGGGGAAAGGAAGGGGTCATGGAGTAGAGGTGTGCTACGGGCTGCTAGAGTTTTCCATAAAGCCCACAGAAGGGACGCTGTAAACTTATAGAGGTCATTGCCCTGTCCTAGAGAAGACCTATCATGTGATGTAATTCTTAGCAATGGAACAGGAGTGAGAGTGTATAGAGGGTGGGGTGGGGGCTTCCTGCCTTTTCTCCCATCTCCATGGGAATTGCTTAAGGGCCTCTTTCCACCGGTTTCCTCCTGGTGGTTTAGGTAGGGGCTGTTTGTCAGGTAAAATCAGAGTGAATGAGGCCTCAGCTCAAGCAAAGTACCAGTATGAATAGAAGGATTAGATTGAAAAAGAGAAATTTCAAACCGATAACATTTTGCAAAAGAAGAAATTGTGTTTTCAATATAGACAGGCTAGTGCAATATTCTCTAATGATGGGATTTCCATTAATTATTATAATAACTTTGCATATGGTAACTGAAAAAAAGGCAGTGACTGAGTCCAGTCCTACTACGGTTTCTGGCCCACGCCATTCATTGCTTCACTCATTTGCTCAACAAGTCTTTCTTGCTAATGAGTAGGCATTTGAACTGGGTGGATCCTGGAGACAGAAATCTGGAAAAAAGGATGTCGGTGCCCTGTAAGGGACTCGCGCCCAGTGGCATCAGCCTTGTTCTGGCTGGAGCAAGATTCCAAAGTTTACTAACCTCTTTATCTTTAGAGGTTAATGGGCAAAATTTGGATGAATTTCAATGTTCCTGACGATGAGGATGATGATACCGGCCCTCTTTGACTGAACGCTTGCCATGTGCCAGACCTTGTTCTAAGCTCTTTGTGGCTATTGAGAGAATAAACGTTATGCTTAATTTTATACAAGGCTGTAACTGTAAAAATGGGATTTGAGCCCAGCCAGCCACTGTGCTGATGACATCTTTCAACCTGCTGGGCTAACAGACTATTAAGAATTCCCAGAGAAACTGGGAAAGCATCACATTTTTCAGAGCAAAACTTTGGAAAGTACAGAGAAACCAACTTAATTTTTTTCCTACAGTATGCTTGAACCCCTTCTGAGAAGCTAGCTTCTGTGTAGGGCAGGATCCCTGACTTTTCTGGTTATCTGTAGATAAGGGGAGGCTTTCTAGTTACTGGTTGTCACAAACATATATCACTTCAAAAATAAAAGTATCCATAAACTTGAGTTGCCATATGATATAGCAATCTCATTCCTGGAATATATCCAGGAAAATTTTCATTCAAAAAGATACATGGACACTTATGTTTGCAGAAGCATTATTCACAATAGCCAAGACATGGAACTAGCCTAAATATCCATCAACAGATGAATCAAGATTATGTACAATGTACTATTATTCGGCCATAAAAAGAATAAGCTAATGCCACTTGCAGCAACATGGATGGACCTAGAGGTTATCATACTAAGTGAAATAAGCCAGAAAGAGAAAGACAAACACCATATAATATCACTTATATGTGGAATCTAAAGTATAACACAAATGAACTTATCTATGAAACAAACAGAATCATGGACATAGATGGGTGGTTGCCAAGGGGGAGGGGTTAGGGGAAAGGATGCAGTAGGCGGTTGGGATTAGCAATGCAACCTGGTATATATAGAGTGGATAAACAACAAGGTCCTTCTGTATCGCACAGGGAACTATATTCAATATCCTGTGATAAATCATAATGCAAAAGATATGAAAAAGAATGTATATATATGTGTGACTGAATTGCTTTGTTGTACAGCAGAAATTAACATGACATTGTAAATCAACTGTACTTCAATAAAATAAATTTTAAAAAGAATAAAAGTATCTAGTCATGGTTGTTAGTTAAAACTCTAAATTTCATTCAAAGTTCTTTTTGGCAGCTCCAGATTGTGCCAGGCCTGGAAGCTGTAGGGTTGGCTTCTTCTTGGAAGCAGATTTTTCTTAAAGCATTTGAGGGCAACAAAGGGATAGAGGATTGAGAGTCAGATTGTCACCGGAAATCCCTAAAGATGGCAGGACAGCCTCACTGTGCTTGTTCACATAGGCATCTGTCTCTGATCACAGTTGCCCTGAAGGGGGACAGGCGTGTCTCAAGGCTCTGCTGGGGGTGTGATTTGTTGCTCACAGTCCCCCAAAAGGATGTCAACCCAGCAGATATAATCTAAGAAGCCAGAGTAAAAAGGGAATCAAGTGTAATGGTGAAAATGCTCTAAAACCCCTCTACACTCCATCTTCACATGAAGCTGAGTGTGTGAGTGCATGCCTATGGACATGCATGCAATTTGACATCTCACCCATGGCTCCTGCTAACTTTCATTTCTGAAGATAAACATGCATTAGAGTTAGCTTAGAAACACCTAGTTCTTTGCCTTTTTCAAATATTTATGGAGAATTCCAAGTAGTGCCCACAAATTTTCAAGCATTATGAGTCCCATTGTAAGTGCTCAGTAAATATTCACTAAATCAACTAATGAACGGAAGTTTGCTCAAAGGCAGGAAGTTGATAATGGGCTGGATGGCATTTAGGGACCCTGCCTTTACTCCTGTGTCTTGCTGCCTCTATTTGTCCTTCCCTCCGCTTTCTCTACTTAGCTAAGTCAACACCTGTGCACCCTTAGAGGTTGCCTGTGAATGTCAGCTCCTATAACTGCTCCTATAACTGTCAACTCCTATAACTGAAAAATACCTTTTTCTAGGCTCACCCAGCTTATATACAGGCCAAGGTCTGCTGCACAAAACACACTGTAATAGTGAGTTGTTTGCATTTCATGGCTGCTGTTCTGGGCTCTCGTGTCTCATGCATCTCTGTTCCCACATGCCCAGCACAGGGCCCTCCCAGGGAGGGTTAGTAAGGGTTTGAGTGAATAAATCCTACCGTCCATTCATCAGATACTAACTGTACACAGTGTCTCCCTCTAGCTGACTCGGGACTCTGTTTCTGATAAATTTCTGCCATCTTTTCATTCTGTAGGTAGGTTAGACCTTGCATTGGGCAACACCTCCAACACCTTGCCTGGGTGCCTGGCATGGCTCCCCAAGTGTTGCCACTCTGTTGGAGAGACTGGGACAGAATCGGAGCCCTCAGGGGCCTTGGCATCACCAATTATTAGATACAGAGACGTTCCCTTGATCCCTAGTTTGAGAGTTTGAGTTGAGGAGCTGATATGACCACATAAAATTGTATTCTGCAGCATAGAGAAGGGCCCACTCATGGGGCTTCCAAAATCCTTGTCTGGAAATTGTATTGCTTTTCTCTTGAGTAGGAGCAATCTTCACGAAGAAGACAAGCTGTTGCTGGTCTGACCTGAGCCTTTTTAGAAAGTCTGGGGTGCTTCCATTTTTAGAGACTTTTGAGTTATTAATTAACAGTGAAATGCCAAGAGTTTCCAGGCAAAGAGGTGAATGCTTTCAACCCATAGAATGGCAATATGATTGTACCATTACCAAGGATCTATTTTTTAAAAACAATGACTTCATAATATAGTAGTGGAGCGCAGGGATCCTGGAGCTCAGACAGCCTGAATTCAAATTCTAGCATTGTGCTCTCATGAGTTGTGTGACCTTGCGTGTGTTATTTGGTCTTTCCATACCTCAGTTTCTAGTCTATACAAATGGGCATAGTTTTTAGGGTTTTTGTGAAGATTAAATGTAAGTCTTACATAAGTACCTAGACTCATAATGGTATGCTCTATATACATATCAGTCATTATTATCATCATTATCATCTTAGTGGACTCTACACTATGTCATCTAGCAAGAGGATGCTAATTTAAAGTTTCATCTTAAATATCATTTTCTTTCACTCTTGTGAGGGGATCTCACTGACTGCATATATTTCTCTTGCAGATCATTTCAAAATTCTAAGTTTGAAGACCTTTGTGGATGAGGCCTGGACCAGCTGGTCTCTTGATGTCCCTTGTGAAATGGGCTGCCTGCCCCTGCTTCTGAGTGTGGTAGGTACCCCACTGAAAACATTCCCTCCTCGTCCCTAGTGGTGCACACCCAGCCTCAGGACTAGCGTTATTGCCAGACTTCCATAATGACAATTTAGTGACTAGGGGCTGGTGGGCCGTGGGGCCATGCACATGCATCGGTGGTTGGATTCAATTAATTAATTGTTTGGCTGACCACAGGGTGTGGCTCTTGAAAGAGCAGCTGCTATTCTCTCTCTGGCTCAAGTTAAAGTCCTCGCTTTTTCAGTTGGCATGGAACAAGTTCTCCACTACTAATAAACTCACTGGCACAATGCAAAGAGCCCTGGCGCCAGTACTTGGAGTACCCGGGGAGGGCGGGGCGAATCTTCTTCCCTAGTTATCATTCTGACTGTCACCATCCAACTAGAGAGATGTGCGGTCACTACCTGCATACCGTATAGGATTTACTGTCACCTAACACTTCCTATTGGAGAAGGCAATGGCACCCCATTTCAGTATTCTTGCCTGGAAAATCCCATGGATGGAGGAGCCTGGTAGGCTGCAGTCCATGGGGTCGCTGAGGGTCGGACACGACTGAGCGCCTTCACTTTCACTTTTCACTTTCATGCATTGGAGAAAGAAATGGCAACCCACGCCAGTGTTCTTGCCTGGAGAATCCCAGGGACGGCAGATCCTAGTGGGCTGCCGTCTATGGGGTCGCACAGAGTTGGACACAACTGAAGCGACTTAGCAGCAGCAGCAGCAACGCTTCCTATTGCTGTTCTAGCAAGAGGCTAGTATGTAGGAAGAGACTCATCCAAGTGGCCTGGAGGCTGAGAGAGTGGGCACCCTGACTTCTGAGGTCACACTGAGCTATACGGTGACCTTACAACGGCCCCACCATCATCAGGGCTCAAATGCTGACACCAAGGCCCTGTATTAGATGCCTGCCCTGCATCCTTCTGAATCTCGGCCATGTTCCAGTGCCACCAATTATCTCTTGCCTAGCAGCAGGGAGGTGGCAGTCACCATGTAGAAGAGTGGGGTGGCTGCTTAGCACTTCCGGGCCTGGGATGCCGGGAGCAGGGCTACAAAATCCCCACCACTCTTCCCAGTAACAGGGGAAGTGGCACCTTGGGAGCTTGAAGGCATGAAGTGCAAATGAGAGGAAGGAGCTTATTTTCAGACAAACATTCCAAATCATTCCAATGGCTGTAAGCAGACATTTTAAACCAAAGCCTTCTGGGACTTTGGCTGGCAGGCACCATTTGCCACCAGCTGGCATGCCATTACCCTTCACCTCCAGGCGTGGTCACCTGGTGGGGTTTGAGCGTGGGATGCCCATTATTTTTCCGGTTTCTCTTCCTGCAGGAAAAATGACCCACGTCAGTAGCATGTCTGTGTGCCTTGTATTTCTCACGTGCTTGGCCTGAAGTGAGCAACGTGCATTAGCCACCACCTGGGGAGGAACAGCACTTACTGGGTCCTTAGTCCCTGTGGTCATCTAGCTGAGAACACACTATCACTGAGCCCTAGTCCCCAAACTTGAGAACTCACTTCTTCTCAGCTCCAGTCCTGGCTCCTGCTTGAATCTGTGTTCCAAAGGATTCATTTCCCAACTGAGGACTGTCCACAGGTACATCCCAAGAGGGACAGAAGAAGGCATGCACATTCAGTGAGCCAGGTTAGCTTTCCAAATGGGGTCAAAGGTTACTTGCAGGTTCCTATGAGTCTATATTCAGACAAGTTGTTATTTCAAAAATTTGCACCGGTTATTTGATGCACAGTGTTAGAGCAGGAAGGGACAGAGAACTCACCCAGGGAACAGCATCTCTGAGATCTTTCTCGGCTACAACCATTTGCAGGGCACTCACCATTTAATGCAGGGCACTCCTCATTTTTAAAAAGGCTTCACGCTCCCCGGAGCTCTCCAGGTGATCCAGGCATCGAAGTGCCAGGCCTTCATGATGTGGCCCCCACCCGCTGCAGCGACCTCGCCTTCTCCTCATATTTCTACCACATCATGCTGCTTCAGATTCTCCCAGCATGCCCCGGGCTCTTTCTCTGCACCCTGTCACCCCCTACTCAGATCTTCCCCCAGAGACTTTTTAAGTTTTAGGACTCGCTCGGGCATCACCTCCTCCAGGAAGCTTCCCTTCCTCCCTCGGCCCTGATCAAGTGTCCTCTCCTGTGCTCCCCTGCACCCCAGTGCTCCCACACTGGCCCGCATAGGCTCTTGCCTCTTATACTTCATTCAGTAGCCCTGGGGCCGTCTAGAGGGGAGGGCTCACCTTCATCTGTGTAGCTTCCCTGGGCTGAATCAGTTCAGTTCAGTTCAGTCGCTCAGTTGTATCCGACTCTTTGCAACCCTGTGGACTGCAGCATGCCAGGCCTCCCTGTCCATCACCAACTCTTGGAGCTT
Organism: Cephalophus harveyi; assembly: GCA_006410635.1. Lineage (NCBI taxonomy): Eukaryota > Metazoa > Chordata > Mammalia > Artiodactyla > Bovidae > Cephalophus > Cephalophus harveyi. The sequence goes on along the minus strand of SJYT01018008.1, from coordinate 256,487 downwards.
GGTCAAACCCATGTCCATCAAGTTGGTGATGTCATCCAACCATCTCATCCTCTGTCGTCTCCTTTTCCTCCTGCCTTCAATCTTTCCCAGCATCAGGGTCTTTTCCAAGGTGTCAGTTCTTTGCATCAGGTGGCCAGAATGTTGGAGTTTCAGCTTCAGCGAGTCCTGGACTGAATAAATGAGTGAAATAACTTTCCCTACAGACCTATTGAAAAGTTTTTAAGCACACTCATATTTATTACTTCCTGTGTGTCAGTTTCAGGATTGGAGAAAAAATGCAGTACCTATACACTGTACCTGTAACGGTCTTTGGAACGCTGGGAAAGGTCTCGTGGGATTTTTCCCCTGTGATATGCCTTTTGTATTACCAGAAGGTTATGGGTTTTTTCTTTATTGCATAGTAGGTGGTGGTGGTGGCGCAGTCGCTCAGTCGTGTCTGACTCTTGCGGCCCCGTGGACTGTAGCCCGCTAGGCTCCTCTGTCCATGGGATTCTCCAGGCAAGAAAACTGGAGTGGATTGTTATTTCCTTCTCCAGGGGATCTTCCCGACCCAAGGATTGAACCCGGGTCTCCTGCACTGCAGGCGGACTCTTTACTGACTGAGCTACGGGGAAAGCCACCAGGGATGCACACTGGGAGGAGTACATTATGATTACAGCTGTTTAGAATGTCTGCTAGGGCATATTTTGAGCTTCCCTTGTGGCTCAGCTGGAAAAGAATCCACCTGCAATGCAGGACACTTGGGTTCGATCCCTGGGTTGGGAAGATCCCCTGGAGAAGGGAAAGGCTACCCACTCCAGTATTCTGGCCTGGAGAATTCCTTGGGGTCACAAAGAGTTGGACATAACTGAGTGACTTTCACTTCACTTTCACTTTAGGGCATATTACCCTAGTGTTTGGGTTGGGGCTTGAACCACTTTAGAATCAGAAATCCCTTGTAATTGGGTAAATATAACAGTTATAGCTAATTTCATGGAAAAGGCAATGGCACCCCACTCCTACTCTTGCCTGGAAAATCCCATGGACGGAGGAGCCTGGTAGGCTGCAGTCCATGGGGTCACTAAGAGTTGGACACGGCTGAAGTGACTTAGCCACAGCAGCAGGTAATTTCAGCTACATGTAACAGAAAGCACCTTATACCATTATTTATTCCTTAAACTACATTAGAGTTACTTATTCCTGTCTCATATAAAAGAAGCCTGGAAGTTGGCTGGCATCTTCCATTTCCTAGCAGTGAGACCTTGGTTAGGTTAATAACTTCAAAACCCTTCAAATAACTGTAAATTAAAAATAATGTTGTCATAGTGCTTTCGTGAAACTCTCATGTGATAGGCCCTGGCCTTGCTCTGAATAAGTATTCAACAAATGTTAGAGAAAAAAAAAAAAAAAAAACTACTTTATTTCTGCTAGCTGTTTGCTCTATCAGTGCCTCTTTAGGTATGCTGCTTTTTAGTAGCATTGATAAACTTCCAGAGGATGTATAGCTTCAGATGTTAGCTCCAGGCATCCCTGTTCTACCATTTTTGTTAACATTTGTTTTAACCATTGAGGTGACCCCTGACACAGCAATATTCTCCTGTCCTCAGAGACTCTTGTAGAGGCAATGCTTCTTGTGGAGAAGATATTGCAAGAGTCAGAATGTGGCTCAGTTTCTATGCTGCTTATACATTTAGGTAGCACAGAAAAAAATCAAAATGAATCATGCAGAAGAAATCACAGTTTTTAACTTAAGCCTACTTTGAGCTCAGAATGTTAATAACTTGCATGCAATGAATATAATCCCCTAAATACAATAGTTGATGAATTACTTTATATGTACATTTTAAATGCAGCATATTTGCGACCCCATGGACTGTAGCCCACTAGGCTTTTCTGTGCATGGAATTCTCCAGACAAGAATACTGGAGTTAGTGGCCATTCCCTTCTCCAGGGGATCTTCCTGACTCAGGGATCAGACCCAGGTCTCCTGCATTGCAGGGAGATTCTTTACTGTTTACAGTCCAAGCTGCCAGGGAAGACCAAATACAAAAGTTGATGAATTATTTTATATACACACTTTAAATGCAACATATTTAGTTATGATTGGGAAACAGCCTTAAACTATTTTTGTTTTTTGTGCTTTTAGCAACTGAAAAATATAAAACAGTTCCAAGTGGAAAGACTACTGCAACTGCTCTGTATTTTTAGCCCATAACCAAACCACAGAAGTCTCAAGATACTTAGAAAAATACAGAACAATAGTTTTCAAGTTAAGAATTATATGTTTTGGGTGGGGAGGTGGGAATAACTACTTTGGCTTAAAATACTCAACAGTTCAGAGTCATCACAGTTAGAAGACAGCAGCTGTTAAGGCGATCTGTATCTAAAGAGGGAAATCCAGCCAGGAAGCAAACTACAAACTAACTGATTCCTCACTCACATCTTCACACCGTTCAGCTGAAGATGGTCCTATTAGAAGCTGTTGAGGCCATTTCTTACCATTTCATAAAGGAAATCATTTGGTAATATGAATGACATTTTCATCTTCTTATCTGGGATGAATGATAACTTATGAAATGTCTTTCCCTTTTTATTTTTAAAATATTTTAAAGATTTTTTTTAAAATGTGGACCATTTAAAGTCTTCACTGAATTTGTTATAATATTGCTTCTGTTTTGTTTTGGCTTTTTGGCAGCGAGGTATGGGGAGTCTTAGCTCCCTGACCAGGAATCAACCCCACACCTCCTGTGTTGGGAGGCAAAGTCTTAACAACTGGACTGTCAAGGAAGCCCCTATTTTCCCCTTTTAAAATATGAGGCTCTGTATCCCAATTCAAAACAGACACCTTTCTGTATCATCTACAGCCCACCAGTCCAGAGCTGGGGGAGCAGAAAAAGTGGAGCGTACTACAATCACAGATGTGTGATCTTTCCTGGTATACCAATCTCACTGTTAATTTTCATTTAACACCTCATTCCTCTGAATGCATGGGGCACAACACCCTGGAAAACTGCAGGCAGGGAACAAGAAGGAGGCACTCACTCTCCCTTGTTGCTCAGGAACCCAGGCTCGTCCAGCATGGAATTACAGGTGACCCCATCATCTGTGTCTGTGGGGAGGCTTCTGTCACGCATGGGCCACACCTCACTGGACACCCTGAGCTTCCTGGGCGGATTCTGTTGCCTCCATCATCCTGGCATTGGCTGCAGTTCTGGTCCAGCCAGCCAGCACAGCTTCCTGGCTGAAGTGACTACCACAGCAGTACTTGCTCCCTCAGTGAGAGCGGGAGATCCTTCTAGTGCAGGCGCCCCTCCTCAGGGGCAGGAGTATCTGCCAGTCAGTCAGTGTCTTCCGACCACAGCCTTTTCTTAGACCTTTCTGGAGACGGTTCCCCTTAGTCCATTGTTGATTTTCTTTATGAGTGTCTGGATCTTGGCTTCCTTTGCTGGGATGGGAATATTCTTTTGGGGAAGCACATTCAGAGAGTTGCTGATAATGCGTCCAACCTCTGCTCAGCTGTCTGTCACTGACACCAGGCATGGAGTTTAGAGAGTAATGGAGGACAAGGTATCTTCTTCAGAGGTTTTAGGCACTCACTGCATGTTGCATTCTCTTGTGGACTGGAGCCTTGTCACCCCTCACAGACAGTTCTCATTTGGTCCCCTTCCAGGAGGTTCTCCATGAAGCTGAGGCACTGGCTTGCTTGAAGCCAGGTGTTTCTCTCCAGCTTTTACTGACCACAGATTTGAATTCGAGAATCACATGTTCTTGGAGCCTTGTCACCCCTCACAGACAGTTCTCATTTGGTCCCCTTCCAGGAGGTTCTCCGTGAAGCTGAGGCACTGGCTTGCTTGAAGCCAGGTGTTTCTCTCCAGCTTTTACTGACCACAGATTTGAATTCGAGAATCACATGTTCTTCCCCAGGCTTCTCTAAGGAGTTTCACTCTTGGCCTTTTGCCTTCTCCATCATTTGAAAAAGAGTTGAGATATACAAAAAGAAAATTCTTCTGACTTCTGGCTCAAGATTGTTCTAAAAGTCCCCTTGCACTTCATTTCACTCAAAGGTATTCTCAAACCCGCTGTTCTTAAAAAGGATGTATATTTTAGACTTAATAGAAATGTAATAAGTCAGATGTTTTACCCTAGGTAGATCCATTTTTAAATCCTGAGAGTGCTAGAGTGATGACAAAAATAGCTGGACAGGTGTGAGAGCCCTCACAGGGAGCTGATTTTTAGGGGAATTGGCTTAAAGTGATGTTCCTCATCTCCTTAAGTGTTTTGCAGAGTGCTCAGAACAGCTGACTCACATTTTTACTGATTGAATCTTGCCGGGGTAAGGGTATGAATTTGAGTTTAAATTCAGTACTTCTGCTGACTTTGTAACACTGGACTTGTGTCCCATTTTCCCTCTTATTGTATGGACCAGACTCTACCAATAAGGCCACATCTAGCGAAGATGGTTTATGAAGCCATCCAGACCTGGATTCAGATGCTGGTTTCACCATTTCCTTGCTGTGTGATCTTGGACAAGTCACTTAACATCTCTTAAATTTCCTTATTTCTACAAAGGGATTCTTGTAAGCATTGAAAAGAATAAATATTAATACTTAACATAAGGCTGGTTAAAGTAAGCACTTGATTTATTAGTTTTATTTTGTGTTAAAAATGCACACTCCATCTGTTAGTTCCTCTTTCCCAGGGATCTCCACCTGTGACATGTTTACAAGCCAGGGATGCACAGGTGGGCATGTGAGTTAGGTATGATGAGTTAAGGTCAGCATATCAACTGTATAAATAACATGGCCTTAAACGCGGTTCAGGCTCTTTTCTCTCTCACTTTACAGTTGGAACATAGGCTCTGCTCTATGAAGTCCCCAGAATCTGGGTTCCTAGGCAGTTGTGAAGCCTCCATTGCCAAGGTCATTTTATGGTAATTTTATGGTGGCAATAATTCCAGACATAAGGTTTTCATTCCAGCTGTCAGGAAGAAGGAGGTGAAGATGGGAAAAGAGTGACGCCAGCTCTTGCTTCAAGAAGGTTCCTGGAATGTGCTGCATACATTCATGTTTACATTTCAGTGACCAAAAAGTAGTTTCACGACTTCACCTAGCTGCAAGGGAGAATGCGGTGCTTATTCTGGGTGGCCACAGGTCTGGCTAAAATTTCCATTCCTATGGAAGAGGAGGAAGACGGACACTTGGGAGCAATTGCTGGCTGGAGAGGGAGCCATGCTCAGAGGCAGCAGACTGGGGAGAGCCTTGGGAGTCTGATGGAGTTTGATGGCTCAAGGGAAAATAATTATTAGAAGTAGTTGGTGCTGATAAGATCAAAGGCAAATCCAGTTTTCAAGAAAATGTCATCTGGAATTACTCTGCCCATTGAGGGAAAGTGAAAGTGGCTCAGTCATGTCTGACTCTTTGTGACCCCATGGACTATACAGTCCATGGAATTCTCCAGGCCAGAATACTGGGGTGAGTAGCCTTTCCCTTCTCCAGGGGATCTTCCCAACCCTGGGATTGAACTCAGGTCTCCTGCCTTGCAGGCGGATTCTTTACCAGCTGAGCCACAAGGGATAAGTTCAGTTCAGTTGCTCAGTCGTGCCCGACTCTTTGTGACCCCATGAATCGCAGCACGCCAGGCCTCCCTGTCCATCACCAACTCCCGGAGTTCACTCAGACTCACATCCGTTGAGTCAGTGATGTCATGCAGCCATCTCATCTTCTGTCGTCCCCTTCTCCTCCTGCCCCCAATCCCTCCCAGCATCAGAGTCTTTTCCAAGAGTCAACTCTTCACATGAGGTGGACAAAGTACTGGAGTTTCAGCTTTAGCATCATTCCTTCCAAAGAACACCCAGGGCTGATCTCCTTTTTTTTTTTTTTTTTACAGTGGCTACATATTGCTGCTGGATTTTTATATACTGGATTAAATATATTAAAAGTACCTTCATCTGCTTAGTTTTACTTTTAAAATTTAAAGTTCTATCTGTGGCTCACATTGTTTTTGATGGGAAGCAATGATCTGGAATATCCCACATCTGAGTCTGTCTCCTCAGAAAGGAGATTCTACATAGTACTGAGAGGGATGGTTTTCTGAATGTTTAAATACATAATGAATTCTCTAACCTGGGGTTCAGAGAGCAAGATTTTGGTACCACAGCTGGAAGCGTCATCCAAGGGAAGTGGACAAGCCCTTCACAGGCCTGTCCCCATAGGGGACGGATCTAAATGTCACCGTCCTCTAAGAGCATTCAAGTGATCTTCACCTCGTGCTGTGGTTCTGGTTCGGTGAACTATTCTGTAATTCCATTTTCAGATGACCTTCGGGGTTTCTGTGACTACTTCCACAGCGTGAGAAACTGGCTAGTTAAGCCAAGTGATGTGCTTGGGAGGGGTGATTTCTAAACTTCAGCTTAAAAGATTGGAAGGTTAATGATGAGGGAGTACATTGCCCACTGGAGATGCTTTGCACTTTTATTTCTCTCCCGGTCAAAGATCCCCCTCTAACTAGGTCAGCGGTTTTCAAATATGTTCTGTGGGACCCGCAGCTTCAGCATCACCTAGGAACTTGTAAGAGATGTAAATTCTTAGGCCTCACCCCAGATCTAATTAATGAATCAGAAACTGGGGGTATGGTCCAGCACTCAATGTTTGATGAGCCCTCCAGATAATCCTGATGCTAAAGTTTGAGAAACATTAATTTAAAGTGATAGTTTTCTTAACAAATAGTTCTTCATCCTCAAGATGTACCCAGTAGTTTTTTTTTTTTAAGGCTCATCCTGTTTAATATGTCTTGAAAGGGAATGCAGGGATCATTTTTAGGTTTATAAATAAATGTGATATCGTATTTCTCACAGGTTTTGGAATGAGTAAAACTTTGAACAAATCATAAATATAAGTGTCTGGAGGCAGTTCTTTTGGGGTAAGAGTTTCCTTAGCTTACCTCTTCCAGACCTCACTGCTAAGCCCCATTCACTGGAGCTTGCCTGGTCCTTCCTGACTGCTCACCGTCTCTGCTTGCCATCTCTCATTCCGACTCCCGTCTCTGAGTGGTGTTCTTTATCTTCCCAGACAGCTGTTCCCACTTCCCCACTTTTAATCATTGTGAGCAGTTTCATCTTGTAAGGCTGTCTTCCACTCCTAGGCTCTTGATAAGCCTGTGCTCAACTCTGCGTGCGTGCGTGGAAGTTGCTTCAGTCCTATTTGACTCTTTGCGACCCTATGGACTGTACTTTGCCAGACTCCATGGGATTCTCCAGGCAAGTATACTGGAATGGGTTTCCATGACTTCCTCCAGGGCATCTTCCCGACCCAGGGATCAAACCCACATCTCTTATGTCTCCTGCTTTGGTAGGCGGGTTGTTTACCATTAGCGCCACCTGGGAAGTCAGTGATTGACTGCAGATATCCAAATCCGGTTCTTCTTCCAAGGCACAGATTCTACAATTCCACTCTTGAAATCTTATGCGTAATGACAGTTTCAGCCAGCAGCACTGAGGAGAACGGGTGGCTCCTTCCATCACTGAACTCTTGGGAACCTGCAAAGACGCCAGGCACGAGGGCAGTGGGCCAACCTCTTTGTTTACTGATTGGTTCCACCCCAGGGGACTGACCATTGCTCCCAGGAACTCTGATTGCTCTTGGTATTCCTTTAACTGCTGATAAAAAGTCATGGCTCAGATGCAGGCCCTCCCCTCAGTAGAGCCTCTGAACCCTGGGGGGCAAAGATTAGGCGGGACAGGACAAGGATATTACTGGATCTGAAAACAGATCCTTTGCCCTTTCCAGCTCCTTCATAGGCAGGCATCATACAACGTGTATGGAGCCTTAGAGCTTACAAGACACCTCAAATTTCATCCTTTACAATGCATTCCACCTCTTTGAGAGGGGAGCAGAGTTCTACAGCTGAGATAACAGATCTGGAAGATTGCCATCTTTCCCTGAGTGACTCAAACAAGAAAAAGCAAAGTTGGATTTACAGCCAGGTTTTATTGCAACTTGACGTTTAGTTTACTGACTCCTCCTTGCTAAAAGGATAAAATCCGACACTAAAAAACCCCATGCAACAATCTTAATGCCTTTGTTCAGTGAAGATTTGACACAACACATGCATTTATGGACATCACACTTGAGTTCAGTTTACAAGTGGCAGTCACATCGATTACTTTACTGGTGTCTATAATGACCATATGTAGAGGTCATCCTCAAACTCAAGGAGGATGGGTAAACTGCTCAAGGTTACATGGTGTGAGCGTCATCCAGTCCTTTTCACAGCAGAACCTTTGTTCACTATGTTCACTTAACTCCTGTTTGCTGTAAATTCTAAACTGCAAAGAAAGGAGGTGAACGCAGTAAGGCAGGCATTCCCAAGTCATTTCTGCCTAGAAATACAGTTGCTTGGGCTTCTTCCACCCCTTCCATGAACTCTCTGAGGAGCTACAAGTGGGAGTAAATGCTCCTGACTGGCTAAGGCTGGGAAACACTGCACTGTGGCAAGATGCATGCAGAGTACTGCAATTTATTGCCTGATAGGCTTCAATTTTTTGGTTGTTGTTTCCTTTTTTGGATGTTTTAGGTGGGTTTGCGGGGAAGGAGGTCATTGAGAAAACTTGACCACTAGATCTCTCTCTTTGACCACATGGCTTGCAGTCTCTTTGTTCTCTGACCAGGGATTGAATCCAGGCCCTTGGCAGTGAGAGCTTGGAGTCCTAACCACTGGACCACCAGGGAATTCCTTTGACCACCAAATCTTTTAGTTTATTCTTAAAGCACAATTTTCTAACCAAATGAGGTTTGGCTTCCCTGGATAGTAACAGGGTCTGTAATTAAATTTCATCTGGTGAAACACTAACCTGGTTAAGATAATTCTAGATTTAGGTTCCATCCTCAGTGGGATAGCTTTCTTTTCCATCTTCCAAATTCTGTGTAGTTCTGAGTCACAGTTCTTTTGAAAATAGACATCAATTGTTAAGTTGGTTCTTAAATATTCTGCATTAGGGATTCCCATTGTCAGAAGACTCTAGGATCTTCAACCAGCATCAGCATCATCTGGGAGTTGGAAATGCAGACCCTCAGACTCTGTCTCAGGTGCACCGAACCAGAATCTGCATTCAACGAGACACCCTGTGATTCACATGGACATTAACATCTGAGAAGCACTGGTTTGGGATGCCTTTTCTGTTAGTCATAGTTACAACCTGCTGAGTATCCACTATCTCTCAAGGGAGGTAACGTTAAATTTTAAAAATCTAGTCCTAACAACAACTCTGCTGGGAAAGGATTATTTTCCTTAGTCTACAAAAGAGGAAACTGGCTCTGAGAGATTTACACTTACCTAATTAGTTGTTAGCTAATGACTGAGATGGAATTAAGACCATGTCTGTCTACTCCTTAGAACACTCGGCTTAATATTGTTTTCTCTCCCTTCTCTAGGCCTGTCAGTAAAGTCAGGTTTTTTTCCCCTCACAATCTCTCCCGGTCTTTTTCAAGGCATCATGGTGAAGAAACAAGCAATAGATAAAAAAACAAAAAAAAATTGTATGTCAAACTTTTGTGGGTAAAAATTCTGTTAACAAAATTAAAAGTGAAAGTTTCTCAGTCATTTCCAACTCTTTGTGACACCACATACTATACAGTCCATGGAATTCTCCAGGCCAGAATACTGGAGTGGGTAGCCTTTCCCTTCTCCAGCGGATCTTCCCAGCCCAGGTGTGAATCAACTTCTCCCTCGTTGCAGGTGGATAATTACCAGCTGAGACACAAGGGAAACCCAACAATGCTGGAGTGGGCGGCCTATCCCTTCGCCAGCAGATCTTCTCGACTCAGGAATTGAACCAGGGTCTCCTGCATTTCAGGCAGATTCTTTACCAACTGAGCTATCAGTGAAGCCCAACAAAATGAAAAATCTGGCACAAATACATATTTTTGGAAATATATTTGTAACATATATGACAAAGATGTTAATAACTCTAACATAAAAAATTTTTATAACTCAATGAAATTACTTTGGTAGAAAAGATAGAGGAAAAAAATAATAGAAAAAGGACCAATAAACATGAAAAAGTTCAACTTTTCTAGTAATCAAAAGTATAAAAATGGAAATATTTTTTCACCCCCCAAATTAGCAAAGGAGTAAAAGATAAAATCCAGTGTAAGTGAGAATGGGAGACAATAGATTCTCAACTATTTATATTATTAAAAATGATGTTTAGAAGAATATTTAATGAAAAGGAATAATGGGCACCATATATTAGTAAGAAAGACATGTGGAAAATATATTAATAATCCTATTAAGGTGAAAAATTTTTCTATATTCTGTATAGAAAAAAAACTCAGGATAATAAACACCAAAATGTTAACAAAGTTTAATTTTGAATAGAAAATAGCCCTCACTGTTTTTAAAATGGAAGTTTCCCATCTTCAAAGAGGGGCAAAGATCAGTCGGTCTTGTAACTTAAACTTTAATTTCTCTATTAAACTTAGTAGAAGAAGGGAAAATTGACTGTGTAAGTGAGAATGGGAGACAATAGATTCTCAACTATTTATATTATTAAAAATGATGTTTAGAAGAATATTTAATGAAAAGGAATAATGGGCACCATATATTAGTAAGAAAGACATATGGAAAATATATTAATAATCCTATTAAGGTGAAAAATTTTTCTATATTCTGTATAGAAAAAAAACTCAGGATAATAAACACCAAAATGTTAACAAAGTTTAATTTTGAATAGAAAATAGCCCTCACTGTTTTTAAAATGGAAGTTTCCCATCTTCAAAGAGGGGCAAAGATCAGTCGGTCTTGTAACTTAAACTTTAGTTTCTCTATTAAACTTAGTAGAAGAAGGGAAAATTGACTGACTGCTGACTGATTTTTCAGTCGGGAAAGTTCACTTCCCGTTAAAGTTTTAATTACTGGTTCATTATTATCAATAAGCAATCATGCCTGGAAGGATGGGGCTCCTCTATTAATAAGATATGAAACTTTATTCCTAGTTCAAAATAAATAAATCAGATTAAGCATCAGATAAATGTACCTGAAGAGTATTAAACCACCTGCAGTCCAATCCTGAAAATTAACCATGTGATAGTTTCTTTTACTGTCAGGCCAAGTTCTATGGTATTCTTCCGACAAGAATGCTGTCTATGGCATGCTCCTCCCTCTTCCCATTTCATTCAGCTATCTTCATCACCTTCTCAAAGGGATCCTCAGTAAACCACTCATGAAATGAACAAAGAGAAACTTTCTTCCAAACTGTTTATATCTCCTTACCCTACTTAGCTTTTCTTCATAGCACTCACCTTCAGCTTTGCCTAATTGTTATAAATGAAAAATTGTACTTAACTGTTTATCCTCTCCCCTCCCCACTAAAATGTAAGTTCCCTGAGGACAGGGACATTGTCCACCGTGTTCTCCACTCTGTCTCCAGAACCTAGTGGGATGACTGGCATAGTGGATACTCATTAAATATTTGTTGAATGAACAAATATGAAAAGAGCTGAGCCTTATGTGAGTGTCACTCAATCCAAGAAGAATTTTGTAACCCTGGGTATGCTGGGGTGGCTTTGGAAACCCAGCACTGAAGACAATGGGGTGCTTTGTTTAGATAATTTACCTCTACCTGGAAGATAGCCCCAAACTTCGTTGCAACCACTCATTTATGCTTGTTGCAACCAACAAATATAAAAGCAAACATAATTTAAAATACAGGTAACAAGACACCTTTTCTATACCTGACCAGGCATTTTATTGTTACTGTTTAGTAGACTTGGGGCAAAAAGAGAGATGCAGCTGAAGCCTTTTTGCTGTAAAAGGAAAAAAAGCCACTAGTTGTTTGCTGCCGGGAGTAGTAATGCAATTGCAATTTAGTATTTGGAAAGTTTTCACCCAGGAAGTCAGAGCTTTTTTTAGTTTTTTTCTTTTCTTTTTTGAAGTTTTTTTTTTTTTTTTTAATTAATGGATTTTCTTTTTTAGAGCAGTTTTAAGTTTATAGAAAAATTGAGCAGAAAGCATGGCATCCCTATATCCCCTCATTCTCAGTTTCCTTTATTGTTAACATCTCACACTGATGTGGTGCATTTGTTACAACTGATGAACCAATACTGATGTATAATTAATAGCTAAAATCCACAGCTTACATTAGGGTTCACTCTTTGTGTTGTGCATTCTATAAGTTTCAGTTCAGTTCAGTTCAGTTGCTCAGTTGTGTCCGACTCTTTGCGACCCCATGGATAGCAGCACGCCAGGCCTCCCTGTCCATCACCATCTCCCGGAGGTATAAGTTTAGCCAAACGATAATAAAAAAAAAGTGATTCTTGTACGTGGGAGAGGAGGTGAAAGAAGTAAATGACAGAAAATTGAGTGCAGTATGTGCTCATCTAATTCTTCCTTCTATCTCCAAGTCCAAAACTAGACTAAAAGTTCTAAAAGTCCATACACGCATGAATGGATAAACAGGTTGTGGTACACTCATATAATGGAATACTATTCTGTTCAGGATTGGGAGCTTGTATACATCCATGATGGAGTCATGTCAATGTATGGCAAAACCAATATGGTATTGTAAAGTAAAATAAAGTAAAAATTAAAAAAAAAAAAAAAAAAGGAACAAAAGGCTGAAACTGCAACAGCCTGGATGCATTTAAAAGCAATATGTAGAGTGCTATGGCCATCTACAAAAGCTTACAAACTGTATGACTTTAGAACATGATATTCTGCTTGGCGGGACAAAGCCTCATGCTTTGTGACTAAGTTTCTAGTCATTTGAAACTTAAAATTATAGTAAATAGCATCCAATAAAAAGCTACTAGGCATTCTAAGGAGAAGAAAAATGTGACCTGTGACCAGGCGGGAAAAGCACTCAATAGAAATAGATCCAGAAATGATAGGGATGATAAAAAGAGCAGACAAAGATGTCGAAACCACTAATATAAATATGTTCCGGTATTTGAAGGAAAACATGAGGATGGTGAGAAGAGAAACTGAAGATACAAAAAGAACAACAAATAGAACTTCTAGAGATGAAAAATATGATACCTGAAATGAAAGATTCACTAGAGGGATTAACAAGATGTCAAACATTGCAGAACAGAAGAGAATCAGTTAAGTGATTAAGTGCTGATGAGGATATGGAGGAAAGAGAAACTTTGTGCACTTTGGTGGGAAAATAAATTAGTGTAGATAGACACTGAGGAAAACAGTATGGAGGATCCTAAAAAAATTAAAAATAGACTACCATATAATTGAGGAATTTCACTTCTGGATGTTTTTACAAAGAAAACAAAAACACAAATTTTCAACATTATTCAGAATAGCCAAGGTTCAGTTCAGTTCAGTTCAGTCGCTCAGTCGTGTCCGACTCTTTACGACCCCATGAATCGCAGCACGCCAGGCCTCCCTGTCCATCACCAACTCCCGGAGTTCACTCAGACTCACTATCCATACATGACCACAGGAAAAACCATAGCCTTGACTAGACGGACCTTAGTCGGCAAAGTAATGTCTCTGCTTTTGAAAATGCTATCTAGGTTGGACATAACTTTTCTTCCAAGGAGTAAGCGTCTTTTAATTTTATGGCTGCAGTCACCATCTGCAGTGATTTTGGAGCTCCCCCAAAATAAAGTCTGACACTGTTTCCACTGTTTCCCCATCTATTTCCCATGAAGTGATGGGACCAGATGCCATGATCTTCGTTTTCTGAATGTTGAGCTTCAAGCCAACTTTTTCGCTCTCCTCTTTCACTTTCATCAAGAGGCTTTTGAGCTCCTCTTCACTTTAGCCAAGGTAGTGTGTGTATATATATACATATATATGTATAACTATACTATTTAGCATATATATGTGTTCAGCCATACATACATGTTTATTTAGCCATAAAAGAATGATATCTTGTCATTTGTGATAACTCGGATGGACCTTGAATGTATTATGCTGAATAAAATAAATCAAAGACAAATACCATATGATTTCATTCATATGAGGAATCTAAAAAATAAAACAAGTGAATGAACACAATAAAACAGAAACAGACCCGTAGATACAGAGAACAAACAGGTGGAAGCCAGAGGAAGGGGCGTGGGGAAGATGAGTAAAATAGGTGAGGGAGATGAAGAGGTACAACTTCCAGTCAAAATGAATGGAATCACAGGGATGAAATAACCAGCATAGGAAATATAATCAAGAATAGTATAGTAACCTTGAATGGTGACAGATGGTAACTATCCTTATTGTGGTGATCATTTTGAAATGTATGGAAATATGCAAATACAAATTATAAATCATTATGTTGGATCTAACAGATCTATAGTGTTATATAGATAATAGTTTTAAAAGGCATAGATTAAAAGTAAAATGATTAAAAACGATATACCATGAAAAAACTAATCATAAGAAAGCTTGAGTGGCTATATCAATATCACTATCAGACACAGTAAACTTCAAAACAAGGACATGGTATCTACAAATATATAGCAAACTATCCTGAATGGTATGTAGATACCTGTTTTTGCTTCCCTAATGCTTGTGTGATTTCTTCTCCTTTCTAGAAGCTACATGGGTGTCTCATGGCATCCACAGGATGTCTCATTGGATCACAGGCTTGTCTGATTCATACATACTGTCTGTGGTGCTGACGTCACTCCTCCACGGGTTGTGACTCATGCTCTTGACTTGATCTGCCCCTGGCCCGTTGCACACTCTCCTGGGGCTGCTGCCTCTGAAGCCTGCTTCCTGCCCTTTGCTCTGGAAACCCTAGCCGATTACCAACAGAACATCGCCACCATTGCTGTCTCATTCAGGGCAGGGTCTCACGATTTCACTCAAGGACGGATGGACTAGGAAATGACTTCTTTTTGGAATTAGGTTCTGTTAGAGGGGTTGCCTAGCAAGGTAGCTTGGTGTCACAACTCTTTTAGTGTTACACATTCCCTCCAGTGTAGGGTGCTGGAGAGGAATGAGTACAAGTACCAGCGGCCATGCCATGCCTGAAATCATTTCTCCCCTCTCACCTCAGGTCCTGTTGCCAAGACCAACACATGAGGTTTGACTCTTTTCTTATGGTGGATTTTTTCCTGGGGACCCCACAATTCCCTCCCTTATTGTGATTTGGCCCCTGTGGGTCCCCAACACTCATCACCCTACTCACAACAATGTCCACTGTCCATGCCTTTGTGTGTCTGACACCATTGGACTTCATTTCCTAGAAGTCCCACTTAATCTGATGCAAATAGCTCACAGACTCAAGTTCCATTTACATCAGAACGTTCAGTTGTAAAAATATGAACTCACTGAGCACATTCACTTGGGCTGTGGCATGGGACCATCTAGAAGTGAATTCTGAATGGCCCGGGAGATGGATCCCTATTTAAAATTTCCTGAGACAAGACCCAAAACATGTAATGTAAAAAACTGGTTAATAAGCTTCTTATTGATGATATACAGCAAGGCTCCCCAGGTGGTCAATCAGAAGGCAAAATGCAGGCTATCAGCTTGAGTCTCTCACAAAATGTGGTTGTGAAAGCCATTAATGACCAATTCTGTTCTTGGAACTTATTCCAAACAAGGCTCTGGCCATTCTGCCCATATGATCCCTTAGGTGAGGAAGGAAAGGCCACTTGATAAAACTGACCCCGTGATCATTTGATTTGGCCAGCCTTGTAATGGGGACGTGAGGATGTTTGTCCTGAGGAGAAGCTCTCAAGTTCTATGGCCTTCTTCTTGCAAACACCAACCTCACTCCTAGCTGATTTTTCACACAATCTGGATTTCAAAGGTATGGCCAAAAAATTGTTATTATATAAAATACTCCTGCTGTTCATAATTTGGAGTTTGGCCTAGTGGATCTGGTGCCTTTTGTCACTATGCTTAGCAAAGTCATCAGGGAGTGTACTTGGTGTAGAGAATGAGTGTGAACTTCATCTGTAAAATGGGATTATGGTTAACACCTGCTCATTGGGTTGCTCTAAGAATTAAATGCATTCACATACATGTGAGTTACTAGGTACATGCTCCCTGCTCAAGGCCTTCAAAGGCATATTAGTATCCACAGCAGAAAGTTCAAACTTAAACTTTTCTTTTTTCTGGCTGCACCATGCAGCTTGCGAGATCTTAGTTCCTCTACCAAGGATAGAACCCTGGCTCTGGCAGTGAAAGCATCACGTCCTAATCACTGGACTGCCAGGGAATTCCTGGAAAGTTCACATTTCTTAAGGCAGCTTTTAAGGATCCTTAGTGATCTAATTTCATGTGCACTCTCCTCCCCTACTTTAACCGATCTGCTTAATACAAACACATACATCCGCCAACTCTGTCCCTTAAATTCCTCTGGCTCCTTCGTCTGAAACATCCTCTTTCCCCATCTCTGCCAAGGCCTAGCTTTCCTCCGTGACCAGGGTCACACACTTCGGGAAGCCTTTTCCCATTGCCTCACCAGAGGGAACTGGTTTTCCTCTTACTCTCAAGATCACTCTCCCCGGATCTCCCTCACAACACCCCTACTTTCTAATTTTTAACTTAGTAATTTACACACATGTTTCAACTCTGGGAGAGTCTAAAGGGTAGGCTATGAGAATAGTTTATTTTGAATATAGAGTCATCCCTGGCCCTTAGTTTGCTTAGATCAGGGACTAAATACATGTTTTATGAGTGAAAGGATTAAAGAGAGTTTATACTTGGTGTGAGGTGCCTGAAATTTGGGTGTTCATGACTATCAGCTTATGTGTTTCTCTCCACCGTTTAGGATGTGTGTGTCCATTGCTAAGTCACTAAGGAATGGGGGGATTACTCTCCTGACCAAGGACATTTGATCAGAAGTTAGATTAAAATATCTCCTAGGTCCCATCTGACTTTAGGAAACTATGAGTCTATTGTTTGCAGAGATGTCAGCATGACAGCCCTGAGTCATCTTTGTAGGTATTCAGAAATAGATGTCCACGTGAATGTGACTGGAACCAAATCACTGCAGCCGATAGCTTAATTTGTGCCATTCCAGAATTAATAACGTAGTGCAGAGAATCCTTGGCTCTTTCCTAATCCAGCTTCCCAATGTGTATTTGAGTTTCTGGACCATAGAATAGCAGAAATTTTTCATTGGAATGGAACTTTCTTGTGTTGAATCCAGCATCCCACACAAAGCATGCTGCCTTCAGCATCCCTGACACATCTTCTAGGCTTTGCCTGAACACGTCCAGTGAGCAAACTCTCACTAGTCTTCCAGTCCATTGTTGGAAAGCCGAGTTGTTAGGAAGTTTTCTCTTATGTTGAACCAAAATTTGTGACTTTTTATGATAAAATCACTTTTTATGAAATAGTCACCATCATCAGTCCTATTTCCGCTTTGGAGCAACAGAAAAGTCTTCACTCTCTTCTACATGTGAACTTCACAGGTTAAAAAAAAAAATGTGTCTTGAGAATTCTGAGTCTTCCAGCACAAACTCTTCTAACTCCTTGAACAACATGTAGAATAATCGTCTTGTCCTCTTTTAGATTTCCTTGTTGGCAAGTTCAGTTCAGTCTCTCAGTCGTGTCCGACTCTTTGTGACTCCATGAATTGCAGCACGCCAGGCCTCCCTGTCCATCTCCAACTCCTGGAGTTCACTCAGATTCACGTCCAACGAGTCCATGATGCCATCCAGCCATCTCATCCTCAGTCGGCCCCTTCTCCTGCCCCCAATCCCTCCCATTCTTTGGCGCTCAGCCTTCTTCACAGTCCAACTCTCACATCCATACATCACTACTGGAAAGACCATAACCTTGACTAGACGGACCTTAATTGGCAAAGTAATGTCTCTGCTTGTAAATATGCTCTCTAGGTTGATCATAGCTTTCCTTCCAAGGAGTAAGCGTCTTTTAATTTCATGGCTGCAGTCACCATCTGCAGTGATTTTGGAGTCCCCCCAAAATAAACTCTGACACTGTTTCCACTGTTTCCCCATCTATTTCCCATGAAGTGATGGGACCAGATGCCATGATCTTCGTTTTCTGAATGTTGAGCTTTAAGCCAACTTTTTCACTCTCCTCTTTCAATGACCCTCTTAAAATGTAGTGCACGATATATAGTACACTTACTTAAGATTTGCACATTTAATCATAACTACCATTTACTGCTTAGACACCTTACTATGGATGCTTTACATGTGTCATCCTATTTAATCCCCTAATGTCCCATGCAGACAGTTCTTACAACTTTTATTTTATAGATAAGGACTGTTATTATTAATAGACTCAAGAACACAGGGCAGTATCGAGCAGAGCTGAGTGTGACAGCTTCACACTCACAACCCTCCCTCCACCACTATGATATTTTTTATTACCCCTAAAGCTACTTGTAGTAAACAGAAATCTAATTCCTTCCCCCCCACACCCCCCCGTTCTGCAGTGTACATGGTCCCTATGTTTTAAGTAGAATATGATCCAGAAAGTCTGCTGAGAGAAAGCTGGCTCTACCCTGGGTGGAGAGCCCAGCCATGAGGTCTAAGCAAACACTGATGGACTCTGTCACTGCCCAGCAGGGGCTGAGTTCCTTGGTGGCATGCTGCAGGCATTCTGGTGTTCATTTGTTAAATATTTTGTAAGTGCTTACTTGGAGCAAGGACTTGTTAGGAAATTCCTGTGGAGGAACCATGGGCAGGTGCTTTTTGGGATGATCGACAGAGAATCAGACTCAGGTTGTCCTTATAGTCTATTACAGAAAGATGACACATGCTAACCAACAACCATATGAAACAGAGGGCTGTGATGCTATTGAGATGTATTTCAGTGCCTCAAGGCAATGGCACCCCACTCCAGTACTCTTACCTGGAAAATCCCGTGGATGGAGGAGCCTGGTGGGCTGCAGTCCATGGGGTCGCTGAGTTGGACACAACTGAGCGACTTCACTTTCAGTTTTCACTTTCACCCATTGGAGAAGGAAATAGCAACCCACTCCAGTGTTCTTGCCTGGAGAATCCCAGGGACGGGGGAGCCTGGTGGGCTGCTGTCTATGGGGTCGCACAGAGTTGGACACGACTGAAGCGACTTAGCAGCAGCAGCAGATTTCAGAGCAGGGAGAAACTGTTTTCAAGAGTGTGGGGAATCTGGCAAAGTTTTGTGGAGAAGGTTACATTTTAGCAAGTATCTTATTCTCTATTCTTTAGTTTCATACTCTAAAGATGATATTAACATTTTAACTCACAGGGTTGTTATAAGAGTTGAACAAAACAATTCAAAGGATTATTTAGCACATGGCCTGTCATTTCATGTTACCCATAAAGTTTATGATTATATAAGAAGCATTGTTAATTGGGATTAAACACAGGGTTTCTGAAGTCATGCAGGCCTGGGTTCAAGTCCAGTGTGATACGGCTGCAGGCACTTAATTTCTCTGAGGTTCAGATTCCTCATCCGTAAAATGGGGTGAATGATAGCCCTACTTCATACCTAGGTGGATTACATGAGTGAATACTGGCAACACAGTGTCTGGAAAAGAGTAATTGTTAGCTGCGATTATCTTTTGAATTGGACTTCGTGAGATACGTAGGATTTGGGTGAGAGTAAGAACTCATTGCTTTCCTGGTGGCTCAGATGGTAAAGAATCTGCCTGCAATGCAGGAGACCCAGGTTTGATCCCTAGATTGGGAAGAAACTCTGGAGAAGGGAATGGCTACCCACTCCCACTACAGTATTCTTTTTTAAAAAATTAATTTATTTTAGTTGGAAGCTAATTACTTTACAATATTGTGGTTTTTGCCATACACTGACATGAATCAGCCATGGGTGTACATGTGTTCCCCATCCTGAAGCCCCCTCCCACCTCCCTCCCCATCCCCTCCCTCTGTGTTGTCCCAGTGCACCAGCTTTGAGTGCCTTCTTTCATGCATCGAACTTGAACTGGTGATCTATTTCACATATGGTAATATACATGTTTCAGTGCTATTCTCTCAAATCATCCCACCCTTGCCTTCTCCCACAGAGTCTAAAAGTCTGTTCTTGATATCTGTGTCTCTTTTGCTGTCTCCACATATAGGGTCATCATTACCATCTTTCTAAATTCCATATATATATGCATTAATACACTGTATTGGTGGTTTTCTTTCTGACTTACTTCACTCTGTATAATAGGCTCCAGTTTCATCCACCTCATTACAACCGATTCAACCACTTCGGTATTCTTGCCTGGAGAATTCTATGGACACAGGAGCCTGATGGGCTACAATCCGTAGTGTTGCAAAGGGTCGGACACAACTGGGTGACTAAGTGCATTTCAGATAGAGTGTATCAGGTGCAAGGGACACTGTCACTTCAGCTGGGCCATAGAAAGGGGGTGAAGGGAAGGAAGGAGATCAGTGACCAGGGCCAGGTGGTCTTGGCAGCTGGAATGAAGAGACTGAGGTCTATTCTCTACTTAATGGGGCCTTGCAGTCTCAGTAACATGCATTGTGTTAAAGATCTTGCTCAACTCTCATTGCTCCCTAGCTCCCCCTAGTATCATGTCCTTTCTCTGTAGCCAGTCTCAAAACGTTCCACTGTGGGCCATTATTTGCCCTCTTCAGGGCAGTATTTGCCTCCTAACTGGACTCCTTCCTTCTACTCTTGCAACTCCACTCAACTGTTTTCTATATACCAGCTGTTAGAGTGGTTTTTTAAAATGTGAACTTCACTACCTACCTCATCTGCTTAAACCCCCTCAGTGACTTTCAGGTCATTTAGGGCAAAATCCAAGTCCTTATCATAATTAAAAATCCTCTGTGTGATCTAGCCTCTCATTTACCCTTTCTATCAGTCAGCATTCTGGCAGGAAAATATCATAAATTAAAATGGATAATGATGAGTTTTTAATAAAGAGGCTGTTTACAAGGGCATGGACAGGATATGAAGAACCCAACGTGAGACAATGCAGTTGTCTAAGGACAATGACTTGGGGAACGGTTACATCCTCTGTGTCTCAAGGACAAGTGGAGTGAGCCCTTGTAGAACTGATGAAATAGCTTCATGCAGAGGTGACCTGATGGAAGTCATGGCCCCAGGTAGAGGGTCAAAGCCAACCACAGCCAACTGCCAGGAAGTGAGGAAATAAATATTTTAATTTCATTCTCCTCTCACCCTCTACTCTCCTGCTAGTGCCTTGCCTTGATCAGCGTGAAGCCGGGAGGCATGAAAGACCACTGGTGTAGTCCCTATAGGTGAGCTTCTCTAGGCACCCAGGAGGTTGCAAGAGTGTGGCAAGTACATCTGGAGGGGCGACCAGGGACTCTTATATCTCACATATGCCATTTCCTTCCATCTCCTCATGCCCAGCCCTGCACCTAGCAGTGTCTGCTCTTCCCTCTACTCTCATCCTGAGTATCACTAACTCAGAGAAAAAGTCTTTCCTGACTTATCCCAGGTTAGGGCATGCCCCTTATCACAAGCTTTCACTGCTCCCCCTAGCTATCTTTTGCATGTACATTAAAATTGCATAATAATTAATTGTTCAATTATATGGTTAAGAAGTCTGTTAGGTTGGGAAAATAGAATCCAGTACAGTGGGCTCCATAGTAGAAGCCTGATAAAAATTTGTTGAAAAGCTGAATACTTAATACCCACCTTCTCCAGTCTTCAAATTTCTCCTTGTATGAAACCCAATTTTGATTAGAATAAGTCTTGCTCATGTTACCTGTGAATCTGTCATATTAATGAACTAATGACACAGTAGGATATTTCCACAGGTATATTTGAGTATCTACAACGTTCTAGACATTAATAAGTGTAAGGGAAACAGCAGAGACATTACTTTGCTGACTAAGGTCCGTCTAGTCAAGGCTATGGTTTTTCCTGTGGTCATGTATGGATGTGAGAGTTGGACTGTGAAGAAGGCTGATCGCCGAAGAATTGATGCTTTTGAACTGTGGTGTTGGAGAAGACTCTTGAGAGTCCCTTGGACTGCAAGGAGATCCAACCAGTCCATTCTGAAGGAGATCAACCCTGGGATTTCTTTGGAAGGAATGATGCTAAAGCTGAAACTCCAGTACTTTGGCCACTTCATGTGAAGAGTGGACTCATTGGAAAAGACTCTGATGCTGCGAGGGATTGGGGGCAGGAGAAGAAGGGGACGACCGAGGATGAGATGGCTGGGTGGCATCACTGACTCGATGGACATGAGTCTGAGTGAACTCTGAGAAATGGTAATGAACAGGGAAGCCTGGCGTGCTGCGATTCATGGGGTCGCAAAGAGTCGGACACGACTGAGTGACTGAACTGAACTGAACTGAAGGGAAACAGAGGTGGGTAACATTTGGTACCTGACCTCAGGAGTTCATAGTTTAATAGGAGAAACAGTGATATAAACAAATAGATATCAAACAGTGTTGCAAAAGCTCTTCTGACTGTCCATGCAAATTTTTCCTCCAGAGTACAGAACATTCTGTTTCTATCTCTAGGGTCGGGGGAAATTTAGCATTGGACATTTGAGTTGGGCCCTGAAGGATGAATAAGGTTTGGCCAAGTGAAGGTGTTCCTGGAAGAGGGAACATAGGGAACAAATACAGAATGTGGCACATGGAGGCAGGAACTTGCATGACCTATGTCATTTCTACAATTAGAGGTGTACCCTAGTCAGCAGAAGTTTCCAGGAGGTTTTAAATTTAATGGTCATCTTATACAAGTGACATAGTGAGGGACAAAAGCAAGAAGGCATTGGAAGGCAGAGGAGGAATGGGAGGTTTGGAGGTCCACGAAGAACAGGGCAAGTTGGACAATGGCCACATGTAGCAAGGGAGAATGGAAGGATGACAAATGGTTTTACAGATAGTAAAATAATTTCAAGGAGTTATTGCTTTGAAAAACTCAAGTCTACGCCCATCCTTGCCCTGATGCCTGACTTGTGATGTGAAAACAGATCTGCCATGTTCCAGAACAACGTGTTCTTTTCCTGAGTTTCCTAAGGCTGGGGCATTGGATGGCTTGGTTGGCACTGGTCTTGGCACTTTTGAAATAACATTTCCCCCTGACTGCCAACTTAATGGTACACTATCTTCATTTAAGACTTTTGTCAGCTGTTTCTGAAAACATCTTTTGACAACTCATATTCTTGCCACCTGCTGATTCACCAAATTCACATTGCTTCAATGTCATCTTCTCATTTTCTCTATTTGTGCAGACTTCCAAACCAGTAGCCATTTTTATTAATTAATGTATCCAACTGACCCAACGGGCATGCAGTGTTTGTGCCAGGCATTATGCCAAATGCGGGAGATACAAAGATGTATAAAATATTCTCCTGGCCCTCAAGGAGCTTACCATCTAGCAGAGGAGATAAATGCAATACCAATTTTTATGGCACTGAGAGCCTAGATCTTAACTGTTTTCACCACAGAAAAGGAACGATAATTTTGTAATGACATATAGGTGATAGCTAATGCCACCGTGCCAACTGCATTACAAAATATAAATGTAACAGACCAACACGTTGTGCACCTTAAACTTATAAATGTTATATGCCAATTATATAGAATAAGGAAATAAAGAAAATTAATTACAAACTGAAAAAAAAAGAAAAGAAAAACTGTGTCAACTTTTTTGAGCATTTTGCAATAGGGTTCAAATTTTATTAACTTTTAAAAATCTCCCGTAATGTTCTTCCACTAAACACATATTTTTCCTTTAAAAAAATTGTGAGATCTGGTGATGTTTCCATTCTCAAAGTATACATCAAATTTCCCATGAGATCAATCTTAGTCTTCTATAGACTTATCTGTGATAGGCAACAATTTTCATCTTAGATAATATAATAGAAATTGTGAAGTCTTATTATTCCACTGAATATTTTGAAAAAGAATGGAATCTCTTTTCTTTTTTGGATGCTTACACAACAGGCAATTATTAATATTCTAAGGTTACTGATCATTACTTAAAAATAAAAGATTGTCAAAATAATAAAGATAACCTAGAGATCTCTTTCTACAGGTTATTGCCAACCAAAGCATCCTGAACACTTTTTAAATAAAAGTATATGGCAAGTGAAGTGATAATCATAGGGTTTTATGAATATACAGAGGAGGGTCCCTAAGGCCGGCTGGGGGAAGAGCAATGGATAGTATCTTGGGGACATGGCATCTGAGTTGGACCTCAAAAGGGGAAGAGACATCAGTCGAGCCACGGTGACTGGAGAAAGGGCAGTCCAGGCAGATGAACACCACGTGAACACAGATAGAGCCAGGGAGTGACAAATGGGGATGGGGTTGTTACTGCATTAGACTCAAGGCCCGCCTCTTGTGGCCTTTCCTGAACTGAAGCCCCCTGGCTCAGTCAGGGATTTCTTTTCTGCTCAGTTTTGTGCTGCCAAGAAGGAAACTGAGTTTTGCAAGCAAAACAGGCTTTTAGTCAACAGCCAGAGAATGGAGAAGAGGAGCTCAATCTTTTAAAAGCACCTTCTCCCTAGGGGACGGTAGTAAGGGAACTTTAAGGGCCAGGAGGCCGCAGGTCACCAGGGCTAAAGGAAAGTGGTGGAAGTTGCTCAGTCATGTCCGACTCTTTGCGACCCCCTGGGCTGTAGCCCCCCAGGCTGCCTTTGTCCATGGGATTTCCCAGGCAAGAATACTGGAGTGGGTTGCCACCCTCTTCTCCAGGGGATCTTCCTGATCCAGAGATAAAACCCAGGTCTCTTGCATTACAGGTAGATTCTTTACCATCTGAGCCACCAGGGAAGCCCAGGGCTCTAGGAAAGGGGCAGAGATGTTCAGGGATGCTGGGGCATGTGCAGTCCTTCAGCCTTATTTGCACATGGCACAAAATGTGCCTGGCAGAGTACAAAGACCCACTTTGGCTGGAGATCTTAGCGTGACAATGAAACAAAGGTAACTCTTGGACACTTGGAGGTCTCATCTGCCCACAGGCACGTTCTAATGCTCAGATCAGAGCTGGTTCCAGTGATGGAGCACTGTACATCTCTCAAAGCATATACAGTTGCAAAGCATCTCTGCCAAACACCAGGTAGTACTTTTTTTTTTTTTTTAAGTCTTTAAATTACTTTTATTTTATTTTATTTATTTTTTTAATTTTTGCTTTATTTTACTTTACAATACTGTATTGGTTTTGCCATACATTGACATGAATCCACCATGGGTGTACATGAGATCCCAATCCTGAATCCCCCTCCCACATACCACCCCACATCCTCTCTCTGGATCATCCCCGTGCACCAGCCCCAAGCATCCTGCATCCTGTATCGAACATAGGCTGGTGCTTCGTTCTTACATGATAGTATACACAAGTAGTACTTTTGAAACAAACACAGAGATAAATCAGAGCAAGTATCCTTCAGTGCTCAGGGGTTGGTATGGAAAAACAGATAGTCAAGGCTAGGAAGGGCTTCCCTGGTGGCTCAGAGGTTAAAGCGTCTGCCTCCAATGCGGGAGACCTAGGTTCGATCCCTGGGTCGGGAAGATCCCCTGGAGAAGGAAATGGCAATCTACTCCAGTATTCTTGCCTGGAGAATCCCATGGACGGAGAAGCCTAGTAGGTTACAGTCCACGGGGTCGCAAAGAGTCGGACATGACTGAGCGACTTTAGGTTCGATCCCTGGGTCGGGAAGATCCCCTGGAGAAGGAAATGGCAATCTACTCCAGTATTCTTGCCTGGAGAATCCCATGGACGGAGAAGCCTAGTAGGTTACAGTCCACGGGGTCGCAAAGAGTCGGACACGACTGAGCGACTTCACCTTCACCTTCACCTTCAAGGCTAGGAAATCCATGACCTTTAGCCTACTCTGCCTGCCATTGTGGATCTAGCTGGTTCAGTCTGGTTTCATTGACCATGTTTGTGGCATCCTGTTGATAAAACACAACTAGCCTGTATGGTTAAAACACCAGCTTTTGTGCATGAGGCCTGGGCTGCTTAGCATGGATGACAAGAGAGAGTGAGATGGGGGAGGATAGGGAGGGTTGTGAATGCCAGCGGTTTGTTTGTTTTGGGTAGATTTAGATTATGGGTGGCCATTGTAGGATTTTGTGATCAGGGCTCCATTCTAGGCATCTTGATGGTTGTGAGAAAGCTTCATTTGAGTGACACAGTATAGGGTGGGAAAGGCAGGAAAGGTCAGTTAGAAGGCTGTTACAACAATCCAAGTGAGAATGATGGGTGGGAAAAGAGTGGGAAAGAGAATGTGGCTTTTTTTTTTTTTTTTTTTTAATTTATTTGGCTGCACAGGGTCTTTGTTGCAGCATGTGGGATCTTGTTCCCCAACCAGGGATCCAACCCAGGCCCCCTGCATTGGGAGCACAGAGTCTTAGCCACTGGGCCACCAGAGAAGTTCCTGAGACTGTGGCTTTTGAGATGCATGAAGAAGGTGAAAGCGGGCAGGACTTGGTGACTGATTAAATATGAAAGTGAGGAAGAGAGAACAGAGTGCTCAAGTTCAGATCCTAGTTAACATCTGCGAATGAACCAGGCAATGACTATGATAAAGTGTTTGCCCGTGAAGTTAGGTCTTGGCAGTGCAGCCTGATTCCATCACTTGATGGCTGTGGACACTGCTGTAGCCATTCAGTCTCCCTGAGTCTGTTCCCCCACTGTTAGATGGAATAATAATAGGATTGGCTTCAAAGGGTTTTAATGAGGATTCAATGGAATAAAGGGTGTGAAAGCATTTTAAAAATTTGAAAGGACTATCACAGGCAAAATGTTATTGTTCAAATGCTGCCCCTGTATTCTTTACAATCAAACCTTGCATTTCTGTTTGTAGCTTGCAAAATAAGAACCTCTTCCAAAATCAACCATAGAGAAGACTAATTCCAAAAGTAGTGTCAGAACTTTAGATTTGGCTGTGGGGCAGGAGGGAAGCAATCATCTTTTGTCCTCTTTTAAGCAGTAATCCTCTGTTTTTATTTTTTAATAATACTTAATTTAAAAGAGGCATTATAGAGACTTCCCTGGCTGTCCAATGGTTAGGACCCACTGCTTCCATTGCATGGGGCACAGATTCAATCCCTGTTAGGGAAAATAAGGTCCTACAAGCTGCATGGCATGGCCAAAATACGGTACTTATTCTTTTTTTAAAATAAATGCCTTGTATTGTAACAATATTGTAGCCAGTGATTATATCATAGAATACATGAAAGGACTTAAAGCTGAATATGCAGCTTGTTATTAATAATCTTAATTTTCTTTTTTCTGTCACTTCTGAAAGAAAAAAATAAGCCTGATAGGCTACAGTCCATGGGGTTGCAAAGAGTCGGACACAACTGAGCGACTTCACTTCATTCTTTTTTAAAATAGATGCCTTATATTGTAACAATATTGTAGCCGGTGATTATATCATAGAATACAAGAAAGGACTTAAAGCTGAATATGCAGCTTGTTATTAATAATCTTAATTTTCTTTTTTCTGTCACTTCTGAAAGAAAAAAAAAAAAAACTTCCCTTTTAATCACTAATTATTTGGGCTCCAAAGCTCTGTGACAAGAAGAGTTCAATTTTGTATATAGGAAGGCAAGACCTTTTTTGCCCAACATTATCACTTTCAATATAGGAGGTGGTTTTTTGATAGGAGAAACGAGGGAAGTTTGAAGTGTTTTGTCCGCCTATTGGTGATCTTAAATAATTGCCAGTTTTACTAAGTGACAAAAGTTTCACAGTTGTTCCTTTAAAGAAATGTTAATACCTATTAATAGGGAGTAAACAAGGATTGGAGAAAGTTGAGATATGTTTTTAAAGTGTGGTTGGCACTTGAGAGGGTTTACCATACTTCAGACAAAATATTAAAGCCCTAGTGAAGTTAGTTGTCTCAGTAGGATGTGGGCAACTATTCACCTTCTCCCACTTCCCCCAGGTGGAACTTTCCACAAGTCTGAGGGGGCACTAAACAGAGTTCTCTGATAGACACTAAGCCCTGCCTTAGACCGTATCTGCTTTTTCTCTCTGTGGTTCAGGGAGGTAATACAGCATAGGGTCTAAAGAGTTTTGAACATCTATTGGAAAAAGTAGTTATGAATAGTTATGTCCAGTTATGTCCATAGTTATGCATAATTTTGTCATGCAAGAAGGGAAGTATTGTGGTACCTTATAAAAGAGGGATCTGTTTTCAGTTTGGATTCCTTCTGCCAAAACTCCTCTAAAAGCCAGAGATGACAGTGGAGTCCAAAAACCAGTTTACAGAGTAGAAAAATGCCTGTCTTTAGACAGATTGGCCTGGTGAGTAGAGTGGTTAGAGAGGAGCCGCATCTCACAGGCTTTGTGTGCTAAGTCACTTCAGTTGTGGCTGACTCTTTGTGACCCTGTGGACTGTAGCCCGCCAGCCTCCCCTGTCCATGGCATTCTCCAGGCAAGACTACTGGATGGGTTGCCAAGCCCTCCTCCAGGGGATCTTTCCGACCCAGGCATCCAGTTTGCTTCTCTGATGTCTCCTGCACTGGCAGATGGGTTCTTTTTACCAACACCACCTGGGAAGCCCCCATAGGCTTTGAGTTTGCAACAAAGAATCAGAATGCAAATTCGCAATGATTCAGAATGCTAAGATTTAGTAAAAATATTGGGCTGAAACTGAGGGTATCTTGGCCCAGACAGAGCCACGAAAACAAGCGCAGGGCATCAGACCCACCCAGGATGACAAACCCAGTTGGCCAGGCCCAGGGCCTTCTCCAGAGAAGAGGGACTGGAGGTGGAGAAGGACAGAATTTTAGGGTGTTCATTGTGTCATTTCTCTCCTACTGACTGGATTCACTGATTGTCCCAATACTTTTTTTCTTTCCCATAAGTCACAGGTTAACTCTCCAAGTAACAAAAATTACAGTATCCAGAGCATGTTGAACCAGCAGTCCCCTTGGAGACTTCCCTATGGAGGCACCATATCATCAGTCATCAAGCACTTTTATCCCTCTCCACAGAGGCATGAATTGAATTCCTGTACACATCTTTCCATTCCACCTCCCACCCCTCAGTGGACAGCCAGTTGCCTACTTATTAAACAATCCATTTTTCCTCTTCCCTTATTAGACATGCTCCCCTGGATCATATATTAAATGCTCATATGTAATTAGGTCTCTGGACTCTGATCTCACTGATCTGATTTCTTTATTCACACATCAATACTAATTTTTTTTAACACTCTAAATTTGTAACAAATTTTAAGCTGATAGGGCTGCTACATCCTCATTATTCTTTTTCAAAATATTCCTTCTTCCCAATTTAATTTTTCCCATGTTGATATTTCCTATGAACTTTAGTACATTTGGGGTGGTTCCAGTTTGTTCTCATTGCTCTGTCTGGGCCAAGATACCCTCCTTCAGTTTCAGTCCAACATTTTTACTAATCTTAGCATTCTCAATCATTGTGAATTTGGTCTTTGTTGCAAACTCAAAGCCGATGGGGGCTTCCAAGGTGGCATTGGTAGAAAGAACCCGTCTTGTCTATCTTCCTTAATATCCATAAGGGCTTAAAAAAGCCCTTCTGTGGTGGTTTAAAGTTTTCTTCATAGGTCCTTTCTAACTTCCTAATCCTTCAATCAATATGGAGAAACTGCAGAAACTTGAAGATGAAATTGGCAAGTGAGAGGATGATTTCACCTCTACAGTAAGATTATTATTTCTTTGCTAATTTCATTTTGTATCACTCACATCTCTAATTTTGTTCAAGATAGTCCAGGGGATTAAAAAAAGAGAAAGGTAATCTTAGGATTTTCCTGGTGGTCCAGTCTACCTGCCAATGCAGGGGACAGGGCTCAGTCCCTGCTCTGGGAAGAGTCCCTATGCCATTGGACGACTAAGCCTGTGTGTCACAACTACTGGGTCTGCTCTCTGGAGCCCTTGAGCCACAACTACTGAAGCCTGTGAGGCTTAGAGCCCAAGCTTCTCAATGAAGATAGCCCCTCTGCGCTGCAACTAGAGAAAACCCACAGGAAGCAGCGAAGACCCCAGAATAAGTAAATAAATAATGAAAAATTTAAAAAGCTAACTTTAAAGAGTCTCCCTCCTTTGATTCTTCCCTGTAATTCCCCCAGCTGGAATCCTCACCTCTTGCAAACTGCTCTCCTTGTTACCTGGCGTGTCTTGGTCTTCATTGTCCATCCTGGCCCCTGAAGCCCTCTCCTTTCTCTAAAGTCCCGAAGTACACGTTGCAAAGGTTCATTACATTCACATTACCCATTTACCACTCAGACAACTTGGTATGGTTACCGGTCTTTTTACCTGTCATTCTTCCCAAAAGATTGTTGGAAAGGTCAAGTGTGTCATCCTTTTTCGCTCCCCCCTCCCTTCCTTCTCCATCTCACCTGAAATACCCCACAGGCCTCAGGTAATGTCTTGCGCTTTCTTTAACCACTTACTTTTGGTAGCAGCAATTGTGCATTCACCGCAGCACCCAGATTGTTCTCCTACTGGGATGTTCTAAAAGTAGAGATTTTTTTAAACTTAAAAAAAAAAAAATCCAAGAAGTGAAAATGATGCTTGAATATCCTTTCAGTGCAAAGAGAATGGCCAATAGTATAGTCTACTCACCATGTGGAGAAGAGCATGGCAACGCACTCCAGTATTCTTGCCTGGAGAATTCCATGGATGGAGGAGCCTGGTGGCTTACAGTCCATGGGGCCCTAATGAGTTGGATATGACTGAGCGACTAACACTACTACTGCTACTCTAGTCTACTCAGCAGTACTTTCCTTCCTTCTCTTATCCTCTGGGAATATGTGCTTTGAGTAGAATGGGGAGCTGCTGGTACCATTTCAACTGTGATGGCATTTATTCTCTCATTGATTGAGCCATTCAACTGGATTCTCGTCTAAATGCCCCAAAGATGATACTCCAGTCTAGTTAATCTTCCCATTTCCCAAGCCTCACTTCCTCCTTAAAAATTCCACAGATATTCCCCAGGGAGCCCTCCTTTTTCTGAATCTCTCTGGCCTTCTACAGACCATCTTTTTGGTTTTGATGGTTACCAGTGTGATGCTTGTCTTTTTTCAGAGCAACTCACACTTGGCGTGTGGACTCTGGAGGGTTTTGAAACCTGGTCTTGCCCCGTCTACTAGCTACACGATCTTGGATAAGTTACTTAAACTCCCCAGGTCCCCTCAGTTTCCTCATCTTGAAATATAGATAATCAACATGGTTTCAACCTCCTAGGATTCTTATAAATATTACCTGAGTTAATATTTATTTGTAAAATGCTTAAAACAGTCCCTGACCCAAAGTAAACTTTCCATAAGTGTCTGTTTTTCTTTTTTTTTAATTATACTCCTTCACTTACTATTGGTGTGCCCAG
Organism: Cephalophus harveyi; assembly: GCA_006410635.1. Lineage (NCBI taxonomy): Eukaryota > Metazoa > Chordata > Mammalia > Artiodactyla > Bovidae > Cephalophus > Cephalophus harveyi. Next base: position 225,311 of record SJYT01018008.1, on the reverse strand, counting down.
TCAATGTGGCTAAACAAGACAGGAGCCAGTGGAAGAGAGAGCTTACTATTCAGAGAGTCACGTGAACTGGCTTCTCTCTTCTCTTCAAAATGGAAATCCCAGTTCTTTTCATGAAAATGAGCAGTTCTCAACCTCACTGCCTCTCCAGGGCAGGGCTTGAAGATCAGTTATGAGGTTCATCCTGTTACTACTGAGTACTAGCATCTTAATATTAATAACTGTAAAGTATATTCAAGAACTTTCTTCACTGGGCACTGAAAAAAGGGGCAAGTTTGGAGAAAATGAGTTGACTGGCTGGGACTCCCTGTCCCTGTTTCCTATAACTGGTAATGTGTTGGACAGATGGTGGAAGAGACCCGGCTGTGTATGTCACACATCATCAGCCCCTTGCTTTGTAGGACCTTAAATTGTTCCCTGGGTATTTAATGAGTTTAAATTTGGTTTTCTATAATAAAGATTGTAGCATTCTCAAGGTCAAGGGGCTGTGACTTATGAGTCCTTATAACCCCTGGCATGGCTAGAAGCACTGCACAGATCAAGAAGCCCTCATCAATAGATTCATTGTTTAGACTGGTAGGACAAAGCAATGTTTGGATGCTGTTAAACTGCAGTTGGAGAAAAATTANATGAGTTTAAATTTGGTTTTCTATAATAAAGATTGTAGCATTCTCAAGGTCAAGGGGCTGTGACTTATGAGTCCTTATAACCCCTGGCATGGCTAGAAGCACTGCACAGATCAAGAAGCCCTCATCAATAGATTCATTGTTTAGACTGGTAGGACAAAGCAATGTTTGGATGCTGTTAAACTGCAGTTGGAGAAAAATTATAAGTAACTATAAAACTTCCCACAATTCCTAATCTACTGTGTCTTTATTGGTGCAACTCACGACTAAGAATGCTGATTCCATTCCAGTCCCTCTCATCACAATGAAGAGCAGTAAAACCCTGGAAGGAGATAGAAATGAGGGACCTGATTCTGCTAGTTGAGATAAGTCAGACACAGAAAGACAAATATTCACATATGATCTCATATATATATGGACTATAAAAGAGCAAACCCCATAGAAACAGAGTCAAATGGTGGTTACCAGGGGTTGAGGGTATAGGGAAAATGGGGAGATGGTCAAAGAGTATGAACTTCTAGGAATCTAATTTACCACATGGTTAATAATACTGTATACTTGAAAGTTCATCAATAGATTCATTGTTTAGACTGGTAGGACAAAGCAATGTTTGGATGCTGTTAAACTGCAGTTGGAGAAAAATTACAAGTAACTATAAAACTTCCTACAATTCCTAATCTACTGTGTCTTTATTGGTGCAACTCACGACTAAGAATGCTGATTCCATTCCAGTTCGTCTCATCACAATGAAGAGCAGTAAAACCCTGGGAGGAGATAGAAATGAGGGACCTGATTTTGCTAGTTGAGATAAGTCAGACACAGAAAGACAAATATTCACATATGATCTCATATATATATGGACTATAAAAAAGCAAGCCTCATAGAAACAGAGTCAAATGGTGGTTACCAGGGGTTGAGGGTATAGGGAAAATGGGGAGATGGTCAAAGAGTATAAACTTATAGGAATCTAATTTACCACATGGTTAATAATACTGTATACTTGAAAANTCTCATATATATATGGACTATAAAAAAGCAAGCCTCATAGAAACAGAGTCAAATGGTGGTTACCAGGGGTTGAGGGTATAGGGAAAATGGGGAGATGGTCAAAGAGTATAAACTTATAGGAATCTAATTTACCACATGGTTAATAATACTGTATACTTGAAAACTGCTAAGAGAATATATCTCAAATGTTCTTACCATAAAGAAGAAATGGTAATTATGTGACTTGATGGAGGTTTTAGCTAGTGCTATGGTGGTAATCATTTTGCAATACATCAAATTAATATTTTGTATACTCTAAACCTACATAATGTTGTATATCAATTACATCTCAGTAAATCTAAGATGAGGGGAGGGAAGAGAAATGGGAGGCCTGGATCATCTAGTTTAGAAGTTGAGTGTTGACTCTTCTTTGGAGACAGCCCTTGTTTTAAAAAATATAAATTTATTTATTTTAATTGGAGGCCAATTACTTTACAATATTGTACTGGTTTTGCCATACATTGACATGGCTTGGGGCTGGTGCACTGGGATTGACCCAGAGGGATGGGATGGGGAGGGAGGTGGAAGGAGGGTTCAGGATGGGGAACACATGTACACCCGTGGTGGATTCATGTCAATGGAGACAGCCCTGTATCCCTGATTTTTATTTTAAGTTCAGAATAGTGGCTTTTATGGCATCAGTCAGCACCAGGGGGCAGAAGAGAAAGCAGTTTGAATAGAAAGAAGCCCAAACTCAAAAGGACTGTGAGTAAATGGTGTAAGCATGTCAAAGCTTCCAACACAGTTCTTAGCACCTAGTAGGTAAGCTATATATGTTAGCTGAATCTGAAAGTCTTAAGTCATTTAATGACGATTTCTCAATTACAGAAAAAGTCCAGGTTCACTGTAGAAAAAATAAAAAATACAGAGAAGCAAAATGACAAAAAAGTGAAAAGTGAAAGTTGCTCAGTTCGTTAGTATTAGTGGCTTCAGTCATGTCCAACTCTTTGCGACCCCATGGACTGTATAGTGCATGGAATTCTCCAGGCCAGAATACTGAAGTGGGTAGCCATTCCCTTCTCTGGGGTATCTTCCCAATGCAGGGATCGAACCCAGGTCTCCCACACTGCAGGTGGCTTCTTTATCATCCAAGACACCAGGGAAGCCCACAGAATGAGAAATAAAATTTTAATTATTCATAATATCTCTATTGCTCCAAATTAAGCACTGTTAACCTTTCGGTTGAGTATATTCTCTTTTCCATATATGCATGTCTTACCCCTAAAATGGGATCAAAATTTATTTTTCTGATTTCATGTTTCTCTGTAACTATAATTGGTAATATCCACTCTTTAGCTCAACATAGTGTTGTTGAACACATACCAAGCACTTTGCTGAGTTTTCTCATCTGTACAGTTTCATTTAATCCTCAGAACAATTTCACTATCTCCATTTTACTGATGAGGGAGCTGAAGCTCAAACGTGTCTAGATTTGAAAGTGTCAAAGCCAGACCGTGCCCCTTCAGCTAGTTTTGGTTGGGCTGAGAAACTAGAAGATCTGCTTTTAGTTGGATGTTTTCTTTAAAAAATCAAGCCCAAGTGATAAATAACTGCCCCAGTGATAACTCAGTTTCTTTTTCTTTAACCACACCATTTTAACACTTCTGCTGCTGCTGGACAGTGATTTTAAAGACATAGTGATTTTTGTACATTTTACATTGTATATTCTGTACATTTTAATGGACTACTGGATAACTAAATTGAGAGCAGAGCAAGGACACGGATTTTATACAAACAATTCCTACTCGACTTAGAAATTTAATTTTATGGTTGTAACTGATGGTCTAAAAACTCCCCAAACTAAACAAAATTACAAAACCTCACTGAGAGTAACTGGCCTGGGAGAGTCATGAAACTTACAGTGTTATAGTTTAACATTTTGGTTTTCACATCGCTGCCAGAGGACGTCAGAACCGAGTCGAGGGATTTGGGTTGTCCCCAGCTGGAATCCTCACCTCTTGCAAACTGCTCTCCTTGTTACCTGGCGTGTCTTGGTCTTCATTGTCCATCCTGGCCCCTGAAGCCCTCTCCTTTCTCTAAAGTCCCGAAGTACACGTTGCAAAGGTTCATTACATTCACATTACCCATTTACCACTCAGACAACTTGGTATGGTTACCGGTCTTTTTACCTATCATTCTTCCCAAAAGATTGTTGGAAAGGTCAAGTGTGTCATCCTTTTTCGCTCCCCCCTCCCCTCCTTCTCCATCTCACCTGAAATACCCCACAGGCCTCAGGTAATGTCTTGCGCTTTCTTTAACCACTTACTTTTGGTAGCAGCAATTGTGCATTCACTGCAGCACCCAGATTGTTCTCCTACTGGGATGTTCTAAAAGTAGAGATTTTTTAAACTTAAAAAAAAAAAAATCCAAGAAGTGAAAATGATGCTTGAATATCCTTTCAGTGCAAAGAGAATGGCCAATAGTATAGTCTACTCACCATGTGGAGAAGAGCATGGCAACGCACTCCAGTATTCTTGCCTGGAGAATTCCATGGATGGAGGAGCCTGGTGGCTTACAGTCCATGGGGCCCTAATGAGTTGGATATGACTGAGCGACTAACACTACTACTGCTACTCTAGTCTACTCAGCAGTACTTTCCTTCCTTCTCTTATCCTCTGGGAATATGTGCTTTGAGTAGAATGGGGAGCTGCTGGTACCATTTCAACTGTGATGGCATTTATTCTCTCATTGATTGAGCCATTCAACTGGATTCTCGTCTAAATGCCCCAAAGATGATACTCCAGTCTAGTTAATCTTCCCATTTCCCAAGCCTCACTTCCTCCTTAAAAATGCCACAGATATTCCCCAGGGAGCCCTCCTTTTTCTGAATCTCTCTGGCCTTCTACAGACCATCTTTTTGGTTTTGATGGTTACCAGTGTGATGCTTGTCTTTTTTCAGAGCAACTCACACTTGGCGTGTGGACTCTGGAGGGTTTTGAAACCTGGTCTTGCCCCGTCTACTAGCTACACGATCTTGGATAAGTTACTTAAACTCCCCAGGTCCCCTCAGTTTCCTCATCTTGAAATATGGATAATCAACATGGTTTCAACCTCCTAGGATTCTTATAAATATTACCTGAGTTAATATTTATTTGTAAAATGCTTAAAACAGTCCCTGACCCAAAGTAAACTTTCCATAAGTGTCTGTTTTTCTTTTTTTTTAATTATACTCCTTCACTTACTATTGGTGTGCCCAGTCAATGTGGCTAAACAAGACAGGAGCCAGTGGAAGAGAGAGCTTACTATTCAGAGAGTCACGTGAACTGGCTTCTCTCTTCTCTTCAAAATGGAAATCCCAGTTCTTTTCATGAAAATGAGCAGTTCTCAACCTCACTGTCTCTACAGGGCAGGGCTTGAAGATCAGTTATGAGGTTCATCCTGTTACTACTGAGTACTAGCATCTTAATATTAATAACTGTAAAGTATATTCAAGAACTTTCTTCACTGGGCACTGAAAAAAGGGGCAAGTTTGGAGAAAATGAGTTGACTGGCTGGGACTCCCTGTCCCTGTTTCCTATAACTGGTAATGTGTTGGACAGATGGTGGAAGAGACCCGGCTGTGTATGTCACACATCATCAGCCCCTTGCTTTGTAGGACCTTAAATTGTTCCCTGGGTATTTAATGAGTTTAAATTTGGTTTTCTATAATAAAGATTGTAGCATTCTCAAGGTCAAGGGGCTGTGACTTATGAGTCCTTATAACCCCTGGCATGGCTAGAAGCACTGCACAGATCAAGAAGCCCTCATCAATAGATTCATTGTTTAGACTGGTAGGACAAAGCAATGTTTGGATGCTGTTAAACTGCAGTTGGAGAAAAATTATAAGTAACTATAAAACTTCCCACAATTCCTAATCTACTGTGTCTTTATTGGTGCAACTCACGACTAAGAATGCTGATTCCATTCCAGTCCCTCTCATCACAATGAAGAGCAGTAAAACCCTGGAAGGAGATAGAAATGAGGGACCTGATTCTGCTAGTTGAGATAAGTCAGACACAGAAAGACAAATATTCACATATGATCTCATATATATATGGACTATAAAAGAGCAAACCCCATAGAAACAGAGTCAAATGGTGGTTACCAGGGGTTGAGGGTATAGGGAAAATGGGGAGATGGTCAAAGAGTATGAACTTCTAGGAATCTAATTTACCACATGGTTAATAATACTGTATACTTGAAAGCTGCTAAGAGAATATATCTCAAATGTTCTTACCATAAAGAAGAAATGGTAATTATGTGACTTGATGGAGGTTTTAGCTAGTGCTATGGTGGTAATCATTTTGCAATACATCAAATTAATACTTTGTATACTCTAAACCTACATAATATTGTATATCAATTACATCTCAGTAAATCTAAGATGAGGGGAGGGAAGAGAAATGGGAGGCCTGGATCATCCAGTTTAGAAGTTGAGTGTTAACTCTTCTTTGGAGACAGCCCTTGTTTTAAAAAATATAAATTTATTTATTTTAATTGGAGGCTAATTACTTTACAATATTGTACTGGTTTTGCCATACATTGACATGGCTTGGGGCTGGTGCACTGGGATTGACCCAGAGGGATGGGATGGGGAGGGAGGTGGAAGGAGGGTTCAGGATGGGGAACACATGTACACCTGTGGTGGATTCCTGTCAATGGAGACAGCCCTGTATCCCTGATTTTTAAGTTCAGAATAGTGGCTTTTATGGCATCAGTCAGCACCAGGGGGCAGAAGAGAAAGCAGTTTGAATAGAAAGAAGCCCAAACTCAAAAGGACTGTGAGTAAATGGTGTAAGCATGTCAAAGCTTCCAACACGGTTCTTAGCACCTAGTAGGTAAGCTATATATGTTAGCTGAATTTGAAAGTCTTAAGTCATTTAATGATGATTTCTCAATTACAGAAAAAGTCCAGGTTCACTGTAGAAAAAAATAAAAAATACAGAGAAGCAAAATGACAAAAAAGTGAAAAGTGAAAGTTGCTCAGTTCGTTAGTATTAGTGGCTTCAGTCATGTCCAACTCTTTGCGACCCCATGGACTGTATAGTGCATGGAATTCTCCAGGCCAGAATACTGAAGTGGGTAGCCATTCCCTTCTCCGGGGTATCTTCCCAATGCAGGGATCGAACCCAGGTCTCCCACACTGCAGGTGGCTTCTTTATCATCCGAGACACCAGGGAAGCCCACAGAATGAGAAATAAAATTTTTATTATTCATAATACCTCTATTGCCCCAAATTAAGCACTGTTAACCTTTTGGTTGAGTATATTCTCTTTTCCATATATGCAGGTCTTACCCCTAAAATGGGATCACAATTTATTTTTCTTATTTCATGATTCTCTGTAACTATAATTGGTAATATCCACTCTTTAGCTCAACATGAAGTGAAGTGAAGTGAAGTCGCTCAGTCGTGTCCGACTCTTTGTGACCCCATGGACTGTAGCCTATCAGGCTCCTCCGTTCATGGGATTTTCCAGGCAAGAGTGCTGGAGTGGATTGCCATTTCCTTCTCCAGGGGATCATCCCAACCCAGGAATCGAACCCGGGTCTCCCGCATTGCAGGCAGACGCTTTACCATCTAAGCCATTTGGCCATGCATAGTGTTGTTGAACACATACCAAGCACTTTGCTGAGTTTTCTCACCTGTACAGTTTCATTTAATCCTCAGAACAATTTCACTATCTCCATTTTACTGATGAGGGAGCTGAAGCTCAAATTTGTCTAGATTTGAAAGTGTCAAACCCAAACCGTGCCCCTTCAGCTAGTTTTGGTTGTGCTGAGAAACTAGAAGATCTGCTTTTAGTTGGATGTTTTCTTTAAAAAATCAAGCCCAAGTGATAAATAACTGCCCCAGTGATAACTCAGTTTCTTTTTCTTTAACCACACTATTTTAACACTTCTGCTGCTGCTGGACAGTGATTTTAAAGACATAGGATTTTTTGTACATTTTACATTGTATATTCTGTACATTTTAATGGACTACTGGGTAACTAAATTGAGAGCAGAGCAAGGACATGGATTTTATACAAACAATTCCTACTCGACTTAGAATTTTAATTTTATGGTTGTAACTGATGGTCTAAAAACTCCCCAAACTAAACAAAATTACAAAACCTCGCTGAGAGTAACTGGCCTGGGAGAGTCATGAAACTTACAGTGTTATAGTTTAACATTCTGGTTTTCACATCGCTGCCAGAGGACGTCAGAACCGAGTCGAGGGATTTGGGTTGACCACTGGCTCTGTGGGCTGACCCACCACATGAGCAAAAGAGGCCTTTTCATTTCTGGCTTTAGTTTTCTCTTCCAGGGAGAAAAGCTGAAGACTAGATTGAAATACAAAGTGCCTTTTAATGAAATGCAGCCTCATTGTCTTATAATAGGGCTAACACGGACTGCCGGTGGCTCAGATGGTAAAGAATCTGCCTGCAAAGCAGGAGACCCGGGTTCAATCTCTGGTCAGGAAAATCCCCTGGAGAAGGGCATGGCAACCCACTCCAGTATTCTTGCCTGGGAAATCCCAAGGACAGAGGAGCCTGGCGGGCCACATAAAGAGTCGGACGGGCTGAAGCGATTAATACTGACTAACATGGTTTATTAACAATATTAGTTAGAGAAGGAATGTACTGTGTGGTGCATTTGCGGGTTCATCCTAACCTTAAAATATGCAGTCAACTTCTGATTGCTCAGGGCAAGGAAAGGGAGATGAGCCAATGCACCAAGCAATGAACAAGATAAACATTTCAAAAATATAAATATAAGCACACACACACACATCCCATTCTCTCACCGCCACCCCTCCACGCGTCCCCGGAACGAGCCACAGTGTCCTGCGCTCAGATAACTGTATACAGAAGCCTCGCGAGTGAGACACCTCCCTCCCTGCAGCCCCGCTGTGTTGGCGCTCCGCGCGGGAGGAGGTTTGCTGCTTTCCCTCCTGGCCTGCGCTGGCTACTTGTGCTACGCGGTTGCCTCCACGCCTCCTCGCCCCGGGTTCGCGTTACTCTACCCTGGCCAGCTGGCCCGGGGTCCCAGAGCGCCCCCAGCGCCCAGCGAACCCTGCACCACGGCAGTCACGTCCCGGGCAAGGGCTCGCGCCCCAGCTGAGCGCTGGTTGGTCGCGCCGTCGAGCCCGCTGCCCGGCGATTGGCCCTGGCAGTCGGCTCACGTGGTCCCGAGCAGTTAAGCGGCCGTCCGGGGGCCGCACCCGCGATCTGCCGGAGCTGCGGCCACACGGGGACTCTCGGGAGACGGGTGCGAGCTCTCGCAAACCGCGGAGTGCCGCCGCTCCTCTGCCTGATGAGCTGCACCAGGTAGGTTCCCTGCAGATTCTCCGACCGGAGCTCAGGGAGCGCGCAGCTGTCGGGAGGCTGGGATGCGTTTTCCTGCTGTCATCCCCGCCCCGGAGACCCCAGGGGAGGGCGGGTTGACAGGCTGTGGACGAATCTGGCGCCGGGGAGGCCTTGGAGGTGTGAAGATTTGCTCTGAGCATCTTAGGCAGAGCTGATTTCGGTAAACGGCATCTTAAACCAGAAACTGCCTTAACGTGAGTCAGCTTTCGCTCTGATTCCCTCGTGGATTCTAACCGTATCTCTTGGTCCTGCAGAGATGTCTCAAGGACTCGTGGGAAGAGCACTGATTGCTGGCTGTGTAGTTTAGCTTTGGGAAAAGCTAACGATGGACGATATTCGCTTTCCTTGGTCCTCTTTCCTTCTTCTGACGGTTTGCCATAGCAAAGCCAGTCTCAGAGTTTGAGCAAATGATTGTTTTTAAACTCTTGGGCCAGACTTAACATTCCAGGGAAATCGCCATATCCTGAAACTGTGCAAAATGTGAAAATACAGAGCAAACCCCCAAACAAAAAAACCACCCACGAAACTACTTAAATAGCTTCTTTAGACATAACTTAGCAGAAGACTTCTCTAAAATTTCTGCCTGTTAACTATTGTTAGACCAATAAATAAAGCTTTCTCTCTCATTTGTTTGTTCTAAGTTTGTAGGTCTCCCAGAAAAGTCCTAGGGCTAATAAAGTGAATTCTCAGAATATTCTTTTATTATCCATCTTATGATAATGACCATTTGGCTATGTGCTTAGAGCTGCTGGGAAGACAGTTACTAAAGCCGGAATGAGAAATGTCACATACAGTATACACACTTCTTATCTGAAGGCTAGGATAGGGGAAAAATGTCCATAAGTTTGGCAATGTATACTCAGGGCCAAAGGCCAGAAAAAATATCTTTCTTGATGGACACTTCATGGTTTAATATTTCTGAGCATAGTTATGTTTAAATTTTAAATAGCTTTATTATCTTTCTGGTTATAAATATCCATTGCCAGAACATTTGAAAATACCAAAAAGTACAAAGGCAAAAATAGATCACCTATCACCCGGAGATAATTGTTAACTTTTTGTTGTGCTTCCTATTAGACTTTTCAACATTTATAAGTTCATATATGTGTTGTATAAATATATATATATATAACACATATATTGAAACTACCCTATTTTCAGCTTTGGCTTTCCCAGTGACTCAGCGGTAAAGAATCTGCCTGCAATGCAGGAGACACGGGTTCGATCCCAGGGTTGTGAAGATTCCCTGGAGAAGGAAATGATAAACCACTCCAGTATTCTTGCCTGGAAAATCCCATGGACAGAGGAGCCTGGTGGGCTATATAGTCCATGGGGTCACAAAAGAGTCTGACATGACTGAGTGACTAAATAATGACAATACTTTTCAGATCATCAGCTTTTCCCACTTAAATGTAGACTTGACAGGGATGTCTTTTTGTGTGAAATACAGATTATGTAAAGTTTTTTTTAAATTCATAAATGGCTGCCTTACACTTCAGTGGGTTATTTGTGTAAAATGAGGAAGAGCATGGTAATGAAAGTGCAGAGAAAATCCTCTAATTTACTCTTTCTAGTCTTTTGCTCTCAAAACCCTTTGCTGTTTTTATTCTTTCTTTTTAAATGGATTATGGTTCCAGAGAAGTGTAATTAATTCAATAGCAAAATCATCAAAGCAGTTGAGGGAGTGCAGTCTGGAACTTTGATTCTAGAACCTGTCTGGTCATTAGCTTACCTGGGAAGCTTTAAGAACATATATACATTCTTGTCTCCATCCCCAGGGGTTCTGCATTAGGGGCTCTAAGTCCAAGGATTCTGCTTTGAAAAAAAAGAAATCCAACCCACTAGGCCATGGTGGGGGCTTCCGTGGTGGCTCAGACAGTAAGGAACCTGCCTGAAAACAGGTTTGAGAACTGGTGCTCCAGAACAGAGCACATGGTTTTAGAGCTGTATTAGAGTTGATCCCATCCAAATCTTTTATTTCTCAGATGGAGAAACTGGGACACCAAGTGTTTTAACCCACGGCCTGTGGCCAGTCAAGGGTAGAGCCAAACATAAGATGCCGCTCTTATCACCTAATCCTGCATTCCTTTACTTCATGTGAGAGCACTGTGCTGGCTGTAGTAGCCAACAAAAATAGTACAGACCTACTTGGGACCAGGGGAAGTGCATTCTAGGTGCAGATGATAACCCCTCTTCTTTCTGTATTCCAGAATGATCCAGGTCTTAGATCCACGGCCTCTGACGAGTTCGGTCATGCCTGTGGATGTCGCCGTGAGGCTCTGCCTGGCTCATTCCCCACCTCTAAAGAGCTTCCTGAGCCCTTATGATGACTTCCAAAGAAGAAACTTTGTGAACAAATTAAAGCCCCTGAAGCCCTGTCTCAACGTAAAACAGGAAGCCCGAGCACAGGACGACTGGAAGCCTTCACACAGCCAAGCCAAGAAGCGGGTGGTGTTTGCGGACTCTAAGGGCCTCTCCCTCACCGCCATCCACGTCTTCTCAGACCTTCCAGAGGAGCCTGTGTGGGATCTCCAGTTTGACCTCTTGGACCTGAATGATATCTCCTCAGGCTTAAAGCTCCATGAGGAGAAGAACCTGATTCTGGATTTCCCTCAGCCTTCAGCTGATTACTTAAGTTTTCGGAACCACTTCCAGAAGAACTCTGTCTGCCTGGAGAACTGCTCTTTACAGGAGCGAACAGTGACGGGGACTGTGAAGGTGAAGAACATGAGCTTTGAGAAGAAGGTTCAGATCCGGATCACTTTTGACTCCTGGCAGAGCTACAACGATGTGGACTGTGCCTACATGAAAAATGTGTACGGTGGCTCGGAGAGTGACACCTTCTCGTTTGCCATTGACCTACCCTCTGTCATCCCCACGAAGGAGAAAATTGAGTTCTGTGTTGCCTACCATGCTAATGGGCAGGTCTTCTGGGACAACAACGAGGGTCAGAATTACAGAATCGTCCATGCACAGTGGAAACCCGATGGGGTGCAGACGCAGATGGCAGCCCAGGACTGCACGTTCCACCAGGCGCCACCCCCCAAGGCTGAGCTGGAGTCGACAGTCTTTGGCAGCCCAAGACTGGCCAGTGGGCTCTTCCCAGAATGGCAGAGCTGGGGGAGGATGGAGAACTTGGCCTCTTACCGATGAATGAAGCAACCTGGTGACCGGTCTTGACCTTACTCCCCCATGTAATTCTATATCTGTGTTGCTCAATCTTAGGAAGGCGTTGCTACTTTCCTTCAGTAGGTTTAGGTCGGAGCTTTTGAGACCTGGCTACAAAAAAAGATAGCCCCTTGAGAATTTAGTGTGGGGATTTGTATGGATGACATTGCCCAGTGTTGCTTTGGAGGATCAAGTTAAAGCCTGGAACCCTATTTTTATAAAAGTAATATTCTGTCTATACCCTTTTCTCCTTCCCTCTCAATTCACTAGTTTTCATCTTGGGCAAGGAAAGGTTGAGGAAGGACAGTGGATGGTGATGGAAAGCTGTGTTAATGGTATGAGGAATGTCTGAAAAGTATACACAAAGGGCTCTGCAGCTCAGGTCAGAGTAGGAGCAGGAGGTCTGATACTTAACTGTTGGTGAGAAAATGAAGGTTATTTTGTTTTTTTTTAAGTTGGTTTTACAGGTTTCTCCTGGGGAAGTAATAATTTGTAGAGGGGAGAAAAAGATCCATTCTAGGTATTCTCATGGAGAAGAACCCAAACAAACTGTAGGGGTATTGGGTGGTTATTGGAGAAAGGTGAATTATAACTCTGGAGAATCAGATTTTACATGAAGCCTTTCTGTTCAAATGTGACTCATCAAAAATCATGATTTGGGGAAAGCTTAAGCAAATCTGGTTTTGCAGTCCTAGTGGGATAAGTGACCTTACCTGTGGCCCAGGTATTATGCTTGGGTTCTCAGTGTAGATGCTGCCTCATCAAAAAAAACCATGCCATCATCATTGGTCAGCAACTGGTAGGGACTCTATGTCATGTCAAGGATCACTCCCTGCAAGTGCCTTGATTAAACCAGAATGTTGTAGTTGCTTAACCCAAGTATCTGAAGGGTCATCTGATAACTCATGAGTGTTTGACCTCATCAGAAGGTGCCCTCTGTTTGCTGGCATTCCTCCTGAGAAACTGTTGTATCTTCAAGAGTGTTAGTGTACACAACTCGCATCCTTCATATTGAAGGTGACTCGTTTTTCTGCCACACTTTATCGATGTGATATTGGAAGTGAAGACTGACACTGATTCTCAATTCAAGAATCCAGTACCTTGCACATAAAAGTAGCCATTTCTTGCCTATATTCTTCTTGTTATTTTAAGTCTTCCTACCAATTTCTTGAAAGTCAACATTTTTTTTTTTTTAATGGATGTGAATTGTTTTGGGTGTGTTGTAATATACTTTGTTTTGGACTGTGCATAAATCCATTCTGTAAGGTCTTCAAAACAGGAGCCTTTGAATGTTCACTTCTATCATCACGCACATCCGTTGAAAGGTGTTCTGAGAATGCAGTTAATTTTAACACGTGTGATATGCCATGCTGGAAAAGTTATTGGAATAACTCTGCTGTGACAGTATTTGAGGTTTGGCTAGCACCCACAATTTTTCTACTCTAAAAATTTCACTCTCCTGTAGCTATCATCTGTGAACTTCTCACTTTAAAAATAAAAGTGTTTGATATAAGATCTGAGAATGTTTTCCTTCTCAAAGTCCCAGTTAGTTAAATAAGAAACCATCAACTGAGATTCTCCTGTTTTGTTTAACTGAGCAAGGCTAGTTTGGACCAGGAATTGGATCCGGCTGAAGGTATTCACATGGTCCCAGTCCCATTAGTGAGAATTTCGACCTCCTGACCATTGGGGCTGGGGTCTAGGTGCAGTGACTTGGGCTGCTGGGACTGTCCCCATCTGTGCTGACTGCTTATCACACACTCTCAGTTTTATCTTGGGGGCCACTTCTCGGCTTGAAGTGGGGGAGGGGATGTTGTGTAAAGGGCTGGAGCAGCTACTGTCTCCTGAGTTCCAGCTCTTTCGTGAAAGGGCAAAGCTTGGAGCTGCAGGGAGGGTGTGTGTCACAGGCAGAGGGCATCAGTCCCAGACTGAGGGGAGGCTCAACTCCTTGGTGTGGGAAGCAGCAGGTCCAGGAAACAAAGTCTTAGTTCCAGTTCTTGCCTAAAACTCCAGAAAGGGCTTCTGCACAGTGTCTCTTAAGGGGGAATAGCCAACCTTCTAGAAAGGCCCAATGATGAAAAACAAATTTTATCATAACATCTTCTTCATCAGAAGTTGTGAACTATAGGCTTACAGGCTGTATCTGCCTGCAGACATTTTTTCCTCTTCTAAAGAATGTTTTAAATTATGAAAGTATGATACCACATTTATAGGAGACTTGGAAACTATAGAACAAATTTACATATAGTTCCACTATATATTATAATTATTTTTGAAGTTGATTAACAAAGATTTTTAGTTGGAGTCTCAATATCAAACTCTCAAAAATTAATGGAATGAATATACAGAAAAGTAGGATATATGGCCCCCCACTCCAGTACTCTTGTCTGGAAAATCCCATGGATGGAGGAGCCTGGTGGGCTGCAGTCCATGAGGTCGCTAAGAGTCGGACATGACTGAGCAACTTCACTTTCATGCATTGGAGAAGGAAATGGCAACCCACTCCAGTGTTCTTACCTGGAGAATCCCAGGGACGGGGGAGCCTGGTACGAGGCCGTCTCTGGGGTCGCACAGAGTCGAACACGACTGAAGCGACTTAGCAGCAGCAACAGCAGCAGAAGGATATAGTATCTCTGAAAATGGCTGCAGATTTTTTTTTTGGACACATTGATTTTTTGTTTCTCTCTTTTTTTTTTTAAGAGAATTTATTGCCAAGAGCAGGCCATCAGCAGGCTACATTAAAAAAAAAAAATCTGAATTTCCTTTTAGCTCAAAACATTGCAAGGTCTTTCCTCGTGGTGACCGTCATCTGGAGTTGAGTGCAGCTTTCTCCTTTGGATGGGCTTCACCTGCTTTTCCTGTCATCCCAGCTTCATTCTCTCATGCTGTCCCCCGACCTCTGTAAGTGCTGGAGTTCATCACCCACAATTTGTCTCCTCTGGCTCTCTCCTGGGTTAGGTGAAGGCCACTCTCTTACCATAGGATGGAGAAAAGTTAAATATCAGTCTGACAGGGACCTTGAAAACTATAGGATGCAAGTGTCCCCCTTTATAAGAGAAATTCAGATTCAGAGAGGGGAAGTGACTTGTTCGAGGTCCTGTTGCAGGGTGAGTTGCCCTGAAACAGTGACTTCTAGGTTGGACAGTGATTTTTTGTTTTGTTTTTTAGTATTTTTATTACTTTTCTTTTTTTTAAATCAAAGTTTTTATTATTGAGGGCAGTGACTTTTTGCCTAGTGTTTTCCTTCACATGTCTTTCTTGAAGTCTTCCCTGAAGCCCTCCTTTCCTAGCGACCCCCTTTCTTTTTTTAATTAAATTCTTTTTATTGGAGGGTAGTGTATTTACACTGCTGTGTTAGTTTCTGCTGTACAGCAAAGTGAATCAGTTATACATATACATATATCCACTCTTTTTGGGGTTCTTTTTCAATACAGTTCATTATAGAGTATCCAGTAGATTTTCCTGCGCTATTACAGTAGTCCTTATTGTGTGTATACTCAGTCACATCTGATTATTTGTGATCCTTTGGACTGTAGCCCACCAGGCTCCACTGTTCATGGGATTTTTTTCAGGCAAGAATACTGGAGTCAGTTGCAATTTCTTTTTCCAGGGGACCTTCCCGACCCAGGGATCAAACCTGAATCTCCTGCGTTGGCAGGTGGATTCTTTGCCACTAAGCCACTGGGGAAGCCCCTAGGTCCTTATTAGTTATCTATTATATTTTATATACTATTGTGTGCGTATGTCAATCCCAGTCTCCTAATTTATCCCTCCCCACCCCTTACCCCCCTGGTAACCATAAGTTTGTTTATTACATCTGTGACTATGTTTCTATTTTGTAAATAAGTTCATTTGAACAATTATTTTGGATTCCTCAGCACCCCTACATTGTCAAAATCTCCACTGTGTTTTTCTGGAAAGCCTTTTAGCCTCCTGCCCTTGGCAGCTTTGAAATTTGACAAATATCTTGAGTGGAAAATGAGCTGAGAGCCAGGTTCAGTCTTCTACACACCCTCTCACCAGAATATTGACGTAGTCTGAACTCTTAATTTTTTTTTTTTTTTCCCCAGCTTCTTGAAGCCATCTGTCAATGTCATTGGTATTCTTCCAAGGCAAAGTTCAGATTTTCGTTTTCTTGTCCAGAATCAGCAAATACATCCAGGTACAAACAGCTGCAGTGGGTCAGTTCAACTTAGCCGGAAAGTCTGGTTGTTTTAGTAACTTTTCAGTGCTTTTAAACAATTTGTTGGTATTTCTCCCTAGATTGTCTTATTGTTAGTACTTGTCTTCATGTTAGTACTTGTCTGCCTCAAGCTACTCTGTCATATTCAAAAGTGATAATATATCCTATCTTTGATTCTCTCTGTATAGTTTCTCCTTATTTCAAGTCCCTGGTTGTCTCAGCAATAGCTCAATGCTTTCAAACTTTTGGTTGTTGTATTTTATCCAACTTTTCTAGTTGTTCTCTTCCGGATCATTAGTCTACTGCAAGCTCGTCTCTCTTAACCTTATACAGTTCAGTGCCTCATCCTATGTGAATTTCTTCTAGAAATCTAAGGATAGGGACTAATTATACTTTGTTATTATAAAAATTGAAGAATATAACCAAGATCCTAGCCTGGATAGAAAACTATTTCACCATTGTCCTCCAGAAGCCTTTTAGAGATTGTTCTAATACCTAAAAAAGTGCTTCATAGGAGACCCAAAGTTATACCCTGTGCGACATGGCTGAGAATGGCTTTGAAAATGTGAAAAATAAATATAAAGTCTAGATTATTCCCCACCAAAACTCTCTCAGTACAAAACACTCAAAAGTGCTAGATAAAATATTTTCTAACTATGTTATCAAAGCACTGCTGAACTGAGAAGAAAGTAAAGTGAGTTAGTCGTTCCATCATGTCCCACTCTTTGTGACCCCATGGACTGTAGCCCACCAGACTCGTCTGTCCATAGAATTCTTCAGGCAAGAATACTGGAGTGGGTAACCATTCCCTTCTCCAGAGGATCTTCCTGACCCAGGTTCAGAACCGTGGTCTCCTGCATCACAGGCAGATTCTTTCCTATTTGAGCCACCAGGAAATAACTTCCTTAGTCCTCTAAACAAAAAGCAAAAGCAGAATCCTAGGAAGGCAAATGGCTGGCACCTGCGCTGAAGTCACTTGTTAATCCTTAGGCGACCAACATTGCTTTTTTTGACATCTATGGCTGCTTTGAGGATGGAAGATGCAGATTAAGGTGGTGATGGGTTCACAGTGAATAGCATAGCCAGAACCAAGAAAAGATAGACCCTTGGTAAGAAAAGGATAAAACCCTCTTGCAAAGAAATTCAACTAAGAAAGATACTTCTCTCTCTGGGAAGAGAGGGAAAAACCTCCTCTTAAAATTCATAACCACAATCTGGTCCTCACATGGATTTGCAATCTGAATTCACATTCCTGTGTTCTGAAAAACCTCAAGCAGAAAATCTATTTTAAAATTGCTTCTGGTTTCAGTACTCACAGATTCTTATTAGAAGCAAATGTAAGTGCTCTGTGTAAGAGTGTATCTTCAAACATAAGCCCACAGAATTTTCATCAGACATGAATTCACATCCAGTGAAATAAAAAGACAAATTTTTGACAAGATGCATGAAGATAAAAATGAGAATGCTAAAAAAATTGGGATTTTAAAAATGTCATAAGCATAGGTAACAAATACATAACTAAAAATTAATATAAAGGCATTAGGAACAATTTTATACTAATATATCTTGAAACAGATAAAACAGATGCATTTCTAGAAAAATGTGTTATTTCAAAATAATCTCATGTAGAAATACAAAATCTTGCTAGTCCTATAAATATTTAAGATTAGTAGTTTAAAATCCATTTATAAGTAAAATACAAGGCATAAATATCTTTTTCAATAAATTATTAAAAATGAATCCAAAATATATAAAAAGGTAATGTAATCAGGTTGGGGATATTCTAAGAAGGCAAGATTGGTTCAACTCTAGAATATCAACTAACTAGAACATAAACAAATTAAAGAAATAAAAACATGATCAAATCAATAAATACCAAAAAGTGTTTAAAATTTTTATACCATTAATAAAAACAACAACAACTACTACTACTCAAATTAGGAATAAAGGGAAACTTCCCTGGGTCACAAAGATCCCCTGGAGGAAGAAATGGCTACCCACTCCAGTGTTCTTGCCTAGAGAATTCCATGGACAGGGAAGCCTGGCAGGCTACAGTTCATGGGGTCATCAGACACAACTGAGCGACTAACACTTTCACTTCCTTTAATTTGAAAAAAATGATATTGACTAAAAATAAGAACAATTAAAATCTACCACTAACTTCACACTCAGGTAAAAGTTGACACGACTTTTAAGATTCGATCCTCTATCGCCATCTCTTTCAAATACCATTCCAGAAATCGGAGCCAGTGAAGTAAAGTAAGAAAGAAGTAAAAATGGAATTGGAAGGAAAGAAAGTATATTATTTGTAGATAATATGTTTGTCTGAATAGAAGAGCCAAGAGTCTACTAGTAAATTAGAATAAGTGGAAAATTTAGCAGTTATTGTATATAAGATTGTGATAGCCTTCAAGACAGCCCCAGAAAGCTCCACCTTCCGAGCTTCACTCTAGGGTAGTCTCCTCCCAGGGATCCAACTCAGGTCTCCACATTGCAGGCAGAGTCTACCGTCTGAGCTACCAGGGAAGCCCTAAACTATATTCTCCTCCCATATTATACTAGAGTTGCTCTGTAACCAACAGAACGTAGCAGAAATCGTGATATGGCACTTCCAGGATTAGGTTACAAAAGATACTGTGGCTCTCATCTTGGTGGTTCCCCCTCTCCTCCTCTCCCCCCTTCCTTCCTCCTCTCTCCCTTTTTCTTCCCCTCCCTCTTCCCCTCCGTCTCTCTCTTTTTATTTTCTTTTCAAAGTTTTTTGGTGGAGGTTATGGATGATCTCATCCCTATGTAACCCTTAGGAGTAATAAGTTGGAAATATCGGGTTTTGCAAGTGATGTTCTCCCAGTCCCTTTAGGATGTGGTTTGAATTCATCATAAAGGACCCTCTTTATATGTTTTTTCCCCCCTACACTTTTGAGATGCCAGATGGTGTCAAATTGAGTAGAAGTTTTCTTTGTATCCTCAGTGCTGCTGCAGAAATGAAAATAAAAACTGAATCCTTGGATGTTTTTGTTAAGGACCAGCTATTTTCTAGGTTATTTGTGCTTACACCTGGGGTTCTAGGTGACAGAAAGGCTGATCCTATTTAACCTGGCAAACACCCTCCCTGAACATTCTACATGGCACTGTTGCTGGTGCCGCCACCTACAACTACAGGCACCTACATTGCTGTGCTTTTCTGATTTCTAGCACAGTCTCCCAGTCCTTATTTACCTGCATTAAGAGTTTGTCAAACCCTGGCAGAGAGAGGCACCTCCCATCTTGGGATCAGTTCCGACTATAATATATCATCATCTAGTTTCAGTGTGCTTGGAAACAATGATCAGGCCAAATTTGCCATTATGGCAACAAAAAATATAGGTGCTGCATATCATGGAAGGATACAGTCATTAAGATACCCGCGGGGACTCCTGGCTATTTGGTTCCAACTTCCCAGAGCTCCTTTACTGCAGGCGCTGTTACTGGGTCTAGGTGTTAACAGCTTCTTACTCATATGGGTCCACTGAGTCAGAGGAGCTGGTGAGTCACATGCTTATTATACCTGCTCCTCCAGCAGATATGTTATCCTGGCCATTTATAATGCTGACCAGATTCACAGTAACTAAAAATGGCTGTAACCTGAGACACACACAGACTTAAATGTTCAGTATGCACACTGTTGGATGATGCAACTTTCAAAATTAATCTTTGGGTATACCCTAGTTAATAGTCTATAAACTGCTTTTTCTTACATCTGCCTGGGGATTTGTGATACACTCCCTCTCCTTTGGACGCTGACCATGAGGTCACATGGCATCAACCCTAGCATGTAATGGGAATCGCTGCTTTGTTGCTGCCAAAGTCTTGGCTGGCAAGTGAAAAAATGGAAATGAACTCCCAAAGTAACCATGTTGGTGGTGGTGCTTTAGTTGCTAAGTTGTGTTGGACTCTTGCAACCCCATGGACTGTAGCTGGCCAGCCTCCTCTGTCATGGGATTTCCCAGGCAAGAAAACTGGATTGGGTTGCCATTCCCTTCTCCAGGGAATCTTCCCAACCCGGGGATCAAACCTGGGTCTCCTGCATTGCAGGCAGTCTCTGAATTGACGGAGCCACCAGGGAATCCCTAATTGTGTTGATAAAAAAAGTAAATGTGTTAGTCGCTCAGTGATGTCTAACTCTCTGTGACCCCATGGACTGCAGCCTGCCAGGCTCTTCTGTCCATGGAATTCTCCAGGCAAGAACACTGGAGTGGGTAGCCATTCCCTTCTCCAGGGAATCTTCCCAACTCGGGGATTGAACACGCGTCTCCCACATGGCAGGCAGATTCTTTACCGTCTGAACCATGTTGGTAGCGGACAACAAACTTTCTGTGTGCTTTTTGTTTTTATTTTTTGGCCAGCACGTGGCATGGGGGATCTTAATTCTGCAACCAGGGATAGACCCTATACCCTCTTTGTTAGAAGTACGGAGTCTTAACCCTTGGACCACCAAGAAAGTCTGTCTATGTATACATTTAAACTCTTTTCATGACCACTGTCATCATCATAAAATTGTTTTTCTTCTTAGGGCCTTATATTGGAAGTAAGTTATTTAATGCCATTTGAGTTGTCATTATGCTTCTGAGGCCACTGCAGGTAGATGTGAGTACTGGATGGCTGTGATTTAAGATCTGATAGGAAGATAAATTCTCTTATTTCTCAAAAGCTCTTTTTGTTTTTCCAATTTCCAAAGTCTTACCTCTCATCAAAAAAAAAGGTTTCATTTTTACCTATATATAATAATTATTAAATTTTAGCTAAGGGGCCTGAGACAGAGATAAACCAAGTACTGGGGAAGGTGAAGAGGACAGAGAAGGTAATTCTGCTCTTTTAGCCTATTAGGACATGTGAAAATGATGATCTCCCTGGCTCAGTGGAGGTTTTGTGAAGTATGGGAGGAAGATTATGTTTTTGCACGTACTGAGTTAGAGGTGACAGTGGATCCACCATTATTTTATGGTGATGCAGATGAGTTTAGAGCTGGACATACAAATTTATGGAGAGGGAAGAAAGTTCTCTAGGGCATATTCTTCCTTCCAGCTCCTGTCCATTTGCCCCAGTTATACTTTCTGGTTCTCTACTAACAAGTGCACTATACTGCCCTTGGCCCCTCTGCCCTCAGCCCCTGCACTTTGGAAGGTCCTTCTCTGACTCTCTTCTAACTGCAGCTTTTCCCATAAAGTGAACAATCCCTGAGGCCAAGGGGGTGTGCCCACCTGGAGTCCCTGCTCATCTCCCTTCTAGACTATGCTCACGGTGCCCCTGGACCCTGGAATGGCATCCCCAGCCGAGCCCACCTCCAGGGCCCTGCTCTGCTGGCCTCTGCTCTGAGTGAGTGTTCCTGAGGGTGGTGGTTGCACCCTTGGTCCTGAGAGGTGGCTGTCTGGATGGGGTGGGGGAGTTCACGTGGACAAGGCTTGTCGGCTGGAGTGTCCACTGCATAAAGATGAGGTCCCCAGTGTGGCAGGATGAAGTCAGGTGGCAAGAGAAGGGAACGGGCTGGGCTGGGGCCTCCGATTGCATGCATGCCCTGGGCCCTGTGAATCTTGGAAGCCTTTAACTCCATTTACTCTTTCACATTCCAGCTCTTTAGATCCTTAAGGAGAATCAGAACCCTCCTTTTGATGCTTATTCACTGCTCTTTTCCCGTGTGCCTGCTGCAGAGAGGGCGCTCAGGTGTGTGCTCCATGACAGGGCAAACCCAGCCACGTGTTTTCTACCCGTCTTTGCTTCTCTGCCCTTCCCTGCTCTGGTTCTTTGTTTCATCTGCCCTCAAACTCATTTCTTAGAAGGTGGAATGGGGCAGAATGCTGTGAGATACAGGGAGGCAAAAAGAGGAGCTCACAGGGCCGTGGCTTGGTGCCAATCTCTGTAGAGTTTTACAAGTTTGCCTTGAGTGGGGAGCAGGGGCCCTGTCCTCGGCTGATATTGCAGACAAAGTGGACAACTTTGGTCTCAGACTCTTTTGCAGACAAGCAGCACGTTCTGAGGAATCAGGGGGCTCCTTGCAGACTCTTGACCAGACCCCAGGAGAGGAAAGGGTTGCGTTGCTGACTGTACTGTTAGGGCTGCTGGGAAGAGGACAGAGCGCCTGCAGGGCTTTAGCTCCTGGAAGTTAACAACTATTTTGATCTTGAGGGAATTAGCAACTTAGGACTCTGTATGTACGCATTGTATTAAATGTCTAAGGCAACTTTTCTAGGTCTGCCATGTAATGTGATACAAGTACAATCTGCCTATATCGGACTTCGGAGAAATTTTACTGTAGGGAGGATAGAGTAACTAACCCATTGTTCCTCTTGTCTTCTTTTGATTTTTTGGCTGACGGTCCCCTCGTCCTTCGTGACAATGCTTAAGTGTCCCCTCCTCAGAGTGATTGCTCTGACTACCCCCTTTCAGATAGGTCTTCCTGAATATTCTCCAACATTTGTTATTTCATCAGCTGTTGTCGAGTGTCTATGAAGTATCTGGAACCCTCAATCCATGTCCTCATGAAATTTATAGTAACTGAGCATGTATTAATGTGCCATGTGCTGTTAGCAGGGTTATTTATGTCTTCTTATCTAATCCGATGAGGTGGGTACTGTTATCATCCCCGCTTCACATGTGAAGAAGCTGAGGCACAGGGAAGGTAAGTAAGCTGGCGAGGGCCCACAGTTCAAAAGAGGCAGAGCTGGGGTTTTGCCCGAGCAGTCTGACTCCAGCACGTGACCATCTCCTCTCATGGTGTGTACTGGTGTGTTCAGTCGCCTCTGACCCTGCAGCTCCGTGGACCATCGTCTGCTCGGCTCCTTCGTCCATGGGATTTCCCAGGCAAGAATACTGGGAGGGGTTGCCATGCCCTCCTCCAGGGGATCTTCCCAATCCAGGGATCAAACTTGCATCTCTTATCTCTTGCATTGGCAGGTGGATTCTTTACCACTAGCGCCACCTGGGAAGCCCGCCTCTCGTGGTACTCTCTTCTTTTCCTTCATCACGCAGCTCACAATTGTAATTTTATCTGAGACTGGATGTTGAATGAGACCTTTCTGTTGTCTTAGAATGGCTGCCAAGGCTCACAGGTGACACAAAGCATCTTAAGCTCACTCTGTTTCTAAAGAGAGCTCCCAACCAATTTTCAGCAAGTGAGGTAGCAGAACCATCTACCTTTCCCCTGTCTCGGGTCTATGAGGAAAAGGCTGAGCTCGAGGAGGGGGTGGGGATCCTCAAAGTCACCTTGAGGGAGAGCAGAGCTCCTGGTGAGAATATGCCTCCCTGGGGCAGGGACGGCGCGCCTCCTCCCTCCTCTGAGTCAAGGAAGAGATGGCGGTGAGCTCTGGGAACTGCTGTATCATATTCCCTGGCTGGACATCTGCTTGAGCAGCAGTACTGCTATCTGTCTCTGTTTGTTTGTGTCCCAGGGGAAGGTATATTGACAGAAAAGGCAAGGCTGAAAGGATGGCCTTGGGGCAAGGTCTCTCCCAGGGCTTAGCAGGATGCCTGACGTTCCCATGGGTCTGAAGGACATCAGGAAGGTACCAGCCCCCAAGCCAGGATGGCCCCCCTTTGGATGAGGGTGCCTCCAGCAATGGTCTGTGAGGTGGGCCCTAGGTGGCAAGGGCCAGGGAGTAGGGAGGAAAAACTCAAGGCTTTCTGCCCCTTCTGGCCAAGCCCCTCCAGCAGCAAGTCTTGGCCATTCAGGGAGGGCAGAGGGCTTTCAGTCAGATATGAGGTGGGAGTTTACATTGGCCCAGACTAAATTTCAATAACCAAAAGGGACAGGAAGCAGCGGAATCCTCCTGAGATATTTTAAGGGATGCAACGATCAGTTCAGTCGCTCAGTCGTGTCCGACTCTTTGCGACCCCATGAATCGCAGCACGCCAGGCCTCCCTGTTCATCACCATCTCTCGGAGTTCACTCAGACTCACATCCATCGAGTCAGTGATGCCATCCAGCCATCTCATCCTCGGTCGTCCCCTTCTCCTCCTGCCCCCAATCCCTCCCAGCATCAGAGTCTTTTCCAATGAGTCAACTCTTCGCATGAGGTGGCCAAAGTACTGGATGCCCACTTGACTTCACATTCCAAGATGTCTGGCTCTAGATTAGTGATCACATCATCATGATTATCTGGGTCGTGAAGATCTTTTTTGTACAGTTCTTCTGTGTATTCTTGCCACCTCTTCTTAATATCTTCTGCTTCTGTTAGGTCCATACCATTTCTGTCCTTTATCGAGCCCATCCTTGCATGAAATGTTCCCTTGGTATCTCTAATTTTCTTGAAGAGATCTCTAGTCTTTCCCATTCTGTTGTTTTCCTCTATTTCTTTGCATTGATCACTGAAGAAGGCTTTCTTATCTCTTCTTGCTATTCTTTGGAACTCTGCATTCAGGTGCTTATATCTTTCCTTTTCTCCTTTGCTTTTCGCCTCTCTTCTTTTCACAGCTATTTGTAAGGCCTCCCCAGACAGCCATTTTGCTTTTTTGCATTTCTTTTCCATGGGGATGGTCTTGATCCCTGTCTCCCGTACAATGTCACGAACCTCATTCCATAGTTCTTCAGGCACTCTATCTATCAGATCTAGGCCCTTAAATCTATTCCTCACTTCCACTGTATAATCATAAGGGATTTGATTTAGGTCATACCTGAATAGTCTAGTGGTTTTCCCTACTTTCTTCAATTTGAGTCTGATTTTGACCCAGCTGAGAACAAATTAAAACTACTGTTGGGAAAAAATTAAAACTAGGTCATATTTCTTCTCTGTTGATTTGGAACTTCTTGGTGAACTGGTATATGTATTTAACTGTGTGTTGGTTTATGGGCTGTCTCCCCTAACTAGACAGTTGGCCTCTGTGAGGGCAGGACTTGTCTGTCTTAATTACCGTTCTATTCACAATACCTAGCACAGAGTCTGGCAGAATAAATGTGTATTGAAGTGAAGAGTAAAAGATGTCACTGGAGGCCTGGGGAAGTTTAATCGGTTGTTGATCCTGGCATTCCAGAAGACTGACTAGACCTATCCTCCCTTCCCTCCAGTAGATGCTCTGCAATCTTGGATACTAAAGGATTCTTAGTAAGAGGACCTCAGCACAGGAGCTGAGAACATGGGTATTATAGTCATATAAATCTAGGTTCAGAACTCAGCACCCACACTCTCCACTTAGGGTCTCAGCCAAGTAACATAACATCAGAGCTTCCTCATTGACAAAATGCCTGTGTCATATTGACAATTCAGGATTGTTATGGAATTTAAATGAGATCATGCATGTCAAGCACTTGTATACAGTGCCGGCAACAGAGCAAATGTTTACTAGATCGTGGCTCTGACTATTAGGGACATGCAAATAACGGTTTAAGATAGATGTGGCCTGAACCAGGTGACTTAGTGGTAAAGAGTCTTCCTGCCAATGCAGGAGACTTGGGTTTGATCCCTGGGTTGGGAAGATCCTCTGGAGAAGGAAATGGCAATCCACTCCAGTGTCCTTGCCTGAAATACCCCGTGGACAGGGGAGCCTGGCGGGCTACAGTCCACGGCCTGGCAAAGGAGTCAGACCCGGCTGAGAGCACGTGCACCCACGAGGCCTGAACCACAGGGGATTCTTTTGAGTAGCACGACCTGAAACTGGTTGTATTAAGGCTCAGAACTTGGCGAGTAGGGGGTGTGGGGTGCCCATGATTCCATGTGTGGGACTTCCAGGCCCTTTGAAAGCATGTGATGCAGGAATCAGGTGAAGATTACGTGTGGGAAAGGGCTTTGCAAAGCCTGAAGTGGGGAACAGTGTGAACACTGTAAGAGTTAATAGTGGGCTGCAGGCAGGCTCGGGGGCTTATTGTTTATTTATAGAAAGGCCTTGGGGAGGCAGAGGAGAGGAGGGAAAGAAAAGAATGTGTGTCTGTGTAGGTGTGTGTGTGTGTGTGTGTGTGTGTGTAGACAGGGAGAGAGAGAGAAAGAGGGAGAGGAGAGAGAGAGAGGAGAGAAACTTCTGGGCTTCCATTTAACATGTGCATTCTGCCTTCTCTCTTGTCCCCTCTGCAGTCCCTTTCCTCCCAGCTGTCACAGTGCCACCTCCTCTGGCCAATCTTGTCTGGACACCCTGTCTGACCTTGAACTATCTCTCAATCCTTCCGGGTACTGCCTCAGCCAGCCAGGGAGAGCCTGGTCCTGGCAGAGGCTGTGTTGAAAATAATTCACTCTGAAAGCCAGGGTTGTTCTCTTCAAAGGGTGAAGCAAGCTAGACAGAAGGGATGAGGGAGTTCCCCGCAGCCCCAACTCCCTCACAAGCCCTCTCTTGGAACCTACCCTTCCCCTCCCTGGGATGACCTCTGTCCTTAATGAAATGGGAGAAAGAGAACAGCAAGGCTTGTTTCCTTTCCAAATGAAAAAATGGACACCCTGAAGTGCATTTTAAATGCTCTCTGGCAAGTGTGGGGTGATTGGGGGAGGGGAGGAGGCTGACTTGCCCTTTCTCTGCCAGTTCTCTGGGAACCTAGCCCATCCGTATTTCTCCATAAAACTTGAAGGGCAGTGTATCATTGTGGGAGAGATACTGCAGTTTCTCCAAACAGAAACCTATCCCTTCTTAAGGATCTTCATTTATAAGGTCAGTTGTGTTCATTGAACGTGTGAGTATTTAGAGAAATGGAAACTGATCAGGAGCACCAAAGAAGTTTCAGGTTAGGAAGGACCTCTGCTCTACTGCCAGGGCTTATGTCTGGAACAGTGGGAAAAAAGAGGAAGGCTTAACATATTGGGAATTTCATGGAGTTCAACGAAAGTTGAATGAAACCCTGGTTGGGAATGGCTTCTTGGGTAGAGAGATATGAAGTTTGCCTGGAATTTGGACAGAGAGGAATAGAGGCGGTGTTCCAGGAGGGCACCAAGAACAAAAGCAGGAAGTGGCAATAACCATGCGGTGGTGGGAAAGCAGAGAGATAAACGTGCCTGGCCATATGGCTGGGGGCTGCCATCAGATGAGGTGCAGTCAATGATGGAGGCTGAAGAAAGTCATCTTTTTCTATCTCCACGTAAGAGGGAGATAGAGTGAAGTTTACCTTTACCTGAAGCAATGCAATGAGAGCAGAGGGTTAGAAAATTTGATGAGGGTGGCTCAGGGAGAGAGATAGGAGGTGGAAAGTTCAGTTGGGAAAGCCATTGTTATAGCCCAGGTGAGGAGGGCCAAAAACCTAGGCTGGGATGGGCAGCGAGCCTGATTGGAGTGAAGGGAGCAAGGCAATCTCAGCCCTTCCGAGAGAGATGCTTCTGTGGCCTCTGACTGCAGAATGAGAAGAGGCTCTTGGCTGGGCTGGCTTGGCCATCGTTGTCTAGTTAATGACAAGTGGCTATCTGCTTACACAAGTGACTCATGGTACAGTGCTGGGTGCACAAATGCTCCTGGTGCCACGAATCAGCTTGAGGAAGGGCATAGCATCTGTTTCTGGTTGTTTGTTTTGTGGTTGGCAGTAAGGTGAAGACTTGAAGGTCAGTGGGCATGCTCTCCATTTGGCTTAGTGAATGGGTTTTTGATTCTTCATAGGAAATCCAATTTCTCAGAATTTCCATTGCAGACTCTTCCTTTAGACAGGAGACTTATTTATCGGCCTTCTTTAGAGAGCCTATAACTGAATGATGATGATTTCTGAGCAATCAAAATGAAGAATTTGCACTGAAGTTTATGTTTTATAAAGAGACATCTTCCTCAAAGACTTCCTGACTTAATTTTAAAAACCTCCATATGGTTTGTCTTTGAGGATTTCCTCACACTGGAGTAGATAGGGCATCCAAATAAGCTGAAAAGATGCTGAGTCTTGAGGTGCCAAAGTGAGAGAGATGCTAGAGTGAGAGGGAAAGGCTGAAGACATGGGAAGAGAAAATTTGGATTTCTTAGGTCCCTGAGGTAGCATTTACTGACCATTAACTGGAGCCCCACTGTTGGATAGACTGAACAGAGATCTGCCAACCAGCTGACTCAACCATCACAGTGCAGAGGGGAGGAAAGTAAAAAGGAGGTTAAGAGGCAGCGCAAGGCAAACACAGCTAGGTCTGTTACCCTGAGTCTACCTATGGCAAAGACGCAAAGCTACCTGCAGCCTTTCATACTTTGGTGAGAATCATTTTCAACCAAAGACTCAGTTGCTTATTTCTCAGCTATGTTAGGGCTTCTCTGGTGGCTCAGCGGTAAAGAATGAGTCTGCAGTGTAGGAGACCTGGGTTTGATTCTTGGGTTGGAAAGATCCTCTGGAGAAGGGAATGGCCACCCAATCCAGGATTCTTGCCTGGGAAATCCCATGGACAGAGGAGCCTGGCTGGCTACAGTCCATAGGGTTGCAAGAGTCAAACACAACCTAGCAACTAAAGCACCACCACTACCAACTTGGTTACTTTTGGAATTTGTTTCCATTTTTTCAGCTGCCAGCCAAGACTTTGGTAGCAACAAAGCGGTGATTCCCATTACACGCTAGGGTTGATGCCATGTGACCTAATGGTCAGCGTCCAAAGGGGAGGGAGTGTATTGCAATTCCCCAGGCAGACATGAGAGCAAGCAGCTTACAGGCTATAGACTAGGACATATCCAAAGATTCATTACAGTCCATGGGGTCGCAAATGAGTCAGATGCAACTTAGTGACTGAGCGATGACAGCAACGACAGCTGTGTTTAGTTAAATGAGAGAATGGAATCTTGAATGGGGTAGGGGAAGTAGTGAGATGAACAATAAGAAGTATTAATAGTAGGCAAATCGTAATGAATCGTCAGAGGAACTTTGGAACCACAGGAGGGTGGTGGTTACCTCCACTGTGCCTCAGGGGCCATTAGCATTGGAATGTAACTAACATTTATTGACGACCTTTTGTGACCTAACAACTTATTTATTCCTTAAAACAGCCCTGTAAGTAAAATTCAAATGATTCCCATCTTATAACTAAGGAAACTAAAGTTCAGAGAGGGTAAGTCATTTTCCCAAAGTCACACAGCTTGTCCTGTATGCAGGGTTGGGATTGCTCATCAAGTCCAGCGCTCTTTTCAATGAGTCTCTGGGCAGGATCAGTCCAAAGGGGTCTCCAGGCTGGTAAGTTGTGTTTGGCATGTTTCTAAGTGCTCATTTGGGTTTTTAGTGCTTTAATCTAGAGCCCTTTTGCTCACTTCTTTCTTTAATAGAGAGTGGGCCTTGTTAATATACAAAAGTCACAAGTCAGATTTTCTTTGGCCTCTCAGACAGACCTCAGCTGGTTGGTTTGGTTTTATTTTGTCTTGTTCTTAAGGATAAAGAGAAACAAAATGCAATGAAAATAAACAGAGTAAGAAGTTTAGATAGATTCCTCACTGTTTCTCCCCCACCCCTAGTTCGAATTTCTTCACTTTTTCTGGGCCCTTATACAAGGCGGTGGTGGGGAAAGGATTTGCTGCTGGAGGGGAATAGAACTACACCCTCCTTCTCCTGCTTCCACTGTCTCGTCCCTTCTCTCTTTTTTTCCCTTTCCTTTCTCTTTCCTCGGGCTTCCTTCCTGCACAGGTGGAAATGGTCTCTCTTTGTGGGTGAGGAAAAGAGACTGTGGGTTTGGCTGAATATTTTTATCTGTGATCTGGTGAAGGAATAAAAAGAACATTGAGTCAAGGGTATTTTGTAGATGAGATGAACAGCTCCTTAGAAAAGGGGCTCTGCAGAGCTCTGTGACAATCTAGAGGGGTGGGCTGGGGGTAGGGTAGAAGGGTGGCTCAGGGGAGAGGGGGTGAGTGAGTGGATGAGTGAGTGAATGTGTGAGTGAAATTCGCTTAGTTGTGTTCGACTGTTTGTGATCCCATAGACTATATAGTCCATGGAATTCTCCAGGCCAATATACTGGAGTGGGCAGCCTTTCCCTTCTCCAGGGGAATCTTCCCAACCCAGGGATCAAACCCAGGGATCAATCCCAGGTCTCCCGCATTTCAGGCGGATTCTTTACCAGCTGAGCCACAAGGGAAGCCTGGGAGAGCGGATATATGTATCTTATGGCTGATTCACATTGTTGTATGGCAGAAACCAACACAACATTGTAAAGCAATATCCTCCAGTAAAAACTAAATTTAAAAAAAAAAAGAAGAGGGATCTGAACTCCAGTGAGCTTCCTCGGTGGCTCAGATGGTCAAGAATCTGCCTCCAATGCAGGAGACTGGGGTTCCATCCTGGGTTGGAAAGACCCCTTGGAGAAGGAAATGGCAATCCACTCCAGTATTCTTGCCTGGAGAATTCCATGGACTGAGGAGCCTGGCTGGCTACAGTCCATGGGGTGGCAAAGAGTTAGATGTGACTGAGCAGCTGACATTTTCTGAACCCCAATAATCATCAGTCAGGCACCAACAGTTTTCAGAGCTTTGTTGTGGTGTTTAAGCCCTGGAGATAAATGGGAACCAACAGACACAGGGCTTGTAATCTGCTCAGGGAGTCATCTCAGGCAGTCCTGAGAAAACGGGGACAGGAGGAGAAGCCTGGAGAGGCTCCCCCAGCCTGAAAGGAGGAGGCAGAGGAGGAGGAGGAGGAGGAGGAGGAGGAGGAGGAGAGCAACTGTGGGGAAGGAAGAATTCCGTGGGGGCAGACCCTAGGCACTGGCCTTGGCCAGAAGTATACAACCCCGAACTGGGGAGGCAAAGCAAATGAGCATCGGAAGTCAGACAGGCTAGTATTGAAGTCCAGGCCTTTGCAAGCTGGGTGAAGCTGGGTAAGCTGTTTATCCTTTTGAGCCTCATTTCCCTCATCTATTAAATGAAGCTGAAATCTGTACTTACCCTATTAGTCTGTTGTGAAAACTAATGGTAAATTGCTGATCTCAGAACTTGGCCTTCAACAATCAATATTTGGCCAGACCTTGTCTAGCAGAGAAAACCCGACCTTTCTATTTTCCTTAATGCATGAGGCTGAATAGAAAGCAGAAGACCGAGCTGAGGCATAAAGGAATCACTTCTCTTTAGAGGATTCAGCAGGGAGAGTAACAATCAGCTTTGGAGAAATTCTTCTCATTTCCTAAGATTTCTGTCTTCTTACGAACAAACTAACAAGCAAAACTCAAATGTCTCAAAGGGCGACTGTAAACATGATCATTCCTTGGTCCAGAGAAATCTTTCCCTTTGAAATTGTTTCAACCCACATGCCTGTGCTGGGCCACTGGATATGTCTGCTTGCAATTACGTGTCCTTTGGGCCAACCAGAATTACATGAGAATTGTAAGTTTCTTAGCGGATTCTTTGCTCTATTTGAAGAACAAGAGAAACTTCTGCCAGTAGACCTCACAGCTACATGTATGATTTATTTTCACTGTCACTGCTCCTGAAGCCTGGGCTTCATATTGATTTTTAAGTAAGTTTATTTTCACAAAATCAGTATGTGTGTGATGGGATCTGATAAGGCCGCCCTACAAGAAAGAACAGCATTCTGAAGTCTGAGTTCCTTTTAGAAATCCTTGGCTCTAAATCAAAGTTGGAGGCATATTTATATTTGGGGCTTAAAAGGACCAACTGAGACTTGGTAAATAAGCAAATGAACATGGAACCAGACCTAAGGAGGAGAATTGCAGCTTTGATAAATGGCAACCTGATTTGGAAGAGAGAGGCCTTTATTTCAACACCATCGAAGCCAACTACTTTGGGCTGGAGGATTTGCAATAGGTTCCCAAAGCAGACCACACAAACCAGGGTTCTGAATGGCAAAGGATCCTTTCATTTACCACTAAATTAATCCCTTATCAAAACGGGGCCAACTTCTGAAAGAAGGTTTTCATATTGAAAAGAGAATTTACTTGCAAGAACTTGTCAAATCTGTTATGTAATTCTGAAGAATTTGCCCCTTAAAGTCAATGTTTCTGGTATTTGAGTTAATCTCGCAGTGCCTTGAAGGATTCAACTTCTTTTTATTCCTTTTTGATCTGGAATTTTGAAGAAGCCCCTGTGCTGCTGGAATGTGTTTCACATTTTCAATTTAAATACATTATTTATCTTCTCTTCTCTGGAGGTAACAGTACAATCTTGTACAAGTAACAGCCATTCATATTATAAACAGCTATTTGTGCTCATTGTCTCTCCAAAGAAGGAATGAGTTGAAATGGATAAACTCAAGGTATGCAGGCCTGGCAGCCTTCTTGTTTGTCGATTATTAATCAAGGGGAGGGTGTTTTCCTGCTTTGGATTGCAACCCATTCTCCAACTTCTGTGTAGGGCGAGGGAAGGGGTGGTGGTGATTGACAGCCACAGACAGTAACTTCCTGTGCATCTAAGAGCCACTGAGTGCTGAGTGTGTGGACCCTAGGGATTCACAAGTAGAAACAGGTACAGTCTAATAGAAAGCCTAGAAATAAATAATCAACTAGTTGATTTATAATCAACTAGTCCTTTTTGTTAATTGAGATAAAATTGATAGATTAGTCTCCAATGTGCAATATAATAATTTAATATTTGTGTATATTGTAAAGTTTAGTTACCATCTGTATGGTCAACTAATCTTTGACATGGGAGTCAGGAATATGCAAAGGAGAAAAGATAGTTTCTTCAATAAATGGTGTTAGGAAAACTGGATGTGCACATGCTAAAGACTGAAACTGAATCCTTATACCATCTGTCACGCGAGTGTATGTTCCTCGATTCTTTGTCTCGTCACAACAAAGATTTGGAGTGATGGACATTAAAGCCCCCTCGGCGTGTCACAGCTCTCAGGTCTTGGATTGACCGTGATATAGCTCTCAGGTCTCAAATGGACCGTGTTATAGCTCTTAGACAAATCAGTGTTACAGCTCTATTTTATTTAGAAGATAGCAGGAAAATCCATCTTCGAGGTGTGAGGGCACGTTATCTAAAGACACGAGAAGAGCGCCCCAGCCCGTGGAGGAGAGGGAGAGAGAGAGAGAGAGAGCTGGCTCTGGCTCCTCCATTTATATGTTTCTCTCTCCCTGGGCCTGTCCTATGTAAATTGGGCCAGCCAGGAGTGTTTTGTTTTACCCGAGGTCCTCACTCCGGTCCTCGGACCTTCTTTTGTTTCATTTTCGCGGGCTTTTCCCTTCCTTGTCTGTAGCCACTGCCATTTTGGACTCCTTTTCCCTGTTCTACCTACCTGACACATCCACAAAAATTAACTTGAAACGGATTAAAGACTTAAAGACTCGAGACCATAAAACTCCTAGAAGAAAACATGGGAAAAAAGTGCCTTGACATTGATCTTGTAATTTTTTTTTTTTTTAAGATATGAAAGCACAGGCACCCAAAGCACAGGCAACAAAAGCAAAAATAAACAAACAGGGCTACCTGAAGCTAAAAAGCCTCTGAAGCTCAAAGGAGACAGCAAAATGAAAAGACAGCCTATGGAATGTGAGAAAATATTTGTAAGGCATATCTGATAAGAGCTTAATATCCAAAATATATAAGGAATTCATACAAGTCAACACCAAAAAAAAAAAAAAGCCATAACAAACCCAATTACAGAATGGGTGAAGGATCTGAATTGACAATTTTCCAAAGAAGACGTACAAATGGCCAATAGATACATGAAAGGTGTTCAGTGTTGCTAATGATCAGGGAAATGCAATCAAAATCACAATAGGATATCACTTCACATCTCTCAGGGTGGCTATTATTAGGAAGACAAGAGACAAGTGTTAGAGGGGGTTTGGAGAAAAGGGAACCTTTGTTCACTGTAAGTTAGAATGTAAATTGGTGTACTTATATTGAAAACCTGGAGAAGGAAATGGCGGCACATTCCTGAAAAATCCTGTGGATAGAAGAGGCTGGTGGACTACTGTCCAAAGTGTCGCAAAGAGTCAGACATGACTGAGTGACTGAGCACACACAGACATATTGAAAATAACATGGAGGCTTCTCAAAAAATTAGAACTACTCTACAATTCAATAATCCCACTTCTGGGTATATATACCAATGGAATGAAATCACTACCTTCACGAAAGAACTTGTGAAACCCACTCCCTTTCTGTGGCAAAACCTTCATGGGCCCGACCCCTTTTGTGATTTGAGTGATTTAAGGAGTGCCAAAGAATTGATGCTTTTGAACTGCGGTGTTGGAGAAGACTCTTGAGAGTCCCTTGGACTGCAAGGAGATCCAACCAGTCCATTCTGAAGGAGATCAGCCCTGGGATTTCTTTGGAAGGAATGATGCTAAAGCTGAAACTCCAGTACTTTGGCCACCTCATGCGAAGAGTTGACTCATTGGAAAAGACTCTGATGCTGGGAGGGATTGGGGGCAGGAGGAGAAGGGGACGACCGAGGATGAGATGGCTGGATGACATCACGGACTCGATGAACGTGAGTCTGAGTGAACTCCGGGAGTTGGTGATGGACAGGGAAGCCTGGCGTGCTGTGATTCATGGGGTCACAAAGAGTCGGACACGACTGAGCGATTGAACTGAACTGAACTGAAGGGGCATCATTGCAGTTGACAGTTGTCTGTCTGTTTATTCCCTATTATACCCAGCTTGAACACAGTTGACCAACTTTTGGCATAGGAGGCTAAGTTTCTTAGTGAAAAACAAGAAAGTTCCTCCAATCCAAATAGAACTTGCCTTGGGTTGCCAAGATCTGGGTTGAGAATTCAGATCCTGTTTACGAGGGGCCATACCACCAGATTGTAAACAGTGGGTAGTTCCTTCCAGGGGGTCTTGGACAGCTGCTAAGACCCTTGCTGTGTCCATGACCAATTCTGGCCATAGGGCAGGGGTGAACAAATGCTCTGCAGCCCTCAGGCAAATGCCCAGCAAGCAAACACCACTCTGGGGGACAGTGGCAGCAGGCATGTTCAAAGGTTGACGTTTATCTTTGCACAGCTTTCTCAATGCACTTTCCAGACTGCGATTTTATTTCCAATATGACCTGGCAGACAGACCAGGTAGAGAGTGCTGACCCGCTTTCCCGTGATGTGATGAAATAGTACCATCTCTTAGTCTGGTTACCTTAGGTTGAATGGCAAGAAGGGAGGTGCACTGCTGTGAAAGTGGGTTGCTGCTGCTGATGCTAAGTCGCTTCAGTCATGTCCGACTCTGTGCAACCCCACAGACGGCAGCCCACCAGGCTCCCCCGTCCCTGGGATTCTCCAGGCAAGAATACTGGAGTGGGTTGCCATTTCCTTCTCTGGAAAGTGGGTTGACTGGGCTGTAATTCTTGCTCCACCCCTTACTAGCTGAGTGACCCTTGATAAGTTACCTCAGTTCTGTGAGCCTCAGTTTCCATATCTGTGATAATAACCTTGAATGTTTGAAGTGAGGATTACGTGTAGCTCAGTGTCTGTCATCTAGCAGGTGCTTGAAAAAATGGCTGTGATTTTCGGGCATTGCTGTAGTGGACATGCTTTGGGGTGCTGCCTAACCATAGACTCCTCCTCAGGTGGTTGCTTTCACCCACAGCCTTTGATGAGGTGTCTGGCAGAGGTGCTAGGTTTGTACTGTGTGAGTTAATTTGGTGAAGGAAGATTGCCTAACCCAGGATGGACTAGAAATCTTCTGGAAATTTGGAATTGGAGCAATGAGGACCCGTGCCATAGAGCTACAGGGCATTGAGTTGAAGGACCATGTAGTCTTGGGTACAAAGGCAACCAGAATGACTACTGTAGAGGCTGAGGTACTGGCAGAGGAAGCCCTTTAGTGGCGAGAAAGGGGTGAGTGAGCAGAGGCACATGGAGAAGAGATGGGTCATATAGCAGCCCTTAAAAGACTGCTGCTGCGGCTGCTGCTAAGTCGCTTCAGTCGTGTCCGACTCTGCGACCCCAGAGACGGCAGCCCACCAGGCTCCCCCATCCCTGGGATTCTCCAGGCAAGAACACTGGAGTGGGGTGCCGCTGCCTTCTCCAATGCATAAAAGTGAAAAGTGAAAGTGAAGTTGCTCAGTCGTGTCCGATTCTTAGCGACCCCATGGACTGCAGCCCACCAGGCTTCTCCGTCCATGGGATTTTCCAGGCAAGCTAATATCCTGTCTGTCTCCACGAAGGCAGGTGGATTGCATGCTGCCCGTGGATTTTAAGGGACCTGAATGAGTCAGTCTCACTTCTTTTGGGTGGGCTTGAGTGGGTATCTGATCCTTGTCATGAGAAGATAAATGATGAGAACCAAACAGAAGAACAAACGGAGCCTCTGAGAGGTACAGTGAGTTGGTGAGCTCCCTCTGCCGCTTTTTGCTGCCTTGTACAATCCCTTATCTGGCAAGTATGGTTGCTATAGTGGTGATTCTCTTATCTCAGCGGCTACCTGGGCGTCTGTTGAGGTGGGCTGGGGAAGGAGGATGGCCCCGTCAGGGCAGACAAGGTGCTAATCCAGCCTTTCCCCTTGCTGACTTCTGCTTTCCCTCCGTGTTCCATGCCACTGCTCTCTGGGCTCAGCTCAGAGTCAGGAAAGTATTTTCCTTCTCGAGCTGGTCTGTGGCTCTCAATGGCCCCACTGTCTGTATTTTTCTGGATCCCAGGAGGTCTGGTTGGACTTGACTCCCACTCAATGAAATCACCTAGCTCAGAAGTCTGACCTTTTGATGCTGCCTGTGGCCTAAAGTAGGTATTCTGGGACCTGAATGTAAAGAAAACTCTGGGCCAGTGTTCCTGAGGGTGAAGTTAGAACTCACCGTGGGCATCTTGGGGGCTGGAGTGTTGAGGGTGTCTGAGTATCACTTCAGTGGCACTTGCCTGTCACATGGGCCAGAATGTTGAGCATTCCCGTGTTGGTTGGCTGGAACTGTACTTTCCAAATTTAAGGGCATCAAAGGGCTGCTTGTTAACATCCACATCCCTGAGTCTTTTTTTCTGATTCACGATGTCCAGGATGCAGCTTGGGAAGCTCTAGTTTTAACCAGTATCTGATGGTTCTTATCATCAGCCAGGGAGATGGGTAGATGGCCATGTTGTTGTCAGTCTGTGAGTTCCTGAAATGTCCTGCCACAACCAAACACTATGCCTGAAAACATCTGTAGTCTAATCCCCTACCCTCATTAACAGACACTGCTCTGGGTGAATTGTATGCCCACAGTATTCATGTATTGAAGTCTTACCCCCCAGAACCTCACAATGTGACCTTATTTGGAAATAGGATTGTTGCCGATGTAATTAGTTAAGATGAGGTCATCTTGTAGTAGGGTGGCCCTTCATCCAGTAAAGCTAGTACCCTGATAAAAAGGGGGAAATCTGGACAGAAATAGACACGTCCAGAGAGGAGATGGTGTGAACACACAGAAGGAGAATACCAGTGAATTATGCTGTCAAGGAGCATCGGGGCTACAAGAGGCTGGAAGCGGCAGGGAAAGCTTCTCCTCCTACACATTTCTGAGGGAGCGTGGCCTTGCCAACACCTTGATTTCAGATTTCCAGCCTCCAAAATTGTGGAACGATTCCACTGTTCTAAGCCCCTTAGTTTATGGCACTCCGTTATGGCAGCCCTAGGAAATTTAATACAGACGCTTTTAATTTTTTCATTTTTAATACCAGCTACTGTCCACTTCATTCCTCTGCGTTGCTCAGTCTGCTCTTTGGGTGTGAAACAAAGATTCCATAAGGCCAGGGTGGAGCCTCTGGGAGTGCCCTTGTGACTAGGGTGAGTGTTTAGAGAGCAAGAAATCTTCATTCCTGTGAGGAATGTGACAGAGCCCCGTGAAGAAGACAGAAGTGAAAACCGTAGTGTAGAACATTTACTCCTTCTTATGAATCTGACCAGATCTTTTCAAGCAGCCAAGCATCTGTCAACAAATGCTGAGTCTCGACATTTGCCGTGGGTGATTGTAGGAAGGAGAAGGCACTTTATGTCTGTGTCCAGTTAAATTCATAGCACCGAGATTAACAGCAGGGCTCTGGAGCCAGACTGCTGGAATTTGGAACCTACTGGCTGTGTGGTTTTGGGTAGGTCTAGGGTCCTCAACATTTAATGCATGGGAATCACCTGCTGGGCTTGTTGAAATTCATTGCTGGCCCCACCCCCAGAGTTTCTGATTAAGTAGGTCTGGGATGGGGCCTGAGAATGGTCATTTCTAACAAATTCCCAGGTGATGTGAATGCAACTGGTCCAGAGACAACACTCTGAGAAATGCTGACCTAGTTTCTCTAAGCCTCTGTTTTCTCATCAAGTAAAATAGAGTCTGTGATATTCTTAAATGACAGAATTTTTGTGAGGATTGGGGTGATGGATATAAAGCACTTAGCATATGGCTGATCATTTGCTGTTATCATAATGAATCGAAGCCCTCTTCTATGCTTGCTTGTGAAGTCACCTCAAGATTAAGAAGAAAACATATATTAGAAAGAAAAATATGAGGATGTTTCAGCCAGGAAGCACACAAAGGTAATTTTAGATGGGGTGCAGGGAAATGTCACCTCTTCTTGGGGTTATCAGGGAGGTACCTTTTCCTCTTGAAACTGAGGGATGCCTGTTGCCAGTCTGAGGTTGCATCTCCTAGCTGTGCCAGCATCGGGGCCTAGATGAGGCCTTTGGTGCTTGCGTGCCAAGTTGCTCAGTCATGGCCAGCATATGCAACCCCCTGGACTGTAGCCCACCATACTCCTCTGTCCATGGGGTTCTCCAGGCAAGGATACTGGAGTGGGTTGAGGCCTTTGGTAGAGGTAGGGTTAGAAGGAGGGAGGAGGGTTTGGGTCCCACCCTCTGGCTCATGAAGCAGTGAGCACTGACTGCCACGCTCAGGAGTTTGGGAGCATCGCCCTGCCCAGGCCTGCAGCTGGCAGCCTCAGTTCCTCCACGCGGGGCCCTGCCCATCCATTCAGAAAACATTCCGTGTTCTGCTCCCTTTCCCACACTCCCAGCTGAAGACAATGATTGTCTTGGTGTTGGAGCGTCAAGTGTGGGGGCCTTTCAGAAGCACCGTGTATGTTTGTCTTGTGTCTCCTCCAGTCTGGGCTGAGCACAGAGGAATGGACTGTGAGTGGGCTAGCCTTCCTAACTCAATATGACATCCTGGCACAGAGTCTTCTCATTAGCTCGAGTCTTGGGATTTCAGCTTCAGAAGCAAGACAGTTTATATCGATAAACAATGCTTTGTCTCTGGGATTCTGGCCTCATCAGAAGGCTGGGGGCTCTGGTTGGGAGCTGCTGGCTTGTTGCTAAGGTATTTGGAGCTGATCCAAGTTCACATTTTTTCAGGATGGTGGAGAGTAGTTAATGATTACAAAGCTCTGAAAATGTATATGCTGGCTTCTTTCCAACACTACTTAAAAACAATTACCAAGAGGAAGCTATTTCTGGTGGTTTTTTTTTTTTTTGCTTTTGTGGTAGTTGAACTTGGAGGGTAAAACTGGAGTTCCTCTTTTTCATGTGTGAATTGGTGAAATTTAACATGGTGAATTACTTCTTGAGCACTTACTATGTGCAAAGGAAAAACATGAGGGAGAAAGAAGGGCAAGTAAGACTTTTCCAGGTTCTTGGGGAGGGATGTCCCTGGTTGAGGAAGTTGTGATGTGAATGTACAGGGAAAGGCAGCTGACATCAGAGAGAGGAGATATAAAGACTTCTTGTTTGCTGTTTCCATGTTTTAAAGTTTTTTTTGCCCCAAGCATGAATCTTTTCCCTTAACTCCCTGTCTTCCCTGCTATAGGACCACTTGAACATCTTGGAAAATATTTCACGACAGCTCCTAGTAGTGTCTCTTTGAAGCAAATTGTCTCTGAGTTACACACCCTCCTTGTGGCTCAGCTGGTAAAGAATCCGCCTGCAATGCGGGAGACCTGGGTTTGATCCTTGGGTTGGGAAGATCCCCTGGAGAAGGGAAAGGCTACCCACTCCAGTATTCTGGCCTGGAGAATTCCATGGATTGTATAGTCCATGGGGTCTCAAAGAGTCAGACACAACTGAGCGACTTTCACTTTCACTTACCCACCCTCCTCACCCTCAGCCCACTCCCCCAAATTCTAGTTTGGCTGCATGAACAGATTCACCATGTAAGTTGATAGGAAAACTCTTTTTTTTTTTTTTGCCTGCTTAAGTGTGGTCTTTTCCTCTCCAGTACTTCCTCCCGAATGGGTTTTAGTTGCATATTTACTTACTGTCCCTCCCATTAGAATGTATAATTCCTGTGGGCAGAGTCTTTCTCAGATGAGTCTGTCTTGGCAGCCAAATTGAAAAGACCAAGATGAAATTATGGGGGCAATTATCTAGCACCTTATTCACTAAATATAAATTTACTAATACTTGTGTATATACTCTGAAGCTAAATATTATTTAGTACAAATAAGAGCAGGCCTGTTTTATAGTTCTGCACTGTGGGAAGTCAACTCATAACTTACCAATGTCTCCCCGATTTTATGAGATAACCCTGGCTACAAATGGCTTTTTAAAAATAGGCTTAACAAAGCTAAACATAATCTTTACCATACAATCTAGCAATTGTGCTCCTAGGTATCTATCCAAATGAACTAAAAACTTTTGTCCACACAGAAGCCTGCAAACAAATGTTTATGCATTCCTGCCAAAAATCAGAAGCAATCAAGATATCCTTCAATAGGTGAATACATAAATAAACTTTGATACATCCATACAATGCAATATTATTCAGGGTTAAAAAGAAACCCACTATCAAGCTACAAAAGACATGGAGGAAACTTAAATGCATAATGCTAAGTGAAAGAAACTAGTCTGAAAAAGTTACACACTATATGATTTCAACTATATGTCATTCTGGAAAAGGCAAAACTGTAGAGGCAGTAAAAAGATCAGTGGCTGCCTGAAGTTAGGAGAAAGGGAGGAGGAATTTTAGGGTGAATCACAGGGCATTTTTAGGGTAGTGAAACTATTCTGTATGATACTGTGATAGTAGATACATAACAGTATGCATTTGTCAAAACCCGTAGAAGCATACAACATAGACAGTGAATCCAATTATAATCTGTGGGCTTAAATTAATAATCATGCATCAATATTGTATAATGGACTATAACATATGTACTGCACCAACACAAGATGTTAATAACAGGGGAAAGCATGTATGCAGTGGGGTAGGAGGAAGGAGTATATGGGAACTTTGTACTTCCTGTTAAATTTTTCTGTAAACTAAAACTGCTCCAGGATATAAAGCCTGTTAATTAAAAAGCTCAGCTTAATCAAATTACTCAAATAATTTATTCAGTTACTCATCTTTTATTTTCAACAAATATTTATTAAGCACCTAGTCTGTTTCAGTCACATTGGTCATCACTCTGTGACACATGTGAGATCATCTAGTGACACTTATTCACAAACAGTTCCAATGACTGTTAATAGAAACGCAGTTCTCTAAAAGGTTGAAATGGATAATGGCAAGAATTATGGTAAGAATTAATGAAACACCCGAAAGTGTTTCCCAACTTTTGAAGATGAAATCGAAGGCTACAAGACCTTTCTATAATCCACACCCCCAAAGGATAATAATATTTAGAACTCAGGAATGTTTGCCTGTGAGAATGTAACTGCAGAAAACCTCTGCTGATGTGGCATCACCAGATGGTCAACACCGAAATCAGATTGATTATATTCTATGCAGCCAAAGATGGAGAAGCTCTATACAGTCAACAAAAACGAGGCCGGGAGCTGACTGTGGCTCAGATCATGAACTCCTTATTGCCAAATTCAGACTCAAATTGAAGAAAGTAGGGAAAACCACTAGACCATTCAGGTATGACCTAAATCAAATCCCTTATGATTATACAGTGGAAGTGAGGAATAGATTTAAGGGCCTAGATCTGATAGATAGAGTGCCTGAAGAACTATGGAATGAGGTTCGTGACATTGTACGGGAGACAGGGATCAAGACCATCCCCATGTCTGAACTGAACTGAACTGATGTGGCTTAGATGGTAAAAAAATCTGCCTGTAATGCAGGAAACGAAGGTTTGATCCCTGTGTCAGGAAGATCCTCTGTCAACCCACTCCAGTATTCTTGCCTGGGAAATCCCATGGACAGAGGAGCCTGGCAGGCTACAGTCCATAGTGTCACAAAGAGTAGGACCCGACTGAGCTTCTAACACTCACTCAATAATGATATTCAGGAAGAAAATTATGGAGAATTCAAGCTTAAGCAATAATAGTTTCATTCATTTTTCTAAATAAAGGTCAGACAACTTGAGTACCCCCCTTCCACTCCTCAGGTAGAGGAGAAACCCAACATCAGTCACTAGTGGCTCCCCTATCCTGTCCACTGGATGGTACCAGACCCCCGGTTCTGGGGAAATGTCATAGACGCACGCTGGTGCTACTGCTGCATTGTCAGTTTCTTTGCTTCCCAGTGTGGATGTCTAGTGCTATGGTCTTCCGCCATTTGCCCAAGACTGCTTCTTAGAAGGGACTTCCAGCTGATCTGACTGTATTCTCTCTTGCACATCTTAAGCCTTTCGCTGACCATAGGCACCCTCTTCGCAGCTTAAGGCTGCCATGCTTTGTGTCCAGCCCCCAAAGACATCTGGCAGTCACCTCCTGTCCAAGGGCAGGCCTCTCTGGTACACTGCGTGGGAGCAGGGTGTACATCCTTGCGTCTCAGATACTCCCCACTTCTCTGTCCACCACGCTGTCCCCTCCAGGAACTTCACTTGCTTTTCCTTCACGAGTCTGCTACCATATTGTCTCAGCCTGGTCTATATCTCAACAGAAAACAAAGATCCCTGAACTCTCCCTCAGAGAATCTCCTAAAGGGAGATAGAGGACAGCAATAGGGGAAAAGTGCTTTTTTTTTTTTTTCCTGGAGCACCTCCAAAATATTATACATTTCCAAATGGGGCTATCCTACAATCGCTGCTGCTGCTAAGTCACTTCAGTCGTGTCCGACTCTGTGCGACCCCATAGATGGCAGCCCACCAGGCTCCCCCATCCCTGGGATTCTCCAAGCAAGAACACTGGAGTGGGCTGCCATTTCCTTCTCCCATGTATGAAAGTGAAAAGTGAAAGTGAAGTCGCTCAGTCGTGTCCAACTCTTCGCGACCCCATGGACTGCAGCCCACCAGGCTCCTCCGTCCATGGGATTTTCCAGGCAAGAGTACTGGAGTGGGGTGCCATTGCCTTCTCCACCTACAATTGCTACCAGT
The DNA here is from genome assembly GCA_006410635.1 of Cephalophus harveyi. Lineage (NCBI taxonomy): Eukaryota > Metazoa > Chordata > Mammalia > Artiodactyla > Bovidae > Cephalophus > Cephalophus harveyi. The sequence continues at coordinate 181,972 of SJYT01018008.1, read as the reverse complement.
AAGGAATTTAGCTATCTTTATCTTCAAAACAAAATCACTTTTCATGAACTAAATATCAGCCCCTGTCAGACCTCAGGCTCCTGGCCCTGGGCCTTCAGAAGATGCCTCATCACATCACACATCCATTGACAGCAGAGTCTCATCGACCTGGAGATAAATCCAAAGTCAGCAAAAAATGTTAAAAGCTGACCTGAGCAAAATTCTCTATGACTCTGCATGAGGAAACTAACCCTTCACAGAATTTCACTTAGTCCATCACAGAGAACATGTTTCCTAGTATTTGGATGTATCATCCTTTCATTGGAAGAGTACCAGATGAATTGGTTGGTTTGCATTTAGAGGTCATGGTGCATGAAAAATACCTACCTTTCAGCACAGCAATCACCCTTAATGTCATTTGATGCCCTCTCTAAGAGCGGTCTGAGGGACCCTGGTGTCTGAGGGACAGCTGACCTCCCACCTCTATGCTCTCAGGGGCATGTGCTCAAGGGGTACAATGACTGATGAGGTCAAAGGCACCATTTTTATTGCTCTCTCTCCTCTCTTTGTCCTTTTCCCTCTGTCTCCACCTCCACTGTCCCAAGTGGGTTTAGCTGCCTTTGGGTATGAAGGGACTCCACTATGCCATAAACCCCTGCTTGCTCTGTGCCAGGCCTGGAGCGGGTCAGACAACGGGTCAGACAAGCCTTGCCCTGTCAGTCAGTTTCCCGGGCTTTCTGACCCTCCTGTTGGCAGTCTGGGTAGGCTGCCATCTTGGATTGTTCTTTGGTGGCCCTTGCTGGTGTTTTTTCATTCCTGAACTTGACTACCTACTTGTCCTTCAGTCTAGAATGGATTTGGGGATCCGTTGTGCCTTTGCGTAACCTGACTTTGGCCCAGCCTCCATTTGGAGGTCATGGCATTTCAGGGCTGGTGACAGTAGCTGGGAGGGCCTTGCTCTGCAGTGATGTAATAGGAGATCTGTTTGTCCCAGTCTGCTGGGCCCATTCTCACCAACATTTTTAGAGACAGGAACTCTTCCATGTATTTCCCACAAGTTCCTGCCCCAGCGTGAGCCCTTCTTTGCTGAGTACAATTTCTGAGGTACTTAATGGTTAGATGCTCTTTGCTTCTGTGTGTGTTTGTTTTTTTTTTTCTGGCTGTGTCATGCAACATGTGGAATCTTAGTTCCCTGACCAGGGATCAAACCCATGCCTCCTGCAGTGAAATTTGCTGCTGCTAAGTCACTTCAGTCGTGTCCGACTCTGTGCAACCCCATAGATGGCAGCCCAAAAGGCTCCCCCGTCCCTGGGATTCTCCAAGCAGGGACCCTTAAACCCTGGACTGCTAGGGCAGTCCCTAAATACTCGTTGCTTCTTGTAAGCTAGGAACAGTGAGGGAAAAAAAGCTTTGCCTCAAGACAGACAGAATCTTGGCTCTGCCTTTGATGTGTGGCCAGGAAAAAATCCCTTAGTCTCTCTGAACATCTCTTAAGACCCTGCTGTAAAGCCTACCTTGCAGTTATGAAATTGTGTTACCTTCCTTGGAGGTTATTGTGAGGAGTAGAGTTGCACAGAAGTGCACAGAGATGGTTAACAACTGCTAGCTCTGATTTTTTTGGTTTCTTTTGACCCTGCCATGAAGCATGTGGTATCTTCTCCACCCACAGATGAAACTAGGGCCCCCTGCATTGGCAGTGTATAGTCTTAACCACTGGACCACTAGGGAAGTCAACAACTGTTAGCTCTTACTAACACTTATCACTTTCTCAGATGGACTCAGTGTATTGAGGGACGGCTGAAGCACTTTCTTCTCTTTCTTTGTATAGCTAAATCTGTTTTGCTTTAGATTGAGGTAAAGTACACACCTGGGCTTAGGTCCCCACTCTGCCACTCCCTTGATGTGAGACTTGGGTGGGCCTTTTGTCTCTCTCAGCTGCAGTTTTCTTACTTCTAAGGTGAGGATAATAATATCTGTGCTGTGCTGTGCTAAGTCACTTCAGTTGTGTCCGACTCTGCGACACCATGGAATGCCAGGCTCCTCTGTCCGTGTGATTCTCCAGGCAAGAATACTGGAGTCAGTTCCATGCCCTCCTTCAGGGGATCATCCCTTCCCAGGGACTGAATTCCTGTCTCTTACATCTCATGCAGTGGCACGAGGGTTCTTACCCCCTAGAGCCACCTGGCAAGTCCAATGATATCTACTCCTTATAATTATTTGGAGAGTCAGAAGGGAAGTAGGTTAAATGGCCAACACAGTGCTTGGGTCAAATCTTCTTCCCTGATATTGAGTACACACTTCTCTCCTTTTAAATCATAGGTTCTTTGTGGGCAGGGTCACATTTGAGTGACTCCCAGCCCAGTGCCGGCACAAAGAAGAGCCTCAGCAGCCAACAATGGAAAAAACAAACAAGTCTTCCCCTGGTTCTCGGGAGACTTGGTTTGAAGTCTGTAACATTAAAGTCCCATAGCAATTGAAAAGATAAACAACCCCAGAACAGGTTCCTGCACATTAAATAGGGCAACATTCAAATGGATCATGATAGAAAAAACAAAAATTTCAACTATGTTCTATAAAGAAAGGCTCATAGGACATGGTTCACGTAAGGAAAACACTCTAGAAAGTTGTGCCAGGGATTTCAAACTGAAGGCAAATACATTCATCATAAAAATATTACATTGTGTGTGTGCTCAGTCATGTCCGACTCTTTGCAACCCCAGGGACTGTAGCCTGCCAGGCTTCTCTCCATGGGATTTTTCAGGCAAGAATACTGGAGTGGGTTGCCATTTCCTCCTTTGGGGGTTGGGAAACAATGCAGGGATCTAACCTGCGCCTCCTATGTCTCCAGCATTGCAGGCAGAGTCTTTTACCACTGAGTCATTGGGGAAACCCTAAAATATGTGTGTGTGTGTGTGTGTGTGTGTGTGTGCACGCGTGCGTGCGTGCACTAAGTCACTTCAGTCATGTCTGACTCTTTTTGACCCTATGGACTGTAGCCCGCCAGGCTCCTTTGTCCATGGGGATTCTCCAGGCAAGAATACTGAAGTGGGTTGCCTCGCCCTCCACTGGGGGACATTTCCAATTGAACCCACGTCTCCTGCAGCTCCTGCTTTGCAGGTGGATTCTTTATTGCTGAGCCACCAGGGAATCCCAAAATATTATATATGGTCTGCTAAAAGACGTTTTTGAACCGAAGACAGTGTCTTAAGTAAAAACACTGTGATCACAGCACCCCTGCAAATGTTATTCAGGGACTCAGTTTCCCTTTTTCCTAGGGCTGGATTAGTCCATGAGGCCTCATGCACTTTGACAAGATGTCTGTCTATCTTATCCTTAAAGATAGGGAAAAGACACTAGTATTTTAAGCGGGAGCAGGCCATAATCTGATTTATGCTTTTTACAGCCCAGACTTTTTCTCATTTTACTCCTGCCACCATCTGTTCTTCATTCTGCCTTCTGTGGTTTATCTCCTCTTGGTTTTTCTTTCTATAGGGTCCCCTCTTGCTCTGCTACTGCTAAGTCACTTCAGTCATGTCTGACTCTGTGCGACCCCACAGACGGCAGCCCACTGGGCTCCGCCATCCCTGGGATTCTCCAGGCAAGAACACTGGAGTGGGTTGCCATTTCCTTCTCCAATGCATGAAAGTGAAAAGTGAAAGTGAAGTCGCTCAGTCATGTCTGACTCAGCGACCCCATGGACTGCAGCCCACCAGGCTCCTCCGTCCATGGGAGTTTCCAGGCAAGAGTACTGGAGTGGGATGCCATTGCCTTCTCCCCCTCTTGCTCTGGCCTGCGTCAATTGCTCCCTTCTCTGAGCTCACTGGGTTTGCTGGGATCTTCATTGCACTCTGCCCTGGGACACGCATACTATAATTACCTAGTGAATCAATTCATTCAGCAAGCATGTATTGGACACTGGCTGGGTGCTAAGTGCTAGAAACAAGGAGACGGTAGGACAGACCTCTGCTCCCCAATAGCCTGCAGTCTGGAGGGCCGGGGCAGCTACATAGACAAATCCCTGGAGACTGGGGTAAGCCCTTGATAAGCACCGCAGTGCTTCATGGGATCCAAGATAAGGGGTTCCTATCCATGGTGGCAGGGGGACTGGGCGGGGTTGGAAACCCTAAAATATGTGTGTGTGTGTGTGTGTGTGTGTGTGTGCACGCGTGCGTGCGTGCACTAAGTCACTTCAGTCATGTCTGACTCTTTTTGACCCTATGGACTGTAGCCCGCCAGGCTCCTTTGTCCATGGGGATTCTCCAGGCAAGAATACTGAAGTGGGTTGCCTCGCCCTCCACTGGGGGACATTTCCAATTGAACCCACGTCTCCTGCAGCTCCTGCTTTGCAGGTGGATTCTTTATTGCTGAGCCACCAGGGAATCCCAAAATATTATATATGGTCTGCTAAAAGACGTTTTTGAACCGAAGACAGTGTCTTAAGTAAAAACACTGTGATCACAGCACCCCTGCAAATGTTATTCAGGGACTCAGTTTCCCTTTTTCCTAGGGCTGGATTAGTCCATGAGGCCTCATGCACTTTGACAAGATGTCTGTCTATCTTATCCTTAAAGATAGGGAAAAGACACTAGTATTTTAAGCGGGAGCAGGCCATAATCTGATTTATGCTTTTTACAGCCCAGACTTTTTCTCATTTTACTCCTGCCACCATCTGTTCTTCATTCTGCCTTCTGTGGTTTATCTCCTCTTGGTTTTTCTTTCTATAGGGTCCCCTCTTGCTCTGCTACTGCTAAGTCACTTCAGTCATGTCTGACTCTGTGCGACCCCACAGACGGCAGCCCACTGGGCTCCGCCATCCCTGGGATTCTCCAGGCAAGAACACTGGAGTGGGTTGCCATTTCCTTCTCCAATGCATGAAAGTGAAAAGTGAAAGTGAAGTCGCTCAGTCATGTCTGACTCAGCGACCCCATGGACTGCAGCCCACCAGGCTCCTCCGTCCATGGGAGTTTCCAGGCAAGAGTACTGGAGTGGGATGCCATTGCCTTCTCCCCCTCTTGCTCTGGCCTGCGTCAATTGCTCCCTTCTCTGAGCTCACTGGGTTTGCTGGGATCTTCATTGCACTCTGCCCTGGGACACGCATACTATAATTACCTAGTGAATCAATTCATTCAGCAAGCATGTATTGGACACTGGCTGGGTGCTAAGTGCTAGAAACAAGGAGACGGTAGGACAGACCTCTGCTCCCCAATAGCCTGCAGTCTGGAGGGCCGGGGCAGCTACATAGACAAATCCCTGGAGACTGGGGTAAGCCCTTGATAAGCACCGCAGTGCTTCATGGGATCCAAGATAAGGGGTTCCTATCCATGGTGGCAGGGGGACTGGGCGGGGTGGGGTGAGCTAGGGGAGACTTCCCCGTGAGAGGAGGTTGGACTGGGAATGAGGGTAGTGGGATGGGATGCAGAGGGGTATTCAAAGGATGGGGCAGAAATCGGATGGTGAGGACTTGCAAGGAACATGTAACGGAAGGCTGAGAAGAACAGCTAGGAGAACAGGAAGGAAACATGATGGGAAACAAACAACACGGCGCCCAGGATGCCTGTCTTCTGTGGGTGAGGGCGGGGTGGGACGCTTGCTGTTGAGCTGGTGACCACACCTATGTGGGCTTCCTTGATTTCTTCACTGAAATGCCACGCTGCAGGGAGCAGAACTGACCAGGTCTCTGCCTTCAGGGCCTGCAGAAGCCTAGCTGGTGGCCAGGTCAGTAACACAGGGTGATGAGTACTGGGTGCTATGGGAGTCACTAGGAAAGAACCTGACCCAGCCCTCAGGGCCCAGGGAAGGCTTTCTGGAAGTGGTGTTCCCCGGTCAGCTCCCCTGAGTTGGGCTCTGTGGGGTTGAACAGCTAGGGGCTGAGCAAGGTGTGTGCATAGAGAGATCGTGATGGCTCACCTTTCCCCTGAGACCTGCAGGCCCGAGAAGCCAAGCCCCAGGCCCAGGCTGGAGCAAGAGGATGGGAAGTAGGCTGGAACAGGGCTGCAGAGCACTGCTGGCTGCTCTGTGGGCTTCCCTGCCATCCCCCTGGAACATGGGCTGATCTGCAAACACAGCAAGTTAGGTCAAATATGTGCGGTTAGGCCCTGGTTCCGCCAACCCAGCTCACTAAGCAAATAGCAAAATATTTTTTTTCTCTTTTCTTCCTAAATGAAATCTCTGGGTGCATAATTTATAGAACTCCAGCGAACTGCAGTTTGGCTTTCTTCCCAAGAAAGGAAAACATCTCCTCAGATTTTCCGCACACCCACCCCATCCTGCTGGCTGCCTGCCAAGACTTCCCAGCAGGGCGGGGGCAGGGCTGCTGCAGCTCTGGAGGAAGGGAGGGAGGTCCTGCAGCCCAGGGGCAGCGTGGGCAGCAATTTCAGGGGCGGATGCGGCACTGGTGCAGGGGTGGGGGTGGGGGTTCGTTCATACAGGTGTGAGAGGGTGGAAATTGAGGTGTGATGGGGAGGGGGGTGGGCAGGAAAACGTGCAGACAGCAAGGCTGCTAGGAGCCACCCTGGACCAGCAGACCCAGGATGAGGGCATCAGTGTTTACAAAGCACCGTCTCAACTCGCGTGAGTCTCCCAGCAACTACATGAGGTGAATGGGACACACATCATTAGGATTCCCATATAACTGATGAATTGCTAACAGAGTGAGCAGGTAACTTGAAATCAGCCTGACCCACGTTAGAATCCCACCTCTGCCAGTGAGTGTTGGTGGGTAAGTTACGAACCCTCCTGCAGCCTCATCTGTCTGGTAGGGACAATGGAAGTACTTCCCCTAAGGGGCTGTGTGAGGGTTAAATGAGATACTGCCTCGGAGGAGCCCACCCCAGGCCCGGCCCCCAGCAGATGCTGTTGTCTCAATAATGGCCAAGAGGTTTCCTGACTCCTGTAGGCATTGCTGGGACGGTGACCCAGGGGTTCTGCCTCCTCAGCCCTTTATGGTGCCTGCCACTTGTGTGCCCCCCGAGCCAGCCCATTCCAGAGCTGCAGCAGCAAGCTCTCCTGGCTCAGAGATCTTGGCTGAGAGCTGAGGAGTCCTTAAATCCAGTAGGTCAGTCCTTAGATCCAAATGCCGGCCATGTTCTGTGGGAGCAAATAGCTCGAGAAACTGCATAGCTCGTGAAACTTAAGCTGCAGAACATGAGCCACAGTTCATGATCGGCCTGTTTCCTCTTATAGTCAAGGGCGAGCGTCCAAATCCCCCTTCATTTATCACTGTCATTGCTGCTCAGAAAGGTCAGCCTGCATTCCTCTCGCTTCTAGCCACTTGGCTCTGAGCAGTGATTCTGACTTAAGAGGCTCTGGGCCTTGCACGTAGTAGGCATTCTCAGACCTTTGCAGAGAGGTGGTCAGGCTGTGCCCTCTGTCATTGGCTAGAGGTCTGTATTATTACAGCATGTGTGAAAAACAGCATGTCCTCATCTGGGCCAACTCAGTGCCTGTGAGTTATAGACCCAGATTGTTTCCCCATGGAAAATTCGACAACTTTTATAACTGTTCTCTCAGGCTGGCACCCTCTTCCCCTGTGGCTGGCACTTCCTGTTCCATTCTCAGCCTAAACGTGGCTTCCATATGAGCCTTGTATGACTGTCCCACTGAAAGGGGCTCCCCGTGACCCACCCAAACCGCTGTCTATCTCATCATCGGTCTGAATCCTTTACATAGTCCTCACTGCCAGCAGCGATTTGTCTATTGTCTTCCGGACTAGAATGTAAGCTCCATGAGAGCAGAACCGAGTCTGTCTTGGTTATCATGGTGGGTCTAGCGTCTGGCATACAGTTGAGCTCAGTAGTTATGTGTTCAATGGGGAGATGAAACAAATTCAAGATCATGGGGTCCAACGCCTTCATTTTGCAGACAAGTGTGAGGCTCAGAAGGGTTAAGACCACTGATGTCAGTTTGCTTGTGCCAGGCACCCCTGCCATGAGCTTTCCCCGCCCTGTAACATCTTCCTTAATTCTCAAGAGTCTCTGGAAACAATACATGGTAATGGTTTGCCTTTCTATCTAGAAAGAAGGACGATTTCCTGTTTCTGAATAGCTACAGCGCCAAAAATATGTGGTGTGCGCTCCAATAAGCCAGAGGACAGTTTGCTCACTTGGGCTGAAAATGGAAAACACACAGATGCACGTGCAAACACCCTGACAAGATATTCAAATGGGCTAACACGGCAGTAAGGGATGAGCACATAATATGACGTCATCCTGGGGGGGGGGGTTCGGCTAGCCCGGGAAACCCCACAACCGCCTGCGTCACGTCGGGTGTGTCCCAGGAGACGCCTTTCCCTTTAGAACCTGGAGGAAGAGCAGAGGGCTATGAAGACTCAGTGTGGACTTGTGGGCTGGCAGCTCCCTCAGAGAGTGTGATTCGAGGGTGAACTCTGAAGAAGGGTGTGAAGCGCCCAGCCAACACCGGCTTAGTCAGGGCTGGTTGTGTTATCATCCTCAAAGATGGATTATTCTAGCAGAGGATGCACTTGCTTCCATGTTTCACAGACTCCCACTGGCTTTCTCATATTTATTCCAGGGAAGATGACAGGAAATGACTCACACCACGCAGCAGAAGGAGGCAGTGTGCTAGCTCTGGTAAAAGGTTATGCAGAGCCGTAAGAAGTTAACAATAATGATTATTATAACAGCCACTACTTCATGTGTGTGATACTCTCTGTGTCCCAGGCAATATGCTAAGGGCTTAGGTATATTATCTCATTCAGTTGTATAAGGCTGGAACTATTTTTGTCCTGCTTAACACATAGGAAACAACCACTCGATCCTATGAAGAAGGAGCTATTTTTATTCCTATTTTACGAATGAAAAAGAAATTTGATGAAGTCAAGCGGCTTGCCCACGGTTACTCAACTGGGCAGGGACACAGTCAGAATTCTAACTGTGGCATATGGTATGAGTGCAAAAGTGATATAAGGTGCAAAAAGTGATATAGTGAGGGAGGAGCAACATGAGGTAGAGGTTTAAGAGGTACAAACTACTATGTATAAAATAAATAAACTAAAAGGTATATTGTATAACACAGGGAATATCACCAATATTTTATAAAAACTTTAAATGGACTATAACCTTTACTAATTGTGAATCACTCTGTCATACACCTGAAACTTGTATATTACACATCAGTTAAGAAAAAATGATTTAATGACCTAGGAGGATGAAGGTGATGGCTAAGGTATATTAGAGGGGTAGTGTTTTGGTCACTGGCAGTTGTCCACATTGTCTCTAGCCTCTTGCTTTTGGTAACTGAATATAGCACATCAGTTCAGTTCAGTTCAGTTCAGTCGCTCAGTCGTGTCCGACTCTTTGCGACCCCATGAATCGCAGCACGCCAGGCCTCCCTGTTCATCACCATCTCTCGGAGATCACTCAGACTCACGTCCATCGAGTCAGTGATGCCCTCCAGCCATCTATCTCATCCTCGGTCGTCCTCTTCTCCTCCTGCCCCCAATCACTCCCAGCATCAGAGTCTTTTCCAATGAGTCAACTCTTCGCATGAGGTGGCCAAAGTACTGGAGTTTCAGCTTTAGCATCATTCCTTCCAAAGAAAGCCCAGGGTTGATCTCCTTCAGAATGGACTGGTTGGATCTCCTTGCAGTCCAAGGGACTCTCAAGAGTCTTCTCCAACACCGCAGTTCAAAAACATCAATTCTTCGGCGATCAGCCTTCTTCACAGTTCAACTCTCACATCTACCAAGAATTCACAGGTGTATTTTTAGAAATTAAAGGAAGTAAGTTTTAAGAGAAGGCACTGCCACAGTTATAATGTCATTTTTGTCCTAGTCATGAGGATGCCAGGCAGATCCAGGATTTGGAGTTGAACCTGTAATCAGTATGATTAGGGCTGGCTTCAAGAGACAGAAAACACAAAATAATGTTTCCAACCCCCAAGGCTTTATTCTCTCACGTAATACTGGTTGTGGCAGTTACACGAAGTCATGAGACACTCAGACTCTTTCCACATCTCTGGTCTATCATTCCTAGGGTGTGGTCCTCACCCCAAAGTCCAAGAAGGGCACAGGAGAGCCACCATCAGATCTGTGTCCCAGACAGCCAAATAGAAACAGCAGGAGGGAGTGTTCCCTCTCCTCTTTAAAGGGTAAAATGGGATTTTCATGTCCTTTGCACTACTCTCTCCTCTTTTCTTTCTCCCTCTTCCCAAATACCCAGCGCAGATACTCAAAATATATCTGAGAGACTACTATATTGCAAATTTGGTCTTTGGACGTAAGTGGTCAATAAATGTTTGTTTCTGATGATGGGAACGTATGATCCACTTTGCATTCTAGCTTCTAGGTCAGGAAGCACAAACTCCCAGTGCCCTACAGGGCTGGATGGGAAATGATGGGACGGATAAAGTAGCTTGGTGTAAGGGAAATGAGCAGTGACAATTGTAAACTACAGAACACAACCCCTGTGAAAGCAAGCATTGCTATTCAGCTCTGCCAAATTATAGTCAGGTGCAATAGAGATTCTATGTTGCCAGCTCTTCCGTAACTTGATAGAACCTGGAAAAAAAATCTGTATTGTAATATTAAATATGATTTTTAAATCTTAGGCCATTATTATGTGTTTGTTGGGTTGGAAGCACATGTATATGCGTGCTCAGTTGTGTCCAACTCTTTTCGACCCCATGGACCATAGCCTGCCAGGCTCCTCTGTCCATGGGATTTTCCAGACGAGAATACTAGATTGCTAGATTCCAGACAAGAATACTAGATACTACAGACTAGAATACTAGAGGAAGTTGCCATTTCCTCCTCCAGAGGATCTTCTCAACCCAGGGAGAGAACTCTCTCTTGCATTTCCTGCGCAAGCAGGCAAATTGTTTACCACTAATGGATCTTGATCTCAAATTTTCTATCTGATTAATTTAGCAGAATCTGGAATATAATGGATACTCGACGTTTGTGGAATAAGTTTTTCCAATTGCCTTCTTCCTCCCAGAAGACTGAGTGAAACATCCAGAACTATTAGAAGACTAAGGCATATATGTCTTTGTCATTTACATGTTAGTTGTTCCAGAGTTTTATTTCTCTGTGTGTGTTATCCATCACATCTGCTTCTTCCTTTTTAAGGACAGTTCCCCAAAGTTCCACATGATACTGCCACTTTTGTCTCATTGGATAAAACACAGTTACATTACTAGGAACCTGGGAAATCAAGTCTTCTGGCTGGGTGGCAATTGCTCAGCTAAAAACTTGGGTTCTCGTACTAAAGAGGAAGGGGGAAAGGATACCTGCAGTCTCTTCCTCATGCCCCTGAGGAGAGAATTTTGGAGCCCTGGAGCTGGCAGTCGTCAAATTCTATTCTATAGTAAATATCATGAATTATAGGATGTCAGAGATAGTAGTGGTTTTAAAGGCTTCTGGTCTAACTCATTGATTTTATACATAAGATTTTGAGGACTGGAGTAGCAAATGGATTTACCCAGGGTCACATGATAAAAGAAGCTGTCCTTCTAATTCTGTCTTGTGCCCAGTGTCTTCACCAGCTTGTATTGATGTTCAGATCCCTGTGTTCAGCCTCATTGATTCCTCCTTGCCATTGTGATGCACCCAGACTCTCTCATCCTACCCCCCACTGTCTGAACTCAGCAGCCTTTCACCCTCATTCCTAATCAAATCTCCACTGCTGTCTTTCTCAGTCCCTCTATCCCAAGGTTCGATTCCTGGGTTGGGAAGATCCCCTGAAGAGCTGATAGGCTACCCACTCCAGTATTCTTGGGCTTCCTTTGTGGCTCAGCTAGTAAAGGATCTGCCTGCAAAAACACCAGTACAGTATACTAATGCATATATATGGAATTTAGAAAGATGGTAATGATGACCCTATATGAGAGACAGCAAAAAGACACAGATGTAAAGAACAGTCTTTTAGACTCTGTGGGAGAAGGTGAGGGTGGGGTGATTTAAGAGGGTAGCGTTGAAACGTGTATATTATATTATCATATGTGAAGCAGATTGCTGGTCCAGGTTCGATGCATGAGACAGGGTGCTCAGGGCTGGTGCACTGGGATGACCCTGAGGGATGGCATGGGGAGGGAGGTGGGAGGGGGTTCAGGATGGGGAATACATATGCGCCCGTGGCTGATTCATGTCGATGTTTGGCAAAAACCACTACAAATATTGTAATTAGCCTCCAATTAAAATAAATAAATTAATTTAAAAAATCAAAACAACAACAACAAAAAACTAGGAAAAAAAAGAATCTGCCTGCAATGTAGGAGATCTGGGTTGTATCCCTGGGTTGGGAAGATACCCTGGAGAAGAGAAAGGCTACCAAGTCCAGCATTCTGACCTGGAGAATTCCATGGACTCTACAGTTCATTGGGTAGCAAAGAGTCGGACACAACAGAGCCACTTTCACTTTCACATCCAGCCCAAGGATGACTCATGGCTTTTATTATAGGGAAGAAGTGGTGTTGATTGGCAGAGGTGTTCAGGGATGGTCTCCCATGGACATTTTGAGGGCTCAAAAGTGAAAAAGTTCACCAGGTTTGACTAATGAGGTCTGCTGCAACTGTTGCTCAAGCAATGGGGACTTTTGGAATAAGAATTTTTTTTTTAACCTCAGCCCTGGTTTCTTTTGCTTTAGGAGTAAGGAAGAAACCTTCTTCATGGGCATTTTCACCAGGTGGCTGACACTCATGAGTGACATAAAGTTGGCTGTTCCTAAAGTTGGCTGAAACTCCTGCCATTGCAGCCCTCAGGAGGTGGGTAGGTGGTGGTGTGACTTCTCATGTGTCAGAAGCTCAAGGCCATTCATCACCTGGTGCATAGACTCCAGCTGGCCAATGGGGCAGGCCCAGCTGATTCTGTCTTGCATCAGAAAGATAACTCTTATCATCACTCCACAAACTGATCTTACAAAAATAGACAGGATTGGGCTGTGACCAGTGCTCTGGAGTTACCAAAGCAGTGAGGTTCTAGTGACAGCTCTGGCACAGGCCACATGCTAAATATACCTTGCCCGCAGGGACAAGGACAGCGGCAGGGAGCACACCGGCCACATGATCCTTCCCCGTTGCAAGGGGAGAAACCCCAAACACTCTGGCTCTCTGAGTCCGTTCCTGCACCTGGCTCGGGCCCCAACTCAGAACAGACTCCCCGGCTCCTGGCCAACTGTCCTTCTTGTGTCTCCAGATATGACATCACATGTCACTCACCCTGGTGAGCATGTGGGCATCCAGGGGAGGAGGTGTCAGGGCTTCTGGGCTCGTCTTGAGAGAATTGTTTGGATCAGGGAGGGCACACCTACCTGCCTCATGGACTGTGGGGAAGCAGTATGGCCTTGAGCTGGGGGGGCCTGGAAGTGGGGCTGGGAGTGGCCCCCCTCCCCCGTAAATCCATAGAAGGTGCCAATCTGAATCACTCCTAAGCAGAACCATGTGCAACTGACTTGCACTTGGTCAAAGATGCCGATGCTTTTCCTAGTACTTCATTTCTCTGAACAGTATACATCTGTTGGCCAGCTCAATTTCAGTTTTAATTATACCAATATTTCATTATAATATTTTTATTGTAAAAATCTTCAAACAATACAGAAGTTGGTTGAGAAAAAAAAATGAGAATTTCCCTTTTCCCTTCTATCTTTTTAATTCTACCTTTGTCCCAGGAGTAACTGTGGTCAACAGTTTGAAATGTATCCTCCCTAGTTTTCCTATATGCACACTGTACAATACACCAAAACACAACACACACACACAATACAGTATAGTATAAAGGTTTACAAGTAGTCACTCTAAGCTTGCCTGGGATCAGAGAGCTGTATATCATTGGGCAACTTACTTCATTTTTTCTGTGCCTTGGTTTCTTCCTCTGTTAAAAAAAAAAAAAAGGATAAATTGGTCTCTATAGAGTTGTTGTGAGCATTAAATGTTGATGCTTTTAAAAGGGTGACTAACACAGAGTAAGGACTTGTTTTATTAATACTTATACAAATAAGGGAGATCATATTAGTTATCTATCACTGAATAACAAAGTACAACAAAATTGAGTGGCTTATGATAACCAACATTTATCATCTCACAGTTTGAATCTGACTGTGACAGGCAGTTTTAGCCAGCTCCCTGCCATCCCTCCCCTCTCTCCACATGCTATGGTTTTGTTTAGTTCTTCTGACAACCCTAGTTTTGTTTAGGATGCAATGGCCTAGTCTGAGAGGTTGAATCATGATTAATCAAAGTCCTTCACTGTCATTCCATTCACCAGATGCTCACATTTCCAGCCTCCCTGACAGCTAGGGCTGGTTCATGTGATCATTTTGGCCGATGGAATCCAAGTAAAGATCAGACAAGGGACTCTTGGAAAGCCTTTGCATTCTGAACAAAATAATCAGATGTGGTTGACTCTATACTCTTTCTTTGCCTTAAAAATAGATGTAATATCTAGAGCTGTGATTGCTGTCTTGAAACGTGGCGATAAATGAAAAGCCACCAGGCTGAAAGTTTTGGATGGAAGGAAGGAAGCACACAGGAACTTTGATGATATTGTTGAGCTGCTGAAGACTTTCTGTTATGGAGGAAAATTACTTTTTAAAAATGTACTGCTTGCTAGATTTTCTGTTCCTTGTAGTTGAGAACATTCCTGATGCATTCCTTTCTCTCTAAGTTCTGTAAATATAGAAACTCGGTCTAATATACTTTCCATCGAATTACTAGTGCCAACGACCATGCCTGGAACCCAGAAGGCACCTAATGGATGGATATGCTGAATTAATAAGTACTTTTTTAGATACCGGAAGTTTCTCTGTAAGGACTTTAGCCTTTGGGAGACCCCTCTCTTCTAACCCCCAGACAATTCTCACATTTCTGGCTCAGTTCAGGGGTTCCCCGGACATGCACTTTTGTTTGTGTTACCTAGGTCCCTGACGAAATGTTTTTGCTATATAGTATCTTTCAACTTGCTTAGTCACAGTTTCATCGCTGGGAAAAACAAGACATCAAATCACTCTATAAAACCTGCGAAATAAAATTTCATCTTTTTCTAGCTCAAGGCTCTTGGATAAAATCAGAGTTACTTACAGCAAATTCTGTCCATCAGCAAATAGCGTTCTAGCAGAGGAGAGACCAGGAAAAATCTCCCACTTGGTGATAGCCAAATTAGGGAATGCTGGCTGGCACATCATTCAAGCGGAAGGATGATATCTCCTGGAAGGTGAAGTGGTTCTTTAGTGAAGTGGCAAGAAAATATTTTAAGAGTCTCATTAACTATTGACGTAAGAAGAGATTGAATTTTAAAAAAAGCATCCTGAGTTTGTTGAGTGTAATTGGACTATTGTAGACAACTCTAGAACCAACTTAGATGTAACTGGGACTGGCAGCACTTTGATTTTCTAGTGTGCACTGGTGGAAAGAAGGGTACTCGGGGCTTACAAACCTAGTTGGAATCCAGCTTCCAGCCTTTCCTCACTAGGTACCTCTGGGCCAGTCGCTTGCTCTGAGCCCTGGTTTCTTACTTTGTGATACTACCGCGCTCACAGGGTTGTTTTGAAGATTTCAATAAAATCATGCAAGTAAAATACCTGGCACTAATATTGGTGCTACTGCTACAACAACTCCTGCTGATTCTGTCACTGAGCAAAGTCGGCTTCCAACACTATTCTCTTCTGTTCCAAGTGGAGAGATTTTAAGCGTGAAAGACGAAAGTACCTTTCAATGAACTAGAAGGGCAGAAGCATAGAATCAAAGTCCTCTTCCCTCTGAAAAGCAGATCATCTTCCTTCGGGTTTGGGAAGGCATATCTGGCAGGCGAATTGGCCTCCCTGCTTCTGGCTGAAGGAGACAGGCCAGCTGCTGCCCGCACGCCCCGGCCTGGAGCAGATCTTTGCACGGCTGGCTCGGCAGGAGGCACACCATCTTCCTCTAATGCCCTTCTTTTTGCAAGGGTGCAAGCTTCTATTTCTGTCCTCCAGGAAGAATTTCTGATTTCCTCGCCAGTCCCCTCTCTCCTCTGAGTCCCCGAAGGCCAGGGGTGGCTCTCCTCCCCCCCCTGCAGATGCTTTGGGGTGTCTGTTGAAGTCTGCTCACGTGGTGGGTGTGAGGATAGCGATGCGGCTGACGTGGAGCCCTGCCCTTTGTGTCTCTCTCCTCACGTCCCAGGAGGCTTTCTCCACTGATGAGTACAATGATGGTAAAAGCAGTGGTTCTAATTTGTGAGAAATGCTCTGCCTTTCTTTCTAAAGAAACAATTTTTGTGTTTGAAAATTGTAATGCACCTTCAGTATGGAAAATACAGATAAGCAAAATGAGGAACCCAAACCCACCCATAATCAGAGTGTACTGGCATTCACAAACAACTGTGTGCTTTCAGGATTTTTCCTATACCTTTACATACTTTATTTTAAACCTTAAATGTAGTCATACTTCATATTATGCTGCTGCTGCTAAGTCGCTTCAGTTGTGTCTGACTCTGTGCGACCCCATAGACGGCAGCCCACCAGGCTCCTCCATCCCTGGGATTCTTCAGGCAAGAACACTGGAGTGGGTTGCCATTTCCTTCTCTAATGCATGTAAGTGAAAAGTGAAAGTGAAGTCACTCAGTCGTGTCTGACTCTTAGCGACCCCATGGACTGCAGCCTACCAGGCTCCTCCATCCATGGGGTTTTCCAGGCACGAGTACTGGAGTGGGTTGCCATTGCCTTCTCCGACTCCATATTATAGCCTCCAGTACATTTTCATTCATGAGTGGGAAATCACCAACAGCTTTCCACATCTTTCAGTACTTATCTTCAGCATTGTTTTTAATGGCTCATAGAATTTTGTTATAGATGTATATAGCACCATTTACTAGTTTAACTAGTTGCCTCTTGTTGGGCATCTGGGTTATGTACAATTTTTCATTATTACTCACAATGATATGGTGATTAATAGCCTTTTTCCCCAGGGTCAACGCCTAGCAGATGATGTGCTGGGAATGATGTGAGTGTTTTAAAGTTTCAAAAAAATTCACGTTGCAAAAGGTTTTCTCAGAAAGGCTCTGTCCGCTTGCAGTGGGTGTGGCAGCCTGTCATACTTTTCAAGGTGTTTCTCAGCAGAGCTTCACTACAGCCCGATAGGATCAGTGGGGCCGATATGACTACTCGTATTTTGGAAGCTGAAAGAACTCAAGTGCAAAGAGGTTTCAAAAGGGACCTCCAGGAAACTGAATGCAGTGAGTCGCCACAGAGAAACCCTGCATGAAATGAACCATGAAACGAGGGCCACTTAACAAAACAAAGACAGTGGTCGCTGCTCTAAAGCTCTTCTTTCTGGTGATTATTATATCGTGGGGACAATGTTCTGTTAAGTGTTGGCAAAAAACCCCTGTCATCAGCATCTAGGAGAGAGCTCGCCTTTCAGTTTTCTGTTCTCAGAGAAGTGCTTGGGGAGTCAGGATCCCAGCTCGTCCAAAACCCCAGGGTGGAGAAGCAGCTTGGCCAAGGTCTCTTGGCGAGGTAATGGCCAGGTCAGAACTGGAGGCCAGGTCTCCGGGCTCCCTGTGACACATGAGGTGTCTCTGAGACAGCTGGGAGCTTACCATTGGCCAAGTTGCTCACACTTGTACAGCTACCCAGATGAGGTTAGTGACGTGGAGCTCTCATTAAAATGAGAATTCTGGTCCAGCAGGTCTGGGGTAGGGCCTGAGATTCTGAATGTCTAGTAAGTTCCCAGGTAATGCCTACACATCTAGACCACTCTTTGAGAGGCAAGTAGCTGGACAACTGTTCAGCTCAAGACAAAGGAAGCGACCTAGATAAGGACAGGGCCTACGGGCAAATAGTACAGTATTTTGCAGACTGATGACTGGGAAAGGGTGTTCTGGTTGTTACGAGAGTCTCACAATGAATCTTGGCCTTTATTCATCAGAAACACCCAAAAGGGAGACCAACAAGCTGATCAAGGGAAGGTCTGTGGCCGAGGTGGCCAAGGGATGTTCAGACACACCCACCCGCGCCACAGCCAGCCCTTCTTTGTTCAGCATGCCAGCCAGGACAAAGCCATTTTGTTTAACATTCCAAAGGCGTTTCCACTGTCTCCCAGAGTCTTTTTAATGACCTGGAGAACTACCAAGGGGTTCTTGGTGGCATGACAGGCTCCTTCCACTACAGTTCGCCAACCCTTGTGACACCACGATGATGAAAGTGCCATACTTGAAGAGGAGAGAGGAGGAAGTGGAGCCCAGGCACACCAGCAGAGGGTGTGGGCTTGGGAGGCTTCTCAGTCACAGGCACGGCTCGCCCTCTCCCGAGCAGAGGCAGGAGGTGTCGGCGCTGTTGGCAGTTCTGGGCACGGAGCTGTGGGCTTGCAATAATAATGGTGTTCAGGGCCTGGGGAGGGGCCAGGGAGGGCCACTTGGGGCATGAGGATGAGGGGCTGGGCCAGGCTGGCCCAAGCACGGGGTCAGGGAAGGAGGCTGTGAGTGCTGGCTGTTTCTTTAGGTTTCGGAGAGCTGGCGTCAAAGCTAGAACAGCAGCCTCACAGGAAAGAATCTTAGAGGTTATATAATTGTGGCATTTAAAATGATGAATTATGTACTTATTTATTTGCCTGTGCCAGGCCTTAGTTGCAGCATGCAGGCTCTTTAGTGTAGCAAGCGGGATCTAGTTCCTAGGCCAGGGCCCCCTGTACTGGAAGCATGGAGTGTTCGGCACTGGTCCACCAGGGAAGTCCCAATCATGGCATTTTAATGTCATGTTCCCTGGAGCACTAAACGTCTTATTTATGTGAAACTATTTCAGAGACTGCTATTTGCCGGTAGGTCTAAGGGGATGTGGGACTGTTCACCCCTAATTTAGCACCATTTTGTATCTATTTTAGAGAAGGTGATGGCACCCCACTCCAGTACTCTTGCCTGGAAAATCCCATGGACGGAGGAGCCTGGTGGGCTGCAGTCCATGGGGTCACTAAGAGTCGGACACTACTGAGCGACTTCACTTTCACTTTTCACTTTCATGCATTGGAGAAGGAAATGGCAACCCACTGCATTGTTCTTGCCTGGAGAATCCCAGGGATGGGAGAAGCCTGGTGGGCTGCCGTCTATGGGGTTGCACAGAGTCGGACACGACTGAAGTGACTTAGCAGCAGCAGCAGTATCTATTTTATACATTGAGATTCTATGACATTTCTAGAAAGAGATTGTACTAGGAAATGTCTCCTAGCCTCCTTATTTTGTTGCTGTTCAGTCACCAAGTCGTGTCTGACTCTTTGTGACCCCATGGACTGCAGCACACCAGGCTTCCTTGTCCTTCACCATCTCCCAGAGTTGCCTCAGAAAAGAAAGACGACTTTTTGAGCCTTAGAGCCAGTTCATGACATGACACTGCTGGTTCACCTCTCCCACGTGTGGTCGTACCCACGGTGCTATAGGTTGAATAAGACCCAAACACAGGCCCATTTACCTCGCTCCATTTCCCCACTCCCAGCCACACCAAAACCCAAACCAGCGGCCACATGTCCAACATTCCACTTATGCCAGGATCTGGAAGGAGGGCCTGCGGTTGGATGGGCAAGGGTGCCTGTGTGATGTGACACATGTGGGCCTCAGTCAGCCCCCAGTGGCTTCCCAGCTAACTGCAGGTCCCCCCGTGGCTTAGGCCAGCAGGTTTTCAATGAACTGGGCTGCCAGTGCACCGTCAGAACCCTATGAATCATTGACTTATTCCATCACACAAATGAGAAACGACTTAGCCAGCAGAAGAGCTGTATTATCAATATAAACACTCAGTGTAAGATACAGAGAAGAGGCTAGTGGTTACAGTGAGGAGGAGCAATAACAGGCTGGGGCATAAGATAGGCCCAAGGATGTACTGTGCAATGAGGGGAATCTAGCCAATATTTTATAATAACTGTAAATGTAAAGTAACCTTTAAAACTGTATAAAATTTAAACATTTTTCTTTAAAAGAAAGAATAAATCCTGAGTTCTCATCTCAAGGAAAAAAATTTCTGTTTTTATTTTGTACCTATATGAGATGATGGATACTCACTAAACTTACTGTGATATTCATTTTACGATGTATGTAAGTCATATCATGGAATTGTACACCTCAAACTTATACAGTGCTGTATGTCAGCTATCTCTCAATAAACCTAGAAGAAGAAAAAAGACACAGTGTAACAATGTACCTAGTTGCGTGTATTCTGATCCTCTTTCCAGGCACATGATGAGCCTTTACTTCTCCATTTCTTTTCATAGGCACGGCCATGTACCATGTGCTGTCCAGATAAATGTGAATGAAGCATTTGAAATTAGTATGTAACTCTCCTCGTTCCCTCTCCTGTGGTGCAGCCTTTGTGGAAGCCCAGGCTGAGACGGAGCCTCTGCTCAGGGCTCCTCTGATGAGGGGTATGCCTCTGCCAACCTGTGGCCAAGGTGGTGTGAACAGGAGCTAGATCTTGATTTGTTTAAGCCATTAATAGGTCAGAGTTTTATTATAGCAAAACCTAGCTTATCCTAACCTTCAGTTCAGTTCAGTCGCTCAGTCGTGTCCGACTCTTTGCGACCCCGTGAATCGCAGCACGCCAGGCCTCCCTGTCCATTACCATCTCTCGGAGTTCACTCAGACTCACGTCCATCGAGTCAGTGATGCCATCCAGCCATCTCATCCTCGGTCGTCCCCTTCTCCTCCTGCCCCCAATCCCTCCCAGCATCAGAGTCTTTTCCAATGAGTGCAATCTTGATTCCAGCTTGTGTTTCTTCCAGTCCAGCGTTTCTCATGATGTACTCTGCATATAAGTTAAATAAGCAGGGTGACAATATACAGCCTTGACGCACTCCTTTTCCTATTTGGAACCAGTCTGTTGTTCCATGTCCAGTCCTAACTGTTGCTTCCTGACCTGCATACAGATTTCTCAAGAGGCAGGTTAGGTGGTCTGGTATTCCCATCTCTTTCAGAATTTTCCACAGTTTATTGTGATCCACACAGTCAAAGGCTTTGGCATAGTCAATAAAGCAGAAGTAGATGTTTTTCTGGAACTCTCTTGCTTTTTCCATGATCCAGCGGATGTTGGCAATTTGATCTCTGGTTCCTCTGCCTTTTCTAAAGCCAGCTTGAACATCTGAAAGTTCACGGTTCACATACTGCTGAAGCCTGGCTTGGAGAATTTTGGGCATTACTTTACTAGTGTGTGAGATGAGTGCAATTGTGTGGTAGTTTGAGCATTCTTTTGCATTGCCTTTCTTTGGAATTGGAATGAAAACTGACCTTTTCCAGTCCTGTGGCCACTGCTGAGTTTTCCAAATTTGCTGGCAGATTGAGTGCAGCACTTTCACAGCACCATCTTTCAGGATTTGAAATAGCTCTACTGGAATTCCATCACCTCCACTAGCTTTGTTCGTAGTGATGCTTTCTAAGGCCCGCTTGACTTCACATTCCAAGATGTCTGGCTCTAGATTAGTGATCACATCATCATGATGATCTGGGTCGTGAAGATCTTTTTTGTACAGTTCTTCCATGTATTCTTGCCACCTCTTCTTAATATCTTCTGCTTCTGTTAGGTCCGTACCATTTCTGTCCTTTATGGGGCATTTATAAAAATAAATCAATCTTTTAAGTGGAATATTGTTGATTTCCTCATAACTTTCCTGTTAATTCAATAGGTCATCTCCAACTCTGGAGCTCTAGTACCAAATAGCCATGTGACTGGAGAATTCATATTTGAAGGATATAGAACTGTATAGGAAAATTAGATACTAAATGGACAATGATTGCAGATTAGTGGATGAAAGAAATCACTTTAAGTTCATTAAAATAGATCAAGAAGACAGCACAACAAATGACAATGATATTTATTGATATCAAATAACAAAATTAATGACATTTAATACATGTTAATTTAACATCAGTGGGACCTGAAACACTAATTTCCATTTATCATCCCTTATTCAAGAGGACCTTTTCGGGATTACCCTTCATAACACGCTAAAAGATGTTTTCCCGAGTCTGGTTTTCTATCTTAGGCTCCATGCCTTTCTAATTTAATGACAAGAATTGGTTGACATCCGTCTCCCTTAATCCTGTCGTGGTACCAGGGAGCTAAAATAAACTGGATTTTGTTGCTGAAATTATTTTGTGCACCAATATTTAATTTCCCTCTCAAGCTCTCTTGTTGGTATAATCGCCAAAGTTCTGCTCATGCCAGCGTCACGGCAGCTTTTATGTGGCTTTCCAGTAACCTGGTGCCAATTCTGGTTTCAATTTCACATAACTGTATGGTTCCAAATAACTGACTCATCCTTTAAGTCTTAATTCCTAATTCCTAAAAGAGAGAGTCTGATTGGCCCAGCTGGAGTCGGGAGTAAACGCTTGGTGCAGTTACTTGGAGTTGGGAGGGGATCGTGTGGTACACGGGCTTTCAAGGTGGTGCTGGTGATAAATAATCTGCCTGCCGATGCAGGAGCTGTCAGAGATGTGGGTTCGATCCCTGGGTCGAGAAGACCCTCTGGAGTAGGAAATGGTGACCCACTCAGTAAGTGACCCATTCTTGCCTGGATAATCCTATGGACAGAGGAGCCTGACAGGCTATAGTCCATAAGGTCACAAAGAGTTGGACACGATGCAACCATGTGGTACATGGGGCTGCCTTTTCCTCTGAAGAAAATGGAATTCCAAAGAGAAGGATGAAGGACATTAAGGACTCTTTAACACAGAGAAACTCGTATACTTGGCAGAAAATGCTTGTGGTTACCAAAAAAAGATTCAACTTACATATAGAATTCCATGTAAGGGATTGGAAGAGGCTATTGTTTTCATTTCTCACTTGTTTATCTTGTTGATTGTTTGCATCACTAGTGGGAAGCAGCATTGTGTACCAAGCGGGGAAAAAAAGAAAAATTTACTGAAAAACTTAAATTTGGTGTGTAAAGGCTTATCCACCAATTTGTGTTTTGTACAAATTAGGCCCACCATTTTAGGTTGGCCTGTAGAATATCACAGAAGCACTGGGTTAGATAATAAAAGCCCTATGTGGTCACGAGGGTAGGGATAAAACAGGGATTCTAGTCCTTCTCTGTGCATTAGAATGATTGGGGGAACTTAAAACAATGTAATACCCTCACATACACAGCAGGATGACCACACGATACAGTTGATGATACCAAGTGTGGATGAAGATGTAGGACAACTCATGCACTTTAGGGAGGGGGAAAATCCCATGGACGGAGGAGCCTGGTGGGCTGCAGTCCATGGGGTCGCTAAGAGTCGGACTCGACTGAGCGACTTGACTTTCACTTTTCACTTTCCTGCATTGGAGAAGGCAATGGCACCCCACTCCAGTACTCTTGCCTGGAGGATCCCAGGGCGGGGGAGCCTAGGGGGCTGCCGTCTATGGGGTCGCACAGAGTCGGACGCGACTGAAGCGACTTAGCAGCAGCCTATGTTGGTAATCACTTTAGATAATTACCTCACAGAAACTAAGCTGGACATAAGCATATCCAATAATTCAGCAATTCTATTCTAAAGCATATACTCAAAAGAAATGCGTATATATGTTCACCAAAAGGTATGTGCTAGAATGTATACTGTTTGTATTTTTAACCTTTTCTTTCACATCGGGGTATAGCTGACTAACAATGTTGTGATAGTTTCAGGGTAACAGTGAAGGGACTCAGCCATACATATACATGTCTCCATTCTTCCCCAAACTCCCCTCCCACTGAGGCCGCCACTTAACATTCAGCAGGATTCCATGTGCCATACAGTAGGTCCTTGATGGGTATTCATTTTAGATATAACAGTGTGAATGTACCCTATTTATAATAGCCCCAAACGGGACACTACCCAAATGTCCATTAACAGTAAACTGGATCACCAACTGAAGTATATTCACACCATGTAGTAATACACTGGGTGAGAATAAAAAAACTACAACCATAACAAACAATGTGGATGAATCTTATAAGCATAATTCTGAGTAAAAGAAATCACACATTCAAAAGAACATTCTGTATATTTCATTTAGATAAAATACAAAAGCTGACAAAGGTCATCTATGTGTTAGAAATAGGATAGCAATTATCTTTGGTGGGAGTTTTAGGTGCTAGAGAACTTTTGATTCGTGGTCTGGGTTCATGGGTATTTGTGAAAATTCATTAACACATACACTTATAATTAATTCACTTTTCTGTATGTATATTTTGATAAAAATCTTAAAAAAAAAAATTAGTGGTTCTTGGACTTTATACCAGATAAATGAAATCCAACTCCCTGGGGGTGGGTCCTGAGTACAGCATTTTACAGAGCCCTTCAGGCGATCATCATGTACAGTCAGTGGTGAGAACTGGCTAGTGGGATAAGCCTGGCCTGGAAACTGGGAAAGCTGGGTTTAGAGTCTGGTCTTGGGCAAATCATCCTCATGCTCTGGGCCTTGGTTACCAAAGAGCTTAGCAGGTGTCTCTGTGGTCCCTTGCAGCCTGTTGATCCTAAGGCATTAGCGTAGCTGTGTTAATCCAACAGATAAGTTGACACTATAGTTTCAGAGGGGGATGTGATGGAAAGACAGATTTGCTGGGAGACATGTGCCAGGATTGCGTGCTCCAGCTGTTCAGTGGCTTAGCACAATAGGGTGTCCAAGGGCAATGATGTCAGAATGGGGCTGTACTGAGGGCATCTGGGAACTACCTTAGTCTCTCTCCCAATTTTATCTGGAGGTGGAACTAAGAGGACATTGAATTCACATTTTTCAGGTTGACTTCATCATCCCTTTGGAGTAGGCTGTGAATAATTCAGGAAACTGAGTTTCAAAAAATATCAGCGCTTGCTAGATCATCTGACTTGGTAGTTTGCACTCATTTAAAAATAAAATCTACCTCACGTTTTTTCAAATAAATGTATGAAGAATCCAAATGTGAAAGTGTTAATTGTTCAGTCGTGTCCGACTCTTGGCGCCCCCATAGACTGTAGCCCACCAGGCCCCTCTCTCGGTGGAATTTCCCAGGCAAGAATACAGGAGTGGGTTTCCATTTCCTTCTCCAGGAGTTCTTCCTGACCCAGGGATTTGTCTGCATTGCAGGCAGACTCTTTACTGTCTGAGCCACCAGGGAAATCTAAATGTATATCCAAGTTTAAAAAGTGAACGGATTCCTGAGGAGTTAAGATGTTCATTTTTTAGTGAACAACACTTCCTTTCTTCAAGAAACTGTCAGTACATAGAACAACTTCTACGGTCCAATGTTCTCACTTTATAATAGGGCAAGTGAGGTCCGACAAGGAGAAATGATTTGTCCTAGGTCACACATTCACCAGTGACAGAGCCAGAGCAAGTCCTGGTGTTTTGACTCGGGGATTTTCACTTGTTCACCATCTACACGTCCTAAGTTTGAGCCAGGCTTGGGAGAGCTGATGCTGAGCCAGCCACAGTGCGTATGAGGTTCCTGGTCCTTCATCTGGTTCCTGTCCCTTGGGGTCTGGCCTGGTGCCTGTCACCTTTGTCGCTGATCATTCTGTGAGCAGAGCCTGGCTCTCCATTCACTCTGGGCATGGCGTCTATGGCACCTGGCATCTTGGGACTCTGAAGAGGTTCTCCTCTCTGAACATGGTTTGGGGGGTGCAAGATGAGCTTGGCTGGGGAAGTGTTAATGGTGGTAGTGGTGTGCTTTAATTTGCCCATCCCTGCCGGATGTTACACAGTCTGGGAGACAATGCCAAGAAATGTGACACTGACATCAACTAACCCTCGTGGACACGCTCATACAGACGTGAGCAAGTGGCCTGAGAGGGGCACACAGGAGCCTTGTGACCCATTGCTCTAGCTGGGCCAGTGATCTCAGCCAAGGATGGGGACCCTCTCTTCTATTCCAGGGATGGTTGTGGTTCAGAAACCTGAACAAAGATAATAATAATAATAGCAACAACTCATTCTCACTGGGCATCAGGAAAGGTGTTGGGTAGGATAATGGTTGTCAAGCATTTTCAGTCACAGAAATCCTTATTAGAATAAAAGCTTATGCAGAACCTCAATATTTAGACTAGAGATAGAAGATTCATAAGAAAGGAGGGACTTTAGAGCGTTTTCACCAGACCATATCTCCTACCCGAGCAGTTTTTAAACTGTCTGTTACAAAGTCCTTGGTATTCCGAGGAGACCCCTCAGGACCCCATAGTTGGGGGAGGGTGTTCAATGGAGGGTTTGTATTCAAGATTCAGTGGATCTAGGTGCTGGTTCCCTCCAAACTACTCATCTCTCTCTAGACTAAATATTGAGGTTCTGCATAAGCTTTTATTCGAACAAGGATTTCTGTGACTGAAAATGTTTGACAACCACTGTCCTACCCAATACCCTTCCTGATGACCAATGACAATCAGTTTTATTATTATATCTTTGTGGAATGTGGTCTTATGACCTTTTTAGCTAATCTGTGTTAGGAGAGTCTGCTTTGTATAAAAATTAAGTTCCTTGTGCGGTAGTTTAGGTCTGTTCGCGGCTCCCAGCCTGCTTTCACACTCCTTCCTGTTATCCTGCCACAGTCTCCCATCTGCCAGGTCCCACCTGATGCAGCCTCTGTGGGGTGACCATTCTCTCAGGCCCCTCTGTCTTCCCCACATTGCGTCTCACCAGCCACCTGCCTCACTGCTGCGGAGGTCACCGGGGGATGTCTCTACTCATTCCTGGAAAACTGTAACTGCATCACATCTTAAACTCTTTTTTTTCTTTTTTCTAGCTGGTTGTTCTAGCCTCTCTGCTCTGTTTTTTAAAAATAAATTTATCTATTTTTAATTGAAGGATAATTGCTTTACAGTATTGTGTTGGTTTCTGCCAAACATCAACATCAGTCAGTCATAGGTATACCCTCATAGGTATACCCATGTCCCCTCCCTCTTAAACCTCCCTCCCATCTCCCTTCCCATCCCACCCCTTTAGGTTGTTACAGAGCCCGGGTTTGAGTTCCCCGAGTCATACAGCAAATTCCCATTGGCTGGGCTTCCCTGGTGGCCCAGATGGTAAAGAATCTGCCTGCAATGCAGGAGACCTGGGTTCAATCCCTGGGTCGGGAAGGTCCCCTGGAGGAGGGCATGGCAACACTCTCCAGTATTCTTGCCTGGAGAATCCCATGGACAAGGAGTCTGGTGGGCTACCGTCCATAGAATCTCACAGTCAGACATGACTGAGCGGCTAACACACACATATATCTATTCTACATATGATAGTCTATGTTTCCATGTTACTCTCTCCAGACATCCCACCCTCTCTTAGTAGAAGAAAGTCTGATACCTTTCTCTGAAGCTTATTTCCTTCAAAAATAGCCCCAAATCACGTGACTATCAATACTGTTTCTAAATCTGGGCAGAGAGAGGCCTGGGACGCTCTGTCGTGCCGTTAGAGTGCCATCCTCACTGATGCTGCCCAGGGCTCTGATGGCAGCGGGCCAGTGCTCTAGACCCAAGGCCACGGTCCTCAGTTCTCTCAAGTGCTCTGTGGATGCTTCCAAAGCACAATACTGGTCAGGATGGCTGGGGCCCAAGGGACCCTGTGTCCTGGGTCCTCATCTGTGCCACACCAACTGCTTTAACTCTGTGTTAAACTCAGAAGCCTCTGCCCAGGGCCCTCTTCACCTTGCGGCAAGTCCCTTCTGCGGCCACCAGAGCTCTTCCCTACTCTCTGGCCCACGGTCAGGGCTATTTACTTCTGGCCTCTGCTCTAGGAACAGAGCTGTGGTTGTGGTCCCTTCTCCTCGCCCTCAGAAGGGGTCCTTTGGGAATTGCCTCGCATCCTTTCCTGGCCCCAGGGCCCCAGGGCTTCAAGGACAAAGAGGCGGAGAGGTGGAGCAGCCTCGGCTAGAGCCCTGGACAGACTCCCTGTTCTTCCCTTTCCGCGGACAAGGGCTCACTCCAGTGATTTTCCCTATAAACACGAAGTCCGCTCCAAGGTGACGTGCCCTCCCCACGTCTGGACGCAGAGGAGGCTGGCATTGCATAGGCCTGCCACACCGGCCACCCCCCGTCCAAATCCACATCCAGTCCAGCAGTGACTGGGCTGGCATGACTCATGGGTCCCACCCTGCAGCATTCCTGTCCTAGTCGGACAATTTGCTGTTTTCTTAAACACCTCAGAACTTTCTGTTTTCAGGCCTGTACGCTACACTTCCTTCATTCTTTCGCTGCCAGAAATGCTCTCTTTTCAGTTTCCAACCACCCATCTCACCCATCCTTCAGAAGCTGGCTCAGAGACACCACCTCCCGTGGGTACCGAGACTGAAGGTCTCAACCAATCCTCTTCTTTGAGTGCCCATCACCCTTTGCTTGTCCCTCTCTCACTGCACTTATGGTTTGAATCCTGGCTCACACTTTCTTGTCTGTGTGGTCTTAGGAAATGTACTTAACCTTCCTGGCTCTGGTCTATAAAATGAGGATGGGGATGATTCTTGCCACATGGAGTGACTGTGAAGCTTAACTGGGATCACTGCTGACTAGCACATGAAAAGTTAGCTTGTTCGTTCATTAAATATTTCTTGCGGGCCTACCATATGCGAGGCCCTGAGGATGCCAGGGTGAACAGACCAAGTCTTGGCCTTCATGGAGTTCACAATTTAGTGGTGAAGAAACACAGGAAACAAACAAAAAAACAATAACAGCTATCTTGTATTAAGCAGTTTCTTTGTGCTCTGATATTTTCACTGATTATTCCCTTTGGTCCCCACAGAAACCTTCTGGGCTACACGTAATTATTATCTGCAGACAGACAGAAAGCTGAAAGTCAGGAAGTTAGTAATTTGTTCCAAATCACACGCCTAGAAGGTGGCGAAACCAGGACTGGAATCCAGACAATAAGACTTCAAACTTGCACTTAAGTATTAAGAAGAAAATTGAGCTAGGAAAATAAAATAAATGTGGAAGGGGACTGAGGGTGTGGGTGCAGATGATCCAAGGGAGATCAGGAAAGGATGCTGAGAAAGTGACCTTGAGCTGAGGAAGGTCAGGATGGAGAGAGGGCAGGGTAAACACAGACTCCAGGAAGGAACTGAGTTGGGTTTGTGGGACCAGCAAGGCTGGTCTGGTCAGATTTAGTGACCCAGGGGAGGAGGTACAACATGAGGTTGAGGAGCAGCTACCATGGGCTATTTTGACTGCTATTAGAATATTTCTAGCCATTATAATCACAGGTCTTGCATCTCCCACTAGCCTGTGAGGCAGGGACTGTCTCATATGTGTCCAAAGCCCAGCTCTATGCCTTATTATGCATTGAACATTGTTGCTGAGTTAGATTTTTAGTCTAATTGGGAAAAGCACAGGTTTTGCCAAAAATGAGAGCTGGGTTCACATTCTAACCCAGTCACTTAGTAGCATCCGTGGGGAGTTCACTCTCTCTCAGTCTGTTTCTTCACTTGTCAAATGCAAAGAGGTCATGTTCCTTTTACAGCTTTTTTTTTTTTTTTTTGGATTAAAAGAGATGCTGCATATAAAACAGCTGGTGCATAGTAGATTTTTGATAACCCTTCCCTTCTAATACTCTAATCACTTACCCTTAGAACACCAATAACCACTCTACCCCCCCACCTAAGAAAGTTTTCTTTTAATTCCTTGAATGCCTTGGAAAGCTGGCCTATCCTATACCCCAGATGGCCTCTTTTTGTGGTCTGGGCTCAAAGGAAGCTTGAGGCATCACCCTGGACAACAAGTCCTGGCCAATCCTCACTTCACATGTCCTTTGTGGGCATCACCTTGATAATCAGTTAAGATTTCAGGACTGTGCATTGCCTCAAAGCTTGCCTAGGCAGAGGCCCAACTCTCAGCTCACCAGTGCTGGGCCAGGTGGGCTGGTGAGGACATCTGTGGGACCTCCCACTCAGAAGAGAATTGGGCTGCAGTCAGGACCCTATTCAAATGTACAGGGTGATTGTCTTCTCCTTGCAGCAGGCCCTTTATGGGACCCCATTTTCTCTCCAGTAAACAAACAATCCTTATTGTAGCTTCATGGTGAGGCCCTGGATGGTCGCATTACTCAGGATGCCATCAAGTGGGAGGTTACCCCTTTACACTCTTGGTCAGCCATTCACAGAGCTGCGGCCTTTTTGTGGTCTGATCTGTGATCTGAGACTTAAGGCTCCACTCCTAAGTTTCTCTTCCCTTCCTTAAACTTGGCTAGTGATAAATCCTCTGAAGCACATGATCCTCCCAGAGCTGAATTCTACTCCCCTGTGAGGAATTTCAGGGCATATATGTTAGGTAGGAAGGCAATTTACAGCTATGCTCCAAAGTCAAGAGTCCAGCTGTGCTGGCTGCATGCATCCCACTCATTGCCCTGTCTTGCAGCCCAACTCTTGGGTAAGCCCAGTCCTTTCTGGCTAGACCTCTGGTCCAACTCTTCTGAAGCCACTTAGTGCTGATAGTTCTCTGTCCTGAATTCTATACTTATTCAGAAGCCTGTGATAGTTCCTCCATCTGAGCTCCCAAGTCTGGGGAAAAGTTTTATTAACATTCAGAACCTCAATCAGAGCTTCCCAGATGGAGCAGTGGTAAAGAATCTACCTGCCAATGCAGAGACACAAGAGACATGGGTTCCATCCTTAGGGTGGGAAGATCCCCTGGAGTATGGCAACGCACTCCAGTATGGTTGCCTAGAGAATTCCATGGACAGAGGAGCCTGGCGGGCTACAGTCCATGGCATCACAAAGAGTTAGACACAACTGCTCAACTGAGCAGACATGCAGAATTTCAATCAAATGGCTTTCTTTTTTGTAGGTAGGTACCCATGGAAAAGAAATGCAAAAAAGCAAAATGGCTGTCTGGGGAGGCCTTACAAATAGTTGTGAAAAGAAGAGAAGTGAAAAGTAAAGGAGAAAAGGAAAGATATTCCCATGTGAATGCAGAGTTCCAAAGAATAGCAAGGAGAGATAAGAAAGCCTTCCTCAGTGATCAGTGCAAAGAAATAGAGGAAAACAACAGAATGGGAAAGACTAGAGATCTCTTTAAGAAAATGAGAGATACCAAGGGAACATTTCATGCAAAGATGGGCTCAATAAAGGACAGAAATGGTATGGACCTAACAGAAGCAGAAGATATTAAGAAGAGGTGGCAAGAATACATGGAAGAACTGTACAAAAAAGATCTTCATGACCCAGATAATCACGATGGTGTGACCACTCACCTAGAGCCAGACATCCTGGAATGTGAAGTCAAGTGGGCCTTAGAAAGCATCACTATGAACAAAGCTAGTGGAGGTGATGGAATTCCAGTAGAGCTATTTCAAATCCTGAAAGATGATGCTGTGAAAGTGCTTCACTTTATATGCCAGCAAATTTGGAAAACTCAGCAGTGGCCACAGGACTGGAAAAGGTCAGTTTTCATTCCAACCCCAAAGAAAGGCAATGTCAAAGAATGCTCAAACTACCGCACAATTGCACTCATCTCACACACTAGTAAAGTAAGGCTCAAAATTCTCCAAGCCAGGCTTCAGCAAAACGTGAACCAGGAACTTCCAGATGTTCAAGCTGGTTTTACAAAAGGCAGAAAAAACAGAGATCAAATTGCCAACATCTGCTGGATCATCGAAAAAGCAAGAAAGTTCCAGAAAAACATCTATTTCTGCTTTATTGACTATGCCAAAGCCTTTGACTATGTGGATCACAATAAGCTGTGGACAATTCTGAAAGAGATGGGAATAACCAGACCACCTGACCTGCCTCTTGAGAAACCTATATGCAGGTCAGGAAGCAACAGTTAGAACTGGACATGGAACAACAGACTGGTTCCAAATAGGAAAAGGAGTATGTCAAGGCTGTATATTGTCACCCTGCTTATTTAACTTATATGCAGAGTACATCATGAGAAATGCTGGCCTGGAAGAAGCACAAGCTGGAATCAAGATTGTTGGGAGAAATATCAATAACCTCAGATATGCAGATGACACCACCCTTATGGCAGAAAGTGAAGAGGAACTAAAAAGCCTCTTGATGAAAGTGAAAGTGGAGAGTTAAAAAGTGGGCTTAAAGCTCAACATTCAGAAAACTAAGATCATGGCATCTGGTCCCATCCCTTCATGGCAAATAGATGGGGAAACAGTGAAAACGGTGGCAGACTTTATTTTTGGGGGCTCCAAAATCACTGCAGATGGTGATTGCAGCCATGAAATTAAAAGACGCTTACTCCTTGGAAGGAAAGTTATGACCAACCCAGATAGCATATTCAAAAGCAGAGATATTACTTTGCCGACAAAGGTTCATCAGTCAAGGCTATGGTTTTTCCAGTAGTCATGTATGGATGTGAGAGTTGGACTGTGAAGAAAGCTGAGCACTGAAGAATTGATGCTTTTGAACTGCAGTGTTGGAGAAGACTCTTGAGAGTCCCTTGGACTGAAAGGAGATCCAACCAGTCCATCTTAAAGGAGGTCAGTCCCGGGTGTTCTCTGGAAGGAATGGTGCTAAAGCTGAAACTCCAATACTTTGGCCACCTCATGTGAAGAGTTGACTCATTGGAAAAGACTCTGATGCTGGGAGGGATTAGGGGCAGGAGGAAAAGTGGACGACAGAAGATGCAATGGCTGGATGGCACCACCAACTCGATGCACATGAGTTTGGGTGAACTCCGGGAGTTGGTGATGGACAGGGAGGCCTGGCATGCTGCAGTTCATGGGGTCACAAAGAGTCGGACACAGCCGAGCGACTGAACTGAACTGAACCCGCTTAACACCAAGGACTTCCTTTTTATTTTACTTATCCTTCATGCAAAGATAAATTTACATTTACATGACAACTCTTTGTAGATTAGAATTATCGTTGGTCTTAACAGAAACAAGAAAAGTCCAAAATGTTAATTGAACCTGAGTATTCATCGGGCCATATGGAAATTACTATATAAACATTTGTGGAACTGAACTAAGTTTTTTAAGGAGTACACCAGGTTATATCCTTTTCAGAAATCCAACCCAGTTCTCTGTGGGTATGCTCAGCTAAGATACTTTCAGCCTTACCACTGAAAAATACTTCTGTAGGATGGTAGGACAGAGAAGGCATGGCACCCCACTCCAGTACTCTTGCCTGGAAAATCCCAGGGACAGAGGAGCCTGGTAGGCTGCAGTCCATGGGGTCGCGAAGAGTCGGACACGACTGAGCGACTTCACTTTCACTTTTCACTTTCATGCATTGGAGAAGGAAATGGCAGCCCACTCCAGTGTTCTTGCCTGGAGAATCCCAGGGACAGAGGAGCCTGGTGGGCTGCTGCCTATGGGGTCGCACAGAGTCGGACACGACTGAAGCGACTTAGCAGCAGCAGCAAGATGGTAGGAGATCCTCTTTCATGGTCCTTTCAAACGGAGCAGGTGCTGATGGGCTGGAGCTGGGGGTGAAAGATGTAACCGTAATGTTACAGGAAGGCAGAAGTTGAGCTGCAATTTGATCGAAGCTGCAACCTTATCTGTCATCAGCTAGATTAGCTGTCATAGAGCAAGTGGGCCTTCTGGTATTATCACTGTGGGCACAGGGCCTTGGCAACTGTCTCACTGGCCAGCACAGCCCAAAATAAAATCCAATGGCTTGGTAGGTTCTGGAGGCAGAGGCTGTGGCCCCTCTTAATTTTGCATCCCTAATGCCTGGGCCTGGTTTATAGTTGATGCTCAATAAATATTTGTTCAATAAATAAATCAAAATATGGACTATATATAAGATATGGACTATATATAGATGATAAGACTATATAGGAATTTTAGAATAGAGGCACTATTTTAGACTTTTCCAGGGCCTTGAAGGATGAGACATGAGATGGTTATGTAATAAGTTACTGGGTAAGAACAATCTAAAACAGCTTGGAGTGGGAAGCTGCCGGCATGCTTCCAAGAAGATGGACACAGCTGGTCACCTTGGTTCAGGGTGAGTCCCTCAAATAGCGCCTCTCAGTTTAGTAAGTATAAGCAGACACCTACTGGCCTGAGAACAAGGTGAAACGGGGACTTGTCTTTTGTGGCTTACCAGCAGCCATTTCCCTCCTTGGTTTGCAGCACCCTGAAGAAGGTTGGGTCAATTCACATCCAAGGCCCAGGAATCTTCTGGGTGGGAAAGGACCAGAGCACAACCTCCTTTTGCAGAGTTTGGAAGTGAGGGGAATTTGATGGGAGTGGCCAGGACCTTTGACTGACTGGCAGAAAATCATTCCAAGGTCTACAGTGTCTGGTTCGTGATGTGGGTTCAAGACAGATGGCTGTGGGAAGCCGCTAGAATCCAGATCTGGGGACATAGTTCAGCAGAGATGTAATGATAGGAGCTATAACCTGTGTCCTGAGTTGGGACAGAGGGTGTTCTAAGGTGGTTTAGGGGTGATCCTTCAACTGCACCAGGGGATAAGAAGCAAAAGCAGATGCAAACATTGACTGTTTCATTTATCCTTAGAAAGCTCTTGGGGTTCTTAGACAAATTTAGGAGAGCATAGAGGGAAATATAGTTCTAATAGGAACATGCAGGATCTCCAGGGGCTTCACTGAAAAAAAAAAAAAAGTGACTTTTTTTACTGCAGGCAAATGAAATAGATTAACGGGCTTCCTAAGTGGTGCAGTGGTAGAGAATCTGCCTACCAATGCAGGAGATGCAAGAGACAAGAGTTTGTTTCCTGAGTTGGGAAGATCCCCTGGAGGAGAAAGAAATGACAACCCATTCTGGTATTCTTGCCTGGGAAATCTCGGACAGAAGAGTCTGGTGAGCTATAGTCGGAAGAGTCACAAAGAATTGGACATGACTTAGCATGCACGCAATGAAGTAGATTACACCAGTTGAGAAGCTTAGAAAGTTTGTCAGGTGGGAGGCACCCAATGAGCAAAGATGTGGACATGGAAACAAGTCTGTTGTGTGGTTTGTGGGTTGGTGAGAAGTCTTGACCCACAGTAGGAGGGATTTAGCTGGCCAGTGGTCAAATACAAGTCTGTGTGGATAAATGAAAAGCTAGATTCTGGATGGATTACCACAGTGATGGACCAGGAGTGTATACATTATTCCCAGGAGGTCGTGGCTTTTGGGGCACGTAAGCCCAAGAAGTCATTCTGAATGGTGCCCAGAGGAATGGATGGGGGAGGAGAAGCGGGGATGCTGGGAGGTCAGCAAAGCTTTGGTCCAGGGGAAGGTCTCTGATGCCTTGAAGGCAGGGATTCTGTCTTCTGCATCACGGACTCCCAGCAGAGCATCTGGCTTAGGGGTATTCGATAAAGATTTGTTGAGTACAGGAAGGCTGTCACATGGTGGGAAGCGACCTCTCGATGTCAGGCAGGGCTCCTGAATTCTGAAGTCAGGAGATGCAGATTCCAAATTCTGGCACTTCCTTTCAGTGGAATGTGGTAAAACTCTTTCACCATATTGGAATTTCAGTTTCTCGGGTCTGAGGAACAGCCACTCACTCAGCAAGCATCTGCTGAGCCCCAGTCACGTATCGCTCGTGCCAAGTCTCAAAGAGGAATGACAAGCACTGTTCAAAGCAGTGCAGGTACTGGCTCCCTTAATCCTGTGAGGGAGCTACTCGCAGGATCCTCATTTCCTGGAAAGGGAACTGGGGCATGGAGGTTAAATAACTTGCCCAGGTTTCCACTGTTAGTAAGCGGCAGAGCTAGGACCCTGTCGGATTGTGAGGTTGGAGGCGGAGGTTCATTGAAGGATTCATAGAGATGTGATGTTTGAACCATGCTGGAAAGCTGCAAAGGCATTGAAAGATGGAAAGGAGCAACTAGCAGAGAGAACAGCAAAAGCGCAGGAGTCTGAAAGAGCATTTTGTTTGCTGGAGAGGGGCCTGGTACAGGGACTAGAGAGGACCCACACCGTCATGGGGTTTGAATGCTATATGAGAGAATTTGAACTCTATCCAGGAAAACTTTCCCACATTTTCCAAAGTGTACAAAGAAGCCTCAGTTCAAAGGGACATAAAGAGGTATGTATTAGGATTCTCCAGCAAGAAAGAACCACTAGTAAGTATGTGTGTATAAGAGATTTATTATAAGGAATGGGGGGCTGAGAAGTCTCCAGATCTGCAGTCCGCAGCTGGAGACCCAAGAGACAGGATAAGTTCCAGTCTGAGAGCCAGCGGGCTGGAGACTCAAGAAGAGATGGCATTTCAGTCTGAGTTTGGAGGAAGGAGACCCATATCTCAGCTCAGGCAGCCAGGCTGGAGGAACTCACTTTTACTCCGCCTTTTCATTCTACTCAGGTCTTCAGCTGAGAATGGATGAGCTCATCTACCCTGGGGATGCTTGGCAGTCTACTAGCTCACCCAGAAACACCCTCTCAGCCACACCCAGGGTAAGGTTTGGTCAAGTCTGTGCACTCTGTGGTCTACTCAAGTGACCCAGAAGATGAACCGTCACAGATACTGGTTGTGAAAGGAAGTATGCATTTGGAGTAAATGCTGTGGGCAGCCCTCTCCTTCTCCTCTGCCTCCAACAGAGCTCCAGTTTTGTTCAGAGATGTCTTCTGGCTCACAGGGAAGCTAACCCACCACCAGCCTGAGGGGGACTGATCGGAGGGAAAGGCTGTTCCTTTTGACAGTTCAGGACATGTGACCTGACTGTGGCCAACGAGACTGGAATGAATGCCAGGGGCCTTGTGGGAAAATTTCTTCTCATGAGGGAACAGTGCTTGTTCTTCCTCTGCCCTGTATCAGGCCATCTCATGACCACCTGAGGAGAAAGCTGGCCCTGAGGATGCCGGGGTAGAAAAACATGAGGATGTCTCCAGAGCCTGCCCCGCATCTCTAAACATCTGCTTGGTGAAATATCAGTGTCCTGACTGTTTATCCCAGCTTTGCGTAAGCTTTTCTGTCCCTTACAGCTGTGTCCTACTTGACACCATCGCAAGGTAAGACTGGGGATTAGACTTAAAGTCAGTGAGGTTTTCTTGATTCCAGGACTCCTCAGTGCAGCAGAGTTTAGTATGTGGATGCACATTGCAACTACCCAGGCGTAGCATTTCCCAAACAGGCGAGACCAGATAAAGTTTTTCAGGGAAGAAGCTCCTGAAGCTGGTGTTCATGGGAATGCTGGAACAGGTGGTGGGGAGACTTGTGAGACATGAAAGCAGGCAGATAACAACACAGTAAACCCCACCCTTTCCTTCCCCGACCACACCAAGAATTATGTCTCTGGTGACCATGAAATTTAAGGAAATTCAGAAGTAGCTCCCCAGAAGCAAGTTACCAGTCTTGACTTGCTCTAATGACTGATTTCCTTATCTCCTTCCAGCCCTCAAACTCTGTGAGGCTTGTATAATTTGGTGCATTCAGCTCTGAGCATTGAACAAAGTTTCCCTTCTTTTTTTAGTCACTTGCCAACATCTGTGAATGAAGTTGAAGTTGATGTATATATCTATATCTATCTACACACACACACACACACACACACACACACACACACGCACACAAATACTGAAGCAGTCTTTTTCTGGAGTGAATTATTTAAAGTAACCAACTGAATGAATCCCTGCTCAGTGGGCCTCTGACTAACGTTCAGTTCCACTCAGGCTCTGACCGTACTTTTAATTTCTCTGGTTTTCTGTGTTTTTAGTCTAACAGCCTCAGGGAAATGGCTTGAGGCCACAAAGGACAGTGTTAGAACGTTTTCTCTGCAGTGAGCGACAAGGTAGACAAATGGCATAAAATCGAAGCATCCACCCCATCTCAGATGAGAAAAATTGCTTCTGTGGCTCTTCTTGATCTATGTTAAATTCATCATGGTTTTCAGACCGAAACTACTTTGGCTCCATAAAAGCAAAAGGAGAAGAGGAAGAGGAAGATCTCTGGCAGGTCTCCGCACTAAATGAGCGGACCCCATGAGGATATGAACTGTGGAACCCTGCGCAGGACAACTCTCCCCAGTTTCCTTTTCCACGCCATGGGATGCTGGCCGTGACCTCCCAGAGACAGCATGATGATGTGAATGAAGGGGCGGAGCAAACAGCAGAGCCCCTGTAAGGAGGTGGTGACGTGTCCCCTGCTGGTTTCTGGTCTCTTGGGCAGTGGTGAAGTCACTGATGAGAACAACTGTGCTCCAGGGTGTGAGTGTGTCTCGTAGGTGATGATTTATCATGAGCTGGTGCTCACAGGAAGAAACACTCTCCCTGTGAGAGGAAGGGCCCTGTCCTTTCCTTACCCTAGAGCCCAAACCTCAAAGGCCTGCCCTGGGAATTTCTCTTTAACCATTAGAGAACCATGCTGCTCATCTGGGTCTTGTGTTGATCCAGGGTTGCCCCCATCACAATAAATCCTTTACTTCTCTGTTGACTAAGTTCATATCAATATGGAATCTGCTTTAAAAAGCCCAGCTAGTGCCAGGAAGACCGGATGAGTGGACTTTTATTGTGGGGCAAGGATTGTGTGTTTCTTCTGACAAGGTCATTATTGGTTATAGGACAAGGAGGAAGCCTGATCAGCAGTCAACACAGTGAAATTAAAAATTAACATGCTCCTGTTTGCGGAACTGTAATCTTTGCATCAGTCAATAGCCAGAGGCTGTGCCACTTACCTAATTTGAGGGCGGTCACAGATTCTGCTCAGAGACCAGCCCAAGTAAACAGTGAAGGCTGAGACCAATTGAGCAAGACTAGTATTAGGTACATTTGGGAGCAGGGTTCTCACAAAGTGCTTAGGGATTTCTTGCAGGGAACTAGCATCTGTGGTACTGGGTGTAGGGGGCTTGAGAGGACCCTGAACCCTAGAATTTTGGGAAGGCAGTAATTCCAACTGTCCCTTTCCAAGGAAGCCCGAGGATATGGGCAACATCTTTCCCTTTTTCTCTCCTCTTTTCTACCCCTTTCTCGTTTCCCAACCCAATATGGCAGACAGTCAGATGGAGGTTGTGGGCAGAAGGCAGGGAAGGAGCTGATCAGAGCTGGTGGGAAATTAAGGAGTAACTGTCCCAGGCTGGATGACTCTTTCCCACCCACCCTTCATTTTGGGGATGAAAATATCCCCAAAGAAGTGGGTGATGGTGAAAATTTTAGCTGTAGTTTAGTATTTTATCTCTGAGCACAGTTCCTAGAACATAGGAAGTACTCAATAAATATTCAGCAAATGAAGGAAAGAATGAATGTACGGACTATGACCACAGAAGACTGGGAATTAGGAACAGGAATTGTAGCTCATGTTCAACTATTTTACATACATGGGCTTCTCAGGTAGCTCAGCTGGAAAAGAATCTGCCTGCAATGCAGGAGACCCCAGTTCAATTCCTGGGTCGGGAAGATCCCCTGGAGAGGGGCATGGCAACCCACTCCAGTATTCTTGGGCTTCCCCGGTGGCTCAGATGGCAAAGAATCCACCTGCGAGGCAGAAGACCTGGGTTCCATCCCTGGGTTGGAAAGATCCCCTGGAGAAGGGCATGGCAACCCACTCCAGTATACTTGCCTGGAGAATCCCATGGACAGAGGAGCCTGGCAGGCTACAGTCCATGGGGTTGCAAAGAGTTGAACATAGAACTGAGTGACCCACCACAGAACACTTACATGTATCTGTACCTATATCTAGGGCTGCCCAGGTGGCTCAGGGGTAAAGAATCCGCCTGCAAGCAGGAGCCATGGGTTTGATCCCTGGGTTGGGAAGATCCCCTGGAGAAGGAAATAGCAACTGTAGAGAACTAGTGATTAGCTAAGATGGTGAGAGTCAGGCTCTCTCACCCCACTTCCTGTACACAATGACTTTGCATGGTTATATAACAACCGAGATCCTCTATAGCAATGCATACATGCACCAGTATGCAACAGCTTGGGAAACTGCCACCTTTGTTCATGTACACCTGTGTAAGTCCTCCTGGAACATCTCTGGCTGCTGCACCAGGCACTAGAGAATAAAGCTTATCTGCACTTCTATGGCTCCTAGCGTTTTCTTCCAGCTTCCCAGCTTGTGCCTTACCTACCCAGGGTTCAGTGATAAGCAAGAGAATTGTCATAGTAGGCAGGATTCCCAGCAGGTAGGGGAGCCTGAGGCTCCAATGAATGGAGGAAGTCAGTGGCCACTGCAAAGTGCTCGGTGGCCTCAGTCCTCTTGGTGTGGGCCCCAGTGGAACACACCAGTGGGAGGTGGTGGACGGGTCACTGGATAGTCTTGATAAGGCGTTACAGGCGGTAAGTTCCCATTTGCCAGACAAGGTGGCACACACTGCCACCGTTACAGTGAGAAGGGTTTTCTTAACTTCCCTGGAAGCTAATATGGATAGTGCCATAGGCAATGCTGCACAGGTCTGCAAATTGCAGGAAGGTGAGGAAGAACTGGAGCAACGTATATAGACATTAGAGACAGAAATGCATGGCCTGGGAACCCAATGTTTCCCATAGCGAGGTGACACGGGACGGTGATGATGAACATTATGATACCGTGGGTCCCGGCTTGTTAGCAAGACCCGTCATGTGTCAGAAGATGAAACACCAGCAGCCTATGGCCCAGGTGTGGGGCATCCCCAAGGGGCTCCCAGTGTGTGTGACTGAGCTCAAAACTTATTGGCCTTGTATCCAGGTGGAGTTGGCTGACCTGGGTAAGCAATTTCTACAGCAGCAAGGGGAACCCTTGGCAGCTTGCCACAGGGCTGGATGGTATTATTTGCACCAGGAATGAGATAGAACAGTTGGCAGCTATAATCACTATCCCCTGGTTGAAACAAAGATTACAGAATGTTAGGTGACACATGCAGGGGGTGTCTAGCCAAACACACTCCCTGATGGAATGGATTAGTGTTGCCATCCACGCTGTATGGGCGAATGAGGGACAACTCCTGGATACTGCAAGTAAGTGGCATACCTTTGCTGAGTTAACTCAAGTTGTGAGATAGTTAGGAATGAAACAGTCTATGCTTAACTTAAATACTCGGGGCCCAGATGTAAAGCATTTTACAGGTGGCATGCGAGATGCCGTTTTGAACAATGTCCCATCTACCTCCTTCAGGTCAACTGCTATTCTTGTGCCCTATGTGGGCCATCCCATCTAGGAAGTGACCTCAGTGGTGGCATCTTTGGAAAAGTAGAGGGAGGGTGGCAGGCAAAGGGGATTAGAAGTGTGAAAACCCCAAAGGGGGGCCAAACTGGTAAAGGACCCAACTGGGCATGCAGATGCAGATGTGGGCCGATTGCTGACAGTGGGAGTCGAAAACACCAAGATGGATAAACAACCCAAACTGCATCCTAGAGCTGTGGAGGCAGCTGAGGCCAGAGCAGCAGTTTACCGCATGTGGGCAACGCCCACAGCAAGAGAAACAGACCATCTACCTGGAGGACTATGTGGCCTCAAAAGCTGTATCCTCGGATGCCCTCTTTCAGTTTGAATAGGGCTCAGGCCAAGCTGACACCCAAAGAACCTAAGTGGGGACCAGAGGCCCCGTGTAGAGCTTGAAACTTACTGGTCACAGGCTAATGTACAGAAGATAATGGCTCTGGTTGACACCGGTGCCCAATGGGGCCGTACTTACAGCAAGCCACAACAGTTTCTAGGCCCCAGTGCACACGCTGATGGCTATGGTGGCCAAACAGTTAAGGTAAAGTCTGTGTACCTGCCTTTAAGAAATCGAATGGCTCT
The DNA here is from genome assembly GCA_006410635.1 of Cephalophus harveyi. Lineage (NCBI taxonomy): Eukaryota > Metazoa > Chordata > Mammalia > Artiodactyla > Bovidae > Cephalophus > Cephalophus harveyi. Next base: position 140,553 of record SJYT01018008.1, on the reverse strand, counting down.
CTCTGCTGATGTATACTGTGGATGTATCTCTGATCCTGGAATATATTTTGGGGATAAATGTTCTGCAAGGTCTAAAGTTGCAAACCTCTGAGAGGGAATTTTGTCTCCAAGTGCATGTGGTGAAGGCTGTTGTGAGGGGACATTTGAAGCATTCCCCACAGTTACTACTGACACTTCGAAGGGTGACAGCTGTGAGGCAGTACCGTCTACCAGGGGGCATGAGGAGATGGTTGCCACCATTGCCAACTGGCAAAAGTGGGCCTTGTACAGCCCGTTCATAGTCTAACTCCCCGGTGTGGCTTGTTCAGAAGGCTGACGGCTCGTGGTGGATGATAGTGGGCTACAGAGAACTCAGCAAAGTCGCGCTGCTCCAGCATGCTGCCATACCGTCAGTCTGCGACTTTGATGGACAAATTGACCACAGCATTGGGCACCTATCACTATGTGGCAGACTTAGTTAATGATTTTTTCCTATAGCTCTACCTGATCAGAGCCAATATCAATTTACATTTACATGGGAGGGTCCTTCCCCAAGGATACCTACACAGCCCAACTGTATGTCATGGGCTGGTTGTGGAAGACCTGGCAAAATAGAAGTGCCCAGCATCAGAGAAACCTGTTCCATTATATTGCTGATGTGCTACTAACCCGATTCTCTTGAAGATTTAGAACAGTGTGTACCAGAGCTTTTTAAGCATTGAAATCATGTGGGTGGGCTGTGAACACTGCAAAAATCCAAGGGCCAGGACCATCTGTCAGGTTCTTGGGAGCTGTCTGGTTGGCTAAGACCAAAGTGATACTGGAAGCAGGAATTGACAAAATACAAATGTTCCTGCAATCTACCACCAGGACTCAATTGCAGACCTATGTTGAACTCTTAGGATACTGGGGAACATTTATACCTTACCTGACCCAAGTGGCATGCCCCTTATACTCACTTATGAAGAAGGGGGTGGCCTGGGAATTGTTGGATACCACAGAATAAGGATTCCAGGCCACTAAATGAGCAGTGCAGCAGGCCCAGGCATTGCAGGTTGTGGGTGCAACCAAGCCCTTTGAATTAGAAGACCACGTCACCCATGAAGGGTTTGGATGGAGCTGGTGGCAATGGCAAGAGTGGTTATGCACCCCTTTGGGGTTTTGGTCTCAATTGTGGAAGAGGGTAGAAATGAGGTATTCCTTAGTGGAGAAGCAACTATACCATTTTATTGTCCACAGAAGCAAAAACAAGAAAGGCTCTGATACATTTCAAAGCAATGTACCCTATAATGGGCTGGCTCCGGTCTTGGGTATCATCTTCCAAGATGCGGGTAGCACAAACCTCAGCTTTGGCTAAGTGGGGAGCATACCTAGAACAAAGGAGCTCCTTGTCTGCCTGTCCTTTGTCACAAGAGTTGCAGCATATTCTAGGGGCTGTTACATTTACAGAAGAAACACCTGCTGTTGGTCTTGGGAGACACCCCGATAATAATGGAATGGAACTGGAACCCTTGCCATTTAAAGGAGATAAACCTTCAACATGTTCGAGCCTGGTACACTGATGGGTCCAGCAGAGGCCAGACTTCCTCCTGGATGGCCTTCACTATCCAGTCTGCCACAGATGCAAATATGGTTTGACGAAGTAACACCCTTTACTATTTGTACAGACAGCAGTATATAGAGGTCTAAACTATGGATCAACACATGGAAAGCACAGTGGTGGCTAGCAGCACATCAACCCCTGTGGGACAAGCCACGTGGCAGGATCTATGGAACAGAGGGCATGAGAAAGACATAACCATGGCACATGTGACTGGGCATCTGCCTATGGCAAGCCTGGGGGAAGATGAAGCAGACAGGCTTGTGCATGTCCCATGGGTGGAGTCAGCCGTGCCCAGTGAGGCAGTGGGCTAGCTGCTCTGGTGCCTGCATTATGCGGGGATGAAAACCCTGCGAGTGGTCGCTGAAAGATGGGATCTCCCCATCTCATGGAAAGAGATAGCAGATGCTTGCCATGACTGCCCCACATGTGCCCGGGACGACCTCTATCCCCGTAGACCGGCAGCCACTGATGGACAAGTGGTAAGAGAAAGGGTTCCCTTGACTCAGTGGCAAGTGGCTTCATAGGGCCTCTGCCAGCATCAGATAATCCTAGCTTTGCACTAACAATTATAGACACAGGTACAGGTTTGATTTTTGCCTGGCCATGTAGGGCCATGGATCAATGCTATACGCTTAAGGCATTTGATTGCCTGATGGCCCTATACGGCCAACCTCTGATAACAGAAAGTGATCAAGGTACCCATTTCATTGGGAAGGTTTGGGAATGGGCTCGTAGACTGGGGATACGATAGATATTTCATGTTCCATGCCACCCACAGGCAGTAGGTATGATTGAGTGATATAATGGCTTGCTAAAACAGAGCCTATGGACATCTATTGATTCCCCTTCTTTGAAGGGTTGGGCCTGACACCTATGGGAGATTTTATGGGTCCTTAATGAGAAACCCTTCAGGGGTGGAGTTGCCCGTCTGGGGGCTCTCCTACATCGTGCCGCCAAACCTACACAATTGCAAGTAACGACAACAGACATTTTGTTAAAGCCTAGATACAGCTGCTGCTGCTGCTGCTAAGTCGCCTCAGTCGTGTCCGACTCTGCGCGACCCCACAGACGGCAGCCCACTGGGCTCCGCCATCCCTGGGATTCTCCAGGCAAGAACACTGGAGTGGGTTGCCATTTCCTTCTCCAATGCATGAAAGTGAAAAGTGAAAGGGAAGTCACTCAGTCGTGTCTGACTCAGCGACCCCATGGACTGCAGCCCACCAGGCTCCTCTATCCATGGGAGTTTCCAGGCAAGAGTACTGGAGTGGGATGCCATTGCCTTCTCCGCCTAGATACAGAACCCGAGGTAATATTCTGCTGCCGGTTCCGACAGGGATTTCACTAGGGCAGATGGTGGACTGGACTTGGCCATGGAAGATAATAGCACCCCATATGTGGTAGATGGCTTTTCTAGCCCTGTGGGGACAAGGACTGCAACATGAGTTCCAGGTAGTACCATGGGTGACGGGTGCAAGTCAGCTGGCTAGGACCACAGGGGCCACCTCAGTGCTGAAGGATGCCTTCATGCTCTCTCTGTGGCTCCTTATGAGTTCACCTGTTATGCTTCATATAGAATCATAGGATGTGAGCAATCAGGCAAACAAAGTGTGGTATATGAAGCCAAGTAATCCCCTGGTACCAGGAACAGTTCTCTCCCAAGACACAAAGCTTGCATGCATTTTGTTAGATGGGAAGGAATTGCCTGTGTTGGTGCCTTTGACCTCTTTGTCTTTCTGCCCGTAGGTGTGTCATGATCAGTATAATTGTAGATGTGTAGGGTACACACTTATGTTATGGTGCAAAATGTGTTGGCATGTTGGGTCTGCACTGAACACGGGGCTTCCCTGGCATATTCAGCCTATGACATTGATTATCTAAAAGAAGAGCGTTGAATAGAATGAGGCAAAGAGCCTGATTGTACAAGATGTGAAGAAATGGTGGACTATGCCCCGCCCCTGGGGAGAACATGTCATGTGGGGTGGGTTTTCTTGGTTGCCCGCAGTAAGTGTTGAATTACAGGAAACTGTACCCTTCGTGCAGAGAAGAATGGTCCTGAGACCGCAGATTGAGCCCTCCCCCTCCCATCCCTCTGTGCTAACGTTAGCCTTAATTATACATATCAAGAGGCCAATAGTGTAATCCCTGTCCCTCATGGAACCCTATGGGTATGTGGGCTGTATGGGTACCTGCCCAGGAATTGGACTGGGTACACTTAAGGCCAGCGGTACCTGCCTGCCTCAGTATGTGTGACCCTCCCACAACAACCCACTAACTGGAATACAGTCTGTGCATGGTACCAAGTGAAATGGACCCTCTGCTGGTACTATCCACTAGCCTTGTTTTGGCCCCAAGGGGCAGCTATAGTTACTGAAATACAAGTGACTGCACTTGCCTTGCATACTGCCCTTGCTTTGAATTACACGCATCACATCAGGCCTTAACTCTGTTGGATGAAGAAGTTTACCAAATGAGGATCACAGTCTTACAGAACTGAATGGCCCTAGATTTATTAACTGCTACACAGGGTGGAAGGTGTGTATTTCTAGGTACAGAATGTTGTGCATATATCCAGATAATCATAAAAATATTACAACAGCATTAGAGCACAATGACAGGAAATTCATGAGATACAGTGTCTTCCTGGAGACCCATTACAAGAATGGTGGGCCAATCTGTCCAGTACTTGGTACTGGGTTTTGCTGTGTATTGGGGCTGTAGCTTGCACCCTAGTATTTTGTTGCTGAAGCCTCTACTGCTGTTGTGGAATGTGGGTTCACGGGGTTCCTTTAGTCACTAAAACGATGCCACAGAAGACGGAAATTGCGCAGTCTGTGGGGCGAAAGCGTGGCATCTAGACTACTAGTCATTGGCTAAGATGGTGACGGTCAGGCTCTCTCTCCCCACTTCCTGTAAACAATGACTTTGCATGGTTATATAACAACTGAGCTCATCTATACCAATGCGCACACATATCAGCATGTAATAGCTTGGGAAACTGCCACCTTTGTTCATGAATACCTATATAGGCCTGCCTGGAAAATGTCTGGCTGCAGTGCCAGCCAATAGCAAATAAAGCATGTCTGCAGTCCCTGTGGCCCCTCGCATTTTCTTCCAGCTTCCCAGCTCACGCCTTGCCTGTCCTACCTGGGTTCAGTGATCAGCAAGACAGCAACCCACGCCAGTATTCTTGCTTGGGAAATTCCACAGACAGAGGAGCCTGGTGGGCGACAGTCTACAGGGTCACAAAGAGTCGGATAAGACTTAGAGACTAAACAACAACCTACCTACATCTATCTGTCCCTTTCTCTGCACCATTGCTCTGGCTTGTTTTCTCTCTGCATGTGTATAGAACAGTAGAGCTCAGGGAGGGGTAATTTTGCTTCCCGTCCCCCGCATATTTGGCAATGTCTGGAGATGTTTTTGGTCGTCCCTGCTACTGGCATCTTCTGGGTAGAGGCTAGATACACTGCTGATCATCTGACAGCAAAGAATTATTCAGCTCCAAATGCGAATAGTGCAGGGTTGAGAAAACCTAGTATGAAAGAATGTTTGTTGCCAAACTGTTAGTAATGGTTATTGATGGGACAGGGAGAAGAGGATGGAACAGTTTGGGAAAACTTTCCACTAAGTTTATTTATGTGTTGTTGGGACTTTTTAACAAGATGAGTGTATTACATTTGCAGTCAGAATCAATTAGTAAGGCAGAAATGTTCATGGTACACTTAGGGTATCTCAGGAGTCATCTAGACGCTGGGGATATAGAGATGAGTCAATAGTAGATGTTGCTTTTAAGGGGCCCACAGGTCAGCAGAGAAGATCAAACAGTACTCATTTACAGAGGTAGGAAGTGCTCAGAGCTTGCTAAAAATGATATGGTTTTCTTTGAAAATTAAGGAGAAAAAGTACTTGGTGTCACCAGGTGTAATCACTGTGCTGTGTGGTTCCAAAGCCCGCAAGGGCACGTTTGGCCTGAGGAGGAGGTGATGAGGCTCTATCCAGGCCTGGAAACCCTCGTCTGGTTCTAGCCTCCAGGGCAGCCTCCCTGGGCAGGCCCAGCCTCTGCTCTGGCATCACCGACTCTCTCCCAGTGCCTCTCAGCCCCGACGGTGCAGGGAGCAGAGTCCCAGAGGAGACCGATATGAAAGAGTGAGTAGCGAGGCTCTCTGACCAAGCCCAGGGTTTCTGCTGGAAGGACGTTGGGAACATCAGTGTTAATAGCTCATTTAATGGAAGAGGCCAAGGGAGGGGAAAGGCTTGTCACACAGTGAGTTAATCTCAGGGCTGGGGCTAGAACCCAGATGCTAAGCCCTAGGCTTGGGGGTCTGCTGGTGCTCCCTTTGCTTCTTGCAGGCCTGGCCAATTTCCTCATCCCTCTCCCATCACCATGCGGTGGTAGTGGTGGTTTAGTTGCTAAGTTATGTCCAACTCTGTTTCGATCCCACGCACTGTACTCTGCCAGGTTCCTCTGTCCATGGGATTTCCCAGGTAAGAGTACTGGAGTGGGTTGCCATTTCTTTCTCCAGGGGATCCTCCCAACCCAGGGATCAAATTAGCATCTCCTGCATTGCAGGTGGATTCTTTATTGCTGAGCCACCAGGGAAGCCCCCCATTACCATAGCAGCCTTCAAATGTGTTTGCCTGGCCCTGAGATTGCTCCATGTTCCCAGGCTAAAGCTTTTACTTCTGCAAGTTCTGGTGAAGGCTAGGGAGATTCAAGAGTAGCCTGTTCAGACTCACAGGTGGAATGGTTTCCACCACCTCTGAGAGTCCAACCAGTGAGGTTTTGAAAGCGGTTGTGAGGGAGAAACCACACAGCAGTAACCTCATGTTTGGTAGAATTGGGGCAGTGCCAGGATGAATAGCCTTGGGAATGAGTGTGTGTGTATAATAATACATACCTCTGTGTTAGCAAAATAGATGTGGATTAAGTGTGTGGGTGTTTGTAGCCGTTTAAAACAGATCTACATATATTGGGTGGAAGGAATGTCCAAAATACAATGTTAAAGATGCGAGTTACTGAAAAACAAGCTTAGTAATAACTCAATTTTTATATCTAAACTTCTTGATGAACGTTTACATATGTTTGTATTAGTTCAGAGAAAAATACAGAGGGATACACACCAAACTGCTAATGCATCTAATCAAGGGATTGAGACCACTGGCGGTTTAGGGGTTTCCCCGAAAAATTCCACATCCCCTTGTATAGGGTTTGTGGGGCATCTCCAGTGTGTAGAGTAGTGTGTGAAGTAGGAGAAGGTTTTCTTTTGGTTGGGGGTGGGGGTGGTGATGTGGAGGATGGCTGTACAAAAAAGAGGGTTTAGAAATCTCAGCCTATGTATTTAAAAAAATTTTTTTGGCTGGTCGTGGCTTGTGGGATCTTAGTTCCCTGAGGTATTGGTAGAACCATCTCTCTCCATCTCTCTTTCTTTCCCTCTCCCTCTGTCTCTTATACACATCTCTTTCCCTCTTTCTCCCTCTCCCCCCTCCCTCTTCCCCTCCCTCTCTCCTTCTTTCCCCTCTCCCTCCCTCCTCTCCCCTTCTTTCCTTCTTCTTCCCCTGCCCTCTCTCCTCTGCCTCCCTCCTTCTGCCCTTCCTCCAGCTCCCTGTCCCTCACCCCTTCCTTCCTCTCCCCTCCCCTCTCTCATTTAGCAGGATTTCTCAGGCACCAGGATTTATTTGTTGAGTCTGACTATGGGTCAGTGAAGTGGTTTACAGTGAAGAGCTCCCAACGTCCTTTCCTACCCATTAGGGGTTAGAAAGACTTTTTTCTAATGTTAGGTGAGTTCCCGTGTATGAGTGTACGTGTGTGCACATGCACACTCACTGTCCCTCTGAGGAAACACACCGAGACTGACCGAGGGTTGTACTGGCTGCTCCCCAGCGCACACGCGGTCCCTGTGAAACAGAAGCCAGCCGTTCTCGTGAGCTGATGTCCTTCTTGCTGCAAATGCTACCACATCCCTTCTCCCCTTAAGCTGTTGGTAGCTGTTGGTAGTCTCAGCCTGGGGAGTCTGAGAGAAAGAGGGGCACCCTTGTCATCGGACCCCCTTCTTTGGGCAGGTGTCACTAGTAGTAAAGAACCCATCTGCCAATGCAGGAGATGCAAGAGACACGAGTTTGATCCCTGGGTTGGTCAGATCCCCTGGAGGAGGGCATGGCAACCCACTCCCGTATTCTTGCCTGGAGAATCCCATGGACAGAGGAGCCTGGCAGGCCATAGTCCATAGGGTCGCAAAGAGGCAAACATGACTGAAGCGATGTAGCGCGACTTAGCATGCGGGAGTGAGGCAGCTGCAGCCAGGCTGGCGGGAGTAGCAGGCAGAGGTGATCTGGCATTTTTCTGACATTTCTGGGCCCGGTCACTGGGTGGGTCTGTCCTCCAAGAACTTGGGGCTCTGTGGCTGCTTTTGGCCCAAAATCTAGAAAGAGAGAAGAGGAAGAAGGGAACAAAGGAGGGCAAGAGACAGGAGGAGGAGGGGAGATGGACCTTCCCTCAGAACGACTGCCAAGAACCCAGGGGAACCTTGCCCAGCCCTCTCCTGACTGCCTCGGGGCGTCAGTGCGAGGGGCAGGCAGAGGGTGAGTGGCGGTGTGCGCTCCAGCCTGCTGCGGGGAAACCTGGTTGCTGCTGCCTACTCTCTCTGTGCTTAATCACGGAGCTCTGTCCTTTCTGCCTTCACTCAGCCTTCTCCAATCTGTCCATCTTCTTAGTCCTGACAGAATTTTCCTCCCCTGAGGCTTCAGCCCCCGACCTCTGTTTCTGGGGAGGGAGTGTGGTGGGTTTCTACGTCGGTCTCCTGGTCTCCAGGTTCCCCTGTGCACCTTGGCTAGACCCTGCCACGCCACTGCCCGAGAGCCCGCATCAGCTGCCGAAGGCTGCAGCCCTCAGCCACCTCCAACTCTCTGCTCCATTTTACTCAATGGCCAGGTCGCCTGCTTTTCTCCCACCCAAATCCTCCTCTGGTCTCCCGACTTCATCTCGGCGCTGTGCCTCATTTTGCTGCAGTTCTTATCCCTCCTGCATCAATTTAAAGTTCACTCTTCTCCCAAGACCTGTTCACAGACTGGAAACCTCAGGAAGCCTCCCTGGTCTCTTCAACCCACACTGACCACCCCTGTTGCCCCATTTCTACTGCACATACGGTTCAGAAGTCAAGAGTTTGCTGCTGGTAGTTTTTGTCTCCAGCTACATGCAGGCTCCTCTGGGCATTTACCATGCTTTTTACTTTCTTCTCTCTCTTTCCCAACCCAAGACTGGGATCACTGAGAGATTAAAATGGGAAAATGACCGCAAGAGATTAGAGGAGGCAGGGTGCTTAGATAGCCCAGAATCCTCCAGCAAGGTCGTCTTTAGCTGTGTCTGTGTTCACATGTTTGGCTATCGTACGTGCCACCGACACTGTAGCAAATACCTGGATGTCCTATTATTTATTGTCCTTTCTAGTTTCTTCTCCTCATATGGACATAGCCCATGTGGCTACGCAGAGGCAGAAAACACGAGAATGAAAACAGACTTGTGAGTCATTTCCCCTGCTCATTCTGTGACGAGAGAATCAACCACTCCGTCTTGCTACCAAACCAGTTTTTCTGACCCCCACACACCAAGCCAAAACCCTGAGACATAGAAATTTGCAAGAAAACCACAGGATATTCACAAAGGTAGCTAGAGGAGAAGACAAGACAAAAAAACTCAGACTGCCTCCTGGAGGGTGCTCTGAGGAGTGAGGAGTGTTGGGAGCTTGGGGCAAGCTGATGAGAAACAGGTGTGGTAGTTGTTCGGCAGAGGAATTACTAGGCTGTGGGCACCTGCAAGTCCAAAGGTCACCTAGCGGACACTCACGCATACCCAGTTGGAGGGTCAGTGGTCTCATCCAGTCTTAACAAGCTCAGCTCCAAATAGACACAGTTGATTCCAAGTTCCTAGAAAATTGCTCTGGCAAACACCTTGTTGTTTAGCTACGTGCAGCTTGGGGAACGTTCAGGTCTTAAAACAACCTTGATTAGTGAAGGCAGGTGAAACGGATTTGACTAATCATTACACCAGGTTTCCAACCGAACCACTGCAGCCAATTTCAGTGATCAGGAACTCCCTTGATCTTAGGTGCGTGCATGCGTGTGTGTTCACTTGTGTCTGACTCTTTGTGACCCCATGGACTATAGCCCGCCAGGCTTCTCTGTCCACAGAATTTTCCAGGCAAGAATACTGAAGTGGGTTGCCATTTCCTACTCCAAGAGATCTTCCCAACCCAGGGATCGAACCTGTGTCTCTTGTGTCTCCTGCATTAGCAGGTGAATTCCTTACCACTGTGCCACTTGGGCAGTCCCTGGATCTTAGGACCACCCACTGAATCTCCATGTTTCCAAGCGTGGGGGCATCCACCCTTCTTCAGAGTGCAAGCCTGCCTGTGATGGGGCAACGTCCTGGTGGTCCTGTCACTGGTATTTGTAATTTTCTCCTAACTTCCTTTCCATGATGTTATGGCCTCTCTTTCCATAGACTAAAAGGTCAAGGAAGAGGGTGGGTTTGAATGAGATCATCAGTTAAGATTCCTTACAATTTAGATTTGTGTTCCAATTATGATTTGCTATTGCTGTTCAGTCACTCAGTTGTGTCCAACTCTTTGTGACTCCATGGAATGCAGCATGTCAGGCTTCCCTGTCCTTCACCGTCTCCCTGAGCTTGCTCAGACTCATGTCCATTGAGTCGGTAATGCCATCCAACCATCTCATCCCCTGTCATCTTCTTCTTCTCCTGCCTTCAGTCTTTTCCAGCATCAAGGTCTTTTCTAATGAGTCAGGTCTTCGCATCAGGTGGCCAAAGTATTGTTGTTTCAACTTCAGCATCAGGCCTTCTAATGAATATTCAGGATTGGTTTCCTTTAGGATTGACTGGTTTGATCTCCTTTGATCTCCAATTACGATCCATATCTTTATTACCTTTATAATGAGTCAGGAAACTCTGGTTGCAAGTTTCAAAAAACCTACAGATGTTTTCCACAGACACGTCTGTGTCTGTGGAATCCATTAACTGTTGCAATGATTGATACTGTCCAAGAAGTATTGACATGTCTGGTGGACACTGTTGTCATTCCCCACAGCCATTCTCCTCATCTTCCCCTCTGATAAAGCCCCAAGTGTGACCAGCCCCAGGGGCTGAAGCGTTTGGGGTCCCAAGACCATCCCCAGTTCCAGTAATTTGCTAGGAGGACTCACAGGACTTAGCACATAGTTGTACTCACAGCTAAGGTTTATGACAGTGAAAAGACAAAAAACCAGATCACAAAGGGGAAGAGGTACATGGATCATAGTTCAGAGGAACCCAGGCACAAGCTTCCAAGAGTTCCTCCCCGTGAAGTCACATGGGACATTCTTAATTCCTCTCTCGAATTGTGACAGTACATGTGAAATGTTGTCCACCAGGGAAGCTCATTAGAGACTCCATGCCCAGGGTTTGTATAGGAGACAGTCATACAGGCGCTCTCTGCCTAGCACATATCAGTAATCCAGACTCCCAGAAGGAAAGCAGGTGTTCAACATAAACCACACTATTTTCACACACAGTTTTGACACAGTCAGAGTAGCCACAAACCCAACTCAGATTAATTTAAGCAAAAAAGAATATTTTATTAGCCTATGTAACTTGGGGGTCCAGAGCTGCAAGTGGCTTCAGTTGGATCAAGGGGCTCTGAGGGTTGGTCTTCTTTCTCCACGTCCCAGTTCATCTTGTTCCTATTAGGTTTCATTCCTCCAACTGGCTGTCTCTACACGACTGTCAAGGAAGTCACTCGCACTCCTGCCAAAAGTAAACCCAGTCATGAGGAGATAATCAGACAGACCTAAATTCAGAAACATTGTACAAAACAACTAGCCTGTATTTTAAAAAGATCCATCATGAAAGAAAAAATTGCTAAAGAGCTATTCAAACTATGTAAGACTAAAGTGTCTCATTTTTCATTTATGAAAATTAAATGTAATGTACCAACCTGGATCCTGAATTAGATCCTGGAAATAAATTGTTATAAAGAAATGTTCTGTATATTAGGCAGTAGTATTGTTTCAATGTTAAATTTTCTGAATTTGATTTTTGTATTGTGGTTAAATGGGCTTTCCAGGTGGCTCAGTGGTAAAGAATCCACCTGCCAGTGCAGGAGATGTGGGTTCGATCCCTGGGTCAGGAAAATCCCCTGGAGAAGGAAATGGCAACTCAGTCCAGTATTCTTGCCTGGGAAATCCCATGGACAGAAGAGGCTGGTGGGCTACAGTCCATGGTGTCACAGAAGAGTTGGACATGCCTCAGCGACTAAACAACAACAAATTGTGGTTATATAAAAGAATATTCTTGTTCTTAAGAGATAAATTTAGAGTATTCAGGAATAAAAAAAGTAAGATGTCTGAAACTTACTCTCAAATACTGTGATAATTATGACAACAACTATATACTAAAATATTAGAATAGACTAGAATAGGATATGCAGGGAAGGGGCAGAGAGATAGAAAATGATAAAACAAATTTGGCAAAATGTTAATCTAGGTGAAGGACAAACTAAGTTCACTGTATATACTATTCCTACTGTTTTCTGTAAGTTTGAATTTTATTGAAAATTTAGATTTAAAAATTGACAAAAAATGTTGTAATGGCAGACCTCTGTCTCTCAATGTGCATGTACTGACCGCATGGAAGAGTCTAATTGATGAGCCTGGATCATATACTCATTTCACGGGAATCAGATATTGTGATTGACCGCCCCACCAGGGACCTTCTGAAATGGTTAGAATTCCCCAAAGAATCCAAAGTAAAGAATATCCCATCCATCACAACCCTCCCTGTCTTCTCTCTTCTCACATCTCCCAGTCTCCCAGGCCCTCTTTTGATGCTCTCCTGATGTCCACATGGCTCCATCTTTCCAGACCATGCCTCCCTCCAAAATGGCATCAGACAAGGTAGATTCCTCTCAACAAATAGTTCCACACTTGGGGCTTTTCGGGATTCCTCTCTCCTTTCATCACATCCATCCGGATCCCAGCCCTCTTGGTCCTACTTTTTCTTAGTTTGATGATGAAGATATCTGTATTCATATAAAAGTATTAACAAGGATTATGTGTGTGCTCTCACACTCAGCTTACAGATTCACATTTTTGACTGGACCTCACTTAACCCAAACAAGAGAAGCCAATGGCCGGAGTTTCAAGCACAGAAGTAGTCCAAGAGAGAGAAGGAATTTGGGGCAGTGGGCCTATGGTTTCCTTTTCACCCCACTGTGTGGGTGGCTGTTTTCTTCATCTCAGGCCAGGATTTCTGACAGGGGGCTGACTGCTGTTCCTTGCAGTTGGAGGAAGCCAGGGTAGCCAAAAGGAACAGTGCCAATATCATTTCATTTCCCAAAAGGAAATTTGATAATTGATTTGTTCCCAAGCAGGAAAGCCGAGTTAGCAAAGAGATTGCTGGAACTCCATCAGTGCAGTCTTGGCATGGATATCTCTGCAGTCAGCCTTCTTGAGAACAAGGCAGAATTTAGGAGACCCATCTGCTGAAAGTGAAACTAGTGAGAAGAAATGAAGAGAATTCATTCATCCATTTATCCTGTATTCACTCATTTGTTCACTTATGAAAAATTTAGAGATACCAAGGGAAACCTTTATGCAAAGCTGGGCATAATAAAGGACAGAACTGGCATGGACCTAACAGAAGCAGAAGATATTAAAAAGAGGTGGCAAGAATACACAGGACTGTACAAAAAAAGATCTTCATGACCCAGATAACCACAATGGTATGATCACTCAGCTAGAGTCAGATACCCTGGAATGTGAAGTCAAGTGGGCCTTAGGAAACATCACTATGAACAAAGCTAGTGGAGGTGATGGAATTCCAATTGAGCTATTTCAAATCCTAAAAGATGATGTTGTTAAAGTGCTGCACTCAATATGCCAGCAAATTTGGAAAACTCAGCAGTGGCCACAGGACTGGAAAAGGTCAGTTTTCATTCCAATCCCAAAGAAGGGCAATGCCAAAGAATGCTCAAACTACCACACAATCGTACTCATCTCATGTGCTAGCAAAGTAATGCTCAAAATTCTCCAAGCTAGGCTTCAACAGTACCTGAACCATGAACTTCTAGGTGTTCAAGCTGGATTTAGAAAAGGCAGAGGAACAAGAGATCAAATTGCCAACATCTGTTGGATCATCAAAGAGCAAGAGAGTTCCAGAAAAAACATCTACTTCTGCTTTATTGACTACACCAAAGTCTTTGACTGTGTATATCACAACAAACTGTGGAAAATTCTTCAAGAGATGAGAATACGACTACCTCATCTGCCTCCTGAGAAATCTGCATGCAGATCAAGAAGCAACAGTTAGAACTGGACATGGAACAACAAACTAGTTCAAAATTGAGAAAGGAATACATCAAGGCTGTATATTGTTACCCTGCTTATTTAACTTATATGCAGGGTGCGTTAAGAGAAATGCTGAGTTGAATGAAGGACAAGTTAGAATCAAGATTGCCAGGAAAAATATCAATAAGCTTAGATACATAGATGCTACCACGCTTGTGGCAGAAAGTGAAGAGGAACTAAAAGGCTTCTTGATGAAAGTGAAAGAGGAGAGTGAAAAAGTTAGCTTAAAACTCAACATTCAGGAAACTAAGATCATGGTATCCAGTCCCCTCACTTCATGGCAAATAGATGGAGAAACAATGGAAACAATGACAGATTTTATTTTGGGGGGCTCCAAAATCACAGCAGATGGTGACTTCAGCCATGCAATTAAAAGATGCTTGCTCCAGAAGATGTGAGAATTGGACTATACAGAAACCTGAGTGCCACAGTATTGATGCTTTTGAACTTTGGTGTTGAAGAAGACTCTTGAGAGTCCCTTGGACTGCAAGGAGATCCAATCAGTCCATCCTACAGGATATCAGTCCTGAATATTCTTTGGAAGGACTGATGCTGAAGCTGAAACTCCAATACTTTGGCCACCTGATGTGAAGAACTGACTCATTTGAAAAGACCCTGATGCTGGGAAAGATTGAAGGCAGGGGGAGAAGGGGACGACAGAGGTTGAGATGATTGGATGGCATCACTAGCTCAATGGACATGAGTTTGAGCAAGCTCCAGGAGTTGGGGATGGACAGGGAAGTCTGGTGTGCTGCAGTCCATGGAGGTCACAAAGAACTGGACACGCCTGAGAGACTGAACTGAGTAACATAGTGTTGAACGTAGGCTCATATGAACCTTTTTATAGGTTGTGCTGTGTTCTGCACAACTCCAGGGGTCGCTTTTCACAAGGATCATACACGGCAGCCCTAGCTTAGAAGGCAGTTGTGTTGGGATTTCATCGCCTTGTTTCAAATCTGTTTACGTCACCTCCAGCTCTGTGATCTTGACTAGACCCTTCACATCTCTTTGACTGAGTGACTTCATATGTAAAGTTAGGATACCATCTGCCTCAAGGGGTGCTGTGATATATGTTTTAACAGACATTTAAAAAGCAAATCCCAGACAACATATTATTTCATGGTAAAGATCGTATGTGCCTGTAACAGAGGACGATGAAAGCAAAAAGCAAATAACAATGACAACTCACTCATTTACAAGGCCGTTATTGCATAAACATAGTTATTAATACTAATTCCTAATATCCCGTTCATATTAAAATTTCTCTGTCTCAATATTTTTCTTTTTGTATTATCCAAAATGTGTTTGGTAGGCTGGTTTCCCCTTCATCCGGGGGCATTTAGCACTGCTTCCATCCGAAGCGTCCTTCAGTCAGCCTTGCCCTGCCTCCTGCAGCAGCCAACACACACAACTGCCATTTGTGCTTGCTCACATGCCACGGCCGTGCGACAGCATCTGGGCACTTTGCATCCATGACGTAGGGTCTGAGGCTCTGAACCAGCAATGCTTGTGTTTCCTCTCCTGTTTTTGAGAGTGATGAAGAGACAGAGATCCTTTGAGAGACATGGTCCTGTAGGAAGCTTGTTCCTGCAGGAAAGCTCATACTTTTTACAGATGGTTTTCAAATCAGAATCCAGACACAGTTCACAAATAGTATTCATCTGATATTTTACCTGACTGGTGTGACTTGTGTGTACAAACGCCTCAAACTCCTTCCCACATGCTACATCCTGTGCGTTTCCCTGGACGGGTGCCCTTGTTCCGTTTCCCACTTTGTGAAGGGTCTATATCCACAGTCCCAGGTTTCTTGCTGACATGGATGGTGGCCCATTTCCCTTCCTTTTCTCAAAACACTGCTTGCATGTATTGCAGCTGTCAGGGGCCTCAGAGGGGACTGGAAGCTGCGGTGGTATGAGAGGAGAACTGGTAAAATGGTAACAACACACAGCACAAAACTCACGTCCTGCTTCTTAAATGAACCCTGCTCTCTCCGTCACCTGAGACTTCTCTCTAGTCTTTGCTTGTCTCCGGAATCCTGGCCTCTGGCCGTCTTGCTGGACCCTCTCTCAGTTCCTGTCAACGCACTATCTCTCCATCTCTGAGCCTCCTCATCCCTTCCTCTGAGATTGCCAATAGTGACCTCAGTTTCTTCTCACATTATCGGGCCAGGCACAGTGTCCCCTTGGTCTAACTCCTCTCTCTCTCTCTCTTTAGTCGCTAAGTCATGTCTGACTCTTGCGACCCCATGGACTGTAGCCAGCCAGGCTCCTCTGTCCATGGGATTCTCCAGGCAAGAATACTAGAGTGGATTACCATTTCTTTCTCCAGGGGATCTTCCTGACCCAGGAATGGAACTGAGGTCTCCTGCATTGCCTCTGAGCAAACCCTCAAACCTCTTACTACAATGAAAAGCCCATCGGAGTGCTTTGTTAAACAAAAGCCAGCGTTCTCAGCTTCCCAACTCCCATCCCTAAATCCTCTACAGCCTCTGGCACTGTGTTCATCCAGACTAGCACAGTTGTTCACCAGGACCATCATCACAGTAGCTTTTTACCTGGCTTCTGTGATGTCATCCTCGGTTCTCTCCAATGCATGCTTTATACTAAAGCTAGAGTGATCTTCCAAAAACACTGATGTGCTCACACGGTTGTCCTGTTTAAAATACATCAGTGGTTGCCATATTTAAGATGGATAATCAACAAGGACCTACTGTATAGCACAGGGAACTAACTCTGTTCAATGTTATGTGGCAGCTGGATGGGGGAGGACTTTGGAGGAGAATGGATACACGTATATGTATGACTGAGTGCCTTTGCTGTCTACCTGAAGCTATCACAACATTGTTAATCGACTTTACTCCAATATAAAATTAAAAGATTAAAAAGAAATAAATCATTGGTGTTTCATTTGCTTCAGACAACACTCCAAATCTCCCACATGCTCAGTCCCTGCCTGAGTCCAATGCCCTCCCCACCGTCACCTCTCATTTTCTCCATCCACTGGTTTTCCTTCAGTTCTACCTTTCAGATATCTGTGGTTATCTCTAGTGGCCAGACTGTGGTCATGCTTTTTTCATCATGCTCTCCTTCCTCCTTTCACCTGTTACCTCCCACTCCTCCTTTGAGTGTTTGCTTATAGCGAAATTTCCTGGCCTTTGGTTGCACCTCCCTCTGCCTTTGTAGTAGAGGGCAAATGTCACAGGATTGTTTGTCTAAAGTCTGCTGTCCCTTCTACAGTATGAGGTATGAAAGGCAGGGGCCATGACTGTCTTATTCATATGCCATTGCCAACTCCTGACACAATATCAGGCACAGATATTCAATGAATAATTGTAAATTCAATTGAGCATCTGAAAGGATACCAGTGGTGCCACGGCCTCTGGTGATAATGAAAAAACTCCAGTAACTCCGAAGCAGACTCATCACTCTTTTAAGGAAATCAACAACACTGCATTAGGCTCATACACAGGTGCCAAGATTCTGCCATTTCAAAAGGGAAAAAGAAAAAAAAAGTGCATCCAAAGCTGCCCAGCTGGCGCTTACAGAAACATTGCTCTGCAATGTTGCTTTCTTCACCCAGGAGAGAGTACTTTTTAAACCACATTTCCAGAATTATACACTTGCATGAGAAATGCCTCAGCTCCTGCTGATGAAGTGATTTCTGCAGAAAACTGACTGCCTTCCAAGAGGAAGGAATGGCCCCGGAGATGTCTCTGAAAAAAGATGAAAGAATCTCTAAAATAGCAGCTTAATGTTGTATCACATATGGGATTTTCAAATTCACAGCTGGTTGGAAAACCATTTCCGGCTTCAAGTTACTGACTTACTGTCTCTGTGGCTGGAAGCACCCAGAGCTTTTATTTATCTCCTGGTTACCCAGGGGGGTTCTCTGCCTTTTTCCTCCCCTGGTCCCTCTTTCCTGTTGAGTATGTCCAGCTGTGTGTCATTAGCATTTGACTAAGTGTTCAGATAGAACAGGAACTCCACGGAGGTTGTACCACTTTTGTGCTTTGTCCCTTTGATCCTGCATATGGCTGTATCTTAATATGTCATTGTTGTTCAGTTCAGTCGTGTCCACCTCTTTGCAACCCCGTGGACTGCAGCATGCCCAGCTTCCCTGTCCTTCACTATCTCCCAGAGCTTGCTCAAACTCATGCCCATTGAATTGGTGGTGCCATCCAACCATCTCATCCTCTGTCGTCCCCTTCTCCTCCTGCCTTCAATCTTTCCCAGCATCAGGGTCTTTTCTAATGAGTCAGCTCTTTGCACCTGGTGGGCAAAGTATTGGAGCTTCAGCTTCAGCATCAGTCCTTCCAGTCAAAAAAGCATCCTGAAGAGAATTCCTTATGGATATAAAAGAGAATATTGATACCAATCCAAACCCTCAACTTAAATGCACTCACTCATGCCTTATGCTCACTTCAGTTCCTATTGCTACCTAACAAACTACTCCAAAACATACTGGCTCAAAACAACTACCATTTTTATTTTGCTCACAGATTCTTTGAGTCAAGAATTCAGACAGGGCCAAAGGTAATGGCTGGTCACTACTCTGTGATTTCTGGGACCTCAGCTGGAAAGACTCAAAAGTTGTGGGTGATTCATCAGGGACTTCCCTGGTGGCTCAGACGGTAAAGTGTCTGCCTGCAATGCGGGAGACCTGGGTTCGATTCCTGGGTCGGAAAGGTCCCCTGGAGAAGGAAATCCACTCCAGCACTCTTACCTGGAAAATCCCATGGACGGAGGAGCTTGATAGGCTACACCCCATGGGGTTGCAAAGAGTCGGACACGACTGAGCGACTTCACTTCACTTCAACAGATGGGAACAGTTGATTGAAAAAAAAAAAAAAAAGCACAACCTAAAAGTTGAGAATTATGTTTTACTCAGTGGACATACTAAGGATGTAAGCCCAGGATACAGCCTCTCAGATAGCTCTGAGGGACTGTTCTGAAGAGGTAAGGGAGGAACCAGGATATAGGAGTTTTTGCAAAAAAAAAAAAAAAAAAAAAACCCATGTAGTTGAAACATTGTAAGATTACTATTAATTAAAGAAAAGCATACATCTAAAGTTAATAAATTTAGTGTTTTTCCACTATTTACAATATTCAGGACATGGAAGCAACCTAGATGTCTGTTGACAGATGAATGGATAAAGAAATTCTGGTATACACAGTCATAAAAAGAGTGAATTTGAGCCAGTTCTGGTGAGGTGGATGAACCTAGAGCCTGCTATACAGAGTGAAGTAAGTTAGAAAGAGAAAAACGAATATTATATATTAATGCATATATTTGGAATCTAGAAAAATGGTATTAATGAATCTATTTGCAGGGCAGGAGTAGAGACTCAGACATAGAGAACAGACTTACGGACGTAGTAGAGGCAGGGGAATTGAAAGAGTAACATTGAAATATATACATTACCATATGTAAAATAGATAGCTAATGGGAGGTTGCTATATAACACGGGGAGCTCAACCTGGGTATCCTGTGACAACCTAGAGAGTGGGATATAGGAGGGAGGTTCAAGAGGGAGGGAACATATGTATACCTATGACTGATTCGTGTTGATGTATGGCAGAAGCCAATACATTGTAAAGCAATTATTCTCCAATTAAAAATTTGTAAATTTTGAAAAAATTTAGTGCTTTCCTATGTATGGGGAGATGCAATGGTTTCTAGGCTCATTGAAGTCATTCCTTAGCTATCCAGGGCCAGTATCCTGCTTATCTCCATCCTGACTCCCCCCAGGGTACACAGTCAGGGGTGGGTGTAGTGACTGATGACTTGATGACCACAACATCGTTTGTTTACTGGAAGAGACATTCTTCCTCCACTTGCTGCAAGCACCTGCAGATCCCTCACTCACATGTCTGATGCCTGGGCTGATATGACTTCAAGGTCAGTACTGATGCCCAGAGCATCTACCTGTGGCCTCTCCGTGGGGCCTGAGCTTCTTCACAGAGTGGCAGCCTCAGGATAGTTGGACTTCTTACATGGCTGTGAATTTCCAGTGAGAGAGGTACAATCTGCATCACTTTTAATTAATTAATTTATTTATATTAAGTCTGCATTGTAGAAACGAATGTGAGACAGGAGAGATTTTTGCAGTCATCTTTGAAAGATTCACTCTGGCACATTCCTCCAGGCTTTCCCTGCTGATGGATGGGTAACCAAGTTCCAGGGTACTGGAAGGAAGGACCTGGAGACAATATCATCTCATGTTCATTCTGAATCTCTCTTGGGATTGTTTTTTCAAGAAGAGATAAATGTCTTTTTTTTTAATCCATGTCTTTGTAAAACATTTGTTTCAATGATAGTTGATTTACAATGTTGTGCCAATCTCTGCTGTACAGCAAAGTGACTCAGTTATACACATATAGACATTCTATTTTAAAATATTCTTTTCCACTATGATTTATCACAGGATATTGAATATAGTTCCTTGTTGTTTACAGTAGGACCTTGTTGTTTATCTGTCCTATATATCATAACTTACATCTGCTAATCCCAAACTCCCAGTCCTTCCCTCCCCATCCTTTTCCTCCTTGGCAAACAGGAGTCTGTTTGAAGGGATCTGTCTTTATCTTCTTAATCAGGATTGATTTTTGGCTTAGGAAATGATTTTTTTTAGATACAAATAGGTAGGCAAGATGAGACCAACATTTCCCACCTCTGTTATTTATCAAGGCATTAATAAGTGTTTGTTGTGTAAGAAAGGACTTAAAGTTTGAAAAAAGCTTAAAAATGATTTTGCTCTTAGAAATTAATGCACATGATATAAATACTGAGAAGCCCTGCCATAAAGAAACCTTTTACATTTCAATTTGGGCACCTATTAGGTGGTCAACAAAATGGTTAATTTGGGGGGATCAGAGTCTGGTCCTCAGTGCTTCACTGACCATCTCATGACCCTGGGGAAGTTAATTCCCTTCTTTGAGTCTCAACTTACTCCATTTATAAAATGAAGAAGTTAAATTAGACGATATGGAAGGTCTGGTGTACTCGAGGGGCAGATATCAGTTCCCCAAACCACCTACAAGTCAACTCACAACAGTGTGTTTCCATGGACACCAGATTTCAAGATCATCCCCTTTCCAGGTCGCTGACCCAAAGAAATGACAGTTCAGTAAATCTAGCACACGTGTGTGCGTTCTAAGCTGCTTCAGTCATGTCTAACTCTTTGCAACCCTATGGGTTGTGGCCCGCCAGGCTCTTTCATTCATGGGATTCTCCAGGCAAGAATACTGGAGTGGGTTGCCATGCCCTCCTCCAGGGGATCTTCCTGACCGATGGATAGAACCCACGTCTCTTACATCTCATGCATTGGCAGGCGGGTTCTTTACCACTAGTGCCACCTGGGGAAGCCCTTGAGAAAATCTAGGGCAGATGCCAAAGGTCCACCTGCTCTTAACCTGCTGGGCCAGCCTGGCCCCTTCAGCCTCATGGGGTTGTGGTGAGCTTTGAGGGGTAGTGTACAGCAAAGATGCTGCATATGCTTTGTGATTCATCTTTGTAAATAACATTTATCATTATAAATATCACTGAAATTCATCATTGTAAATAACATCATAACCGCTCAGAGGTGAGATCAAAGTCCAACCTGACTGGGTCTTTAGAGTGATCGAAGTGAGGACTGGTGGATGATACATAGGGCTTCTCAGGTGGCTCTACTGGTAAACAACTCGCCTGCCAGTGCAGGAGGCATAAGAGATACAGATTCAATCGCTGGGTCAGGAAGATCCCCTGGAGAAGGGCAGGCAACCCACTCCAGCATTCTTACCTGGGAAATCCCATGGACAGAGGAGCCTAGTGGGCTACAGTCCATAGGGTTGCACAGAGTTGGACACAACTGAAGCAACTTAGCACACATGCATAGATGATACATACCACTGACTACTTGAATTTATAAACCATTTGTTAGGAGGAAAATTTTAGGTTAGATTAGGTTAGGATTCACCGTTTAGTAGAGGGCTAACAGATGGGGTGGTGAATTCAGTTGAGCAAACAGAAATTTCCATAAAGCCTTTGCGACATTGGGCGGAGTGGTCTCTAAGTGGAAGAATCAATCAGAAGCTTGTGGTTGTGGCTTCTCTCTCCGTGACCCCTGAGAGACCCTTACCCTATGTCCTCACTATAGGCCATTGAGGGATTTGTGTTGGGGAGTGATATGTACCAGTCAGCCTAGACTGCATGATCCATGAGCTGTAACAGCTGTAACAGTAGCCAGCATCTATTAAATGCTAAATAAATGCCAGGCCCTGAGCTAATGTTCTTACAAACTCATTGCATTTAGTTTTCCCCACAACCTTCTGAGCTGGGTCCTGTTACTATTTCCATTTTGTGGATGAGGAAACTGAAGTTCCAGAAGGCCACATCCTTTAGCAGGATTCAAACCGAGGTTTTCTAATTCCACAGGCATGTCCTAAACACTGCTTTGACCCTTGGCATCAGAGTTTCCACTGTTTGCTCCTTGAAGAGGGGAAAATGCCTTTTGAGCATCCACAAAGAGGGTAGCACCAAGTACATAGTCTTCAATAAATCTTCAGTAGCCCTGGAAGGAGGGTGTTATTATTTCCACTTTACAGGTAAGACTGAGCGTGGAGATTTAACATGGACAAAGTGACACACCAGGAAGTGGAAGATTTACACCTGCCCTGCCCGGCTCTTCATCCTTCTCTGCGCCTGACCCTCCCTGAGCTGTCCCAGATCCACTCACAGAAATGGTTGCTCGCTTCTAGGGATTCTGTGATGATTCTCTCTCACAGTACACCCCGCCACATGCTCTATGACAGGAGTGTATAGAGATCCCATCTCTACCAGGTGGAGAGCTCTCATCTCTGCTATCTGTGCCCTGAGGCCAAAGGAAAACATGGTCCTGAGTGGGATTGCAGAGAAGCTTGGTGGTAGAGTCCTTGGGCAGAGCTTTGGGAGCTCAGCCTAGCAGGAAGGATCCTGAGATCTTATAGGCAGGGGATGGTGAGTTGGGACAAAGTTCCCATTAATGGAGTGCAGAGGGGTAGAGCCAGTGCTTAGGGGATTAAAGGTCTGGACAAGGATTTAGGGTGGAGTAGGGAGGTCATCGAGGGGGTAAGAGAGATAAGAGGCTCTGAGAGCTGGTGCCAACCAACAGGCCAGGCTTCAGGGCTTTATGAACACACATTCCCCTGAGGTCCTTTTTGGGAATGCCCTTTAAAAATGCCGCAGGGAGCATCGCATCGCCCCCACTGTCAGCCCTTGGTCCACACAGTGCTTCATCAGCGCCCCGCAGTCCCTTGATTAGAGGCATCAGGCACAGCAAGCAGAGGCAGAAGGGGCCAGGGAGCTGGTGAGGGGTCCCTGTCACGTGCCTCAGCACTGGGCCAGCTGTTTTGAGGAGCCAGGGGTACCAAACGCCCTTGCAAATCGTCTGGGGCCAGTACTGAACGCAACCACAGGCCTTGCTGCAAGCTGACACGGCCATCAGACCTCCTGGAAATCTTGAAAAGAGGAAGAGCGGCTCCATAAGCTGAGTCACCAGGGGAGCCCCGGCTGGGCCCTGCCAGCACTGTGAAACGATGGGCCGGGTTCCCCCTCCCCGCCCCCCTCCTCCGGCTCCTCCCACAGCTACACCCCGAGGGGCTGGATTGGATGGGTGATGTTTTCTGTTTAGGGTTTTGGGAGCCCTGAGGTTCTGCAAAGAGGCCTGGGGGAAACTACCAGATGGAAGCCAGTGGTCTGAACCCTGAGTCCCTCACCCCATGTTAAACAAAGCCGCTCCTCTGATTTCTGTTCGTGGTTACAAGCGTCTCTCCTCCTGTCTGTGCTGTCCAGTGCTCTGCCCCGCTCCCTGGCCTCTGCTGAAGAGCCAGTGTACACATACATGCTCACAAGCTACGACGAAAGTCCACTTAGTTCCATATCGCACGTTCACAATGATGCAGTCCTAATTCAGACTACAAGAGTGGGTGAGGAGGTGGCCTGGACTTAGCTGCTCCATCTGTGCAGGGCCTTTCTCCAGCCCTTGGAGGTGTCCCAAAGGAACTGCACAGCACGGCTCCCTCATCGCTTCTCACCACCCTTCTCTGCTCCTACCCTGAACCCTGGCTCCTTCTGCAGTCCACTCCCCTAGATGGGGAAGCCTCCAAGCCTTGAATATGGAAGGGGGCCCTGTGATGAGTCATTCTGCCTGGAGTGTAAGAGGGAGGGAAGATTGCCGAGGTGGTTGGGGGCTGGGGTAGGGTGTAAAGGTGTAAAGGTGTAAGGGGACCCACCTGCCTTTTCTTGCTTTCTGACACGCCCTGGAGAGTGAAGCTGAAATTCTGCTGTGAAAAGGTAGTTTACCCATGAGACGATTCCCAGAGCTCTGGGGCCTTACTTGCTGTATACACCATTCATCTCCTTTGTGGTCTTGGGTACAAAGCCTGGGATGCTGTGACTATGTTCCCTCCTAGGTGGTCTCTGACTTCTGACCCAGTGTGTGAAGTTTCTGGTTCTGTGGGCGCTGATGTCCCTTACAACCAGGTTGCCATACTGGCCACAGTAAGGAGGCAAGAAAGAAGCAGGCCTTCAACAAATCAACCCATAGTGATGCAGAAAGGACTTTAGTTAGCATGGGCCCCAGGCATTTGCACAGAGGAACTCAGAAGCAACAAAAGCCTGCCCTGGGAGTCAGAGCTCCCTGCTGTCCGAGATCTGGTCTAACATCCACTCTACATGCCCATACCTGCTGTGCTGAGTAGGATTCCAGGTGCAAGACTTAGGGGTGGGGTGCTTTCTGCTTATCAACACAGGCTTATAAGCAGTGTATGTACGTGTGCTGGGGGTGAGGGTGGGAGGGATAATGGCTCCTTTTCCAGGGCCCTCTCTGGCTCTTGGGTGGGATAGAAGGACCACCTCACTGGCATGGAGAACAGCTTGTTGTCTTTCCCCACTGGTGAGTCCTTAAAAACTGGGATGAATGAGAACAAAACCATAGGTGGTTCTGGAGGAGATTCTCAGTGGTAAAAGGATGCTGAGTCAGGGTGGATCCTTCATCTCTTTTCCATATCACTCCCACAGAATAAAGCACATGTTTCCAGCTTTCAAAAGATGGAGCAGGACAGTGGTTGGACTCAGATGGTGTGGGATCCAAGTTCCTTAGAGACAAAGCTTGGTGACTTCCAGGGATCAGGCTTTGCTCATAGGTGGTGACACTATGGGGGTGTCACACAGAAGCTGCTCTACCCTCCTCACCAATGGTATGTGTCCCCAGCATCTGCCATTGCATGCCCCGTTCTGGTTGCATGAGGGTATGGTGGCCACATCAATACTAGAAAAGAGTCTGGGAAGAAAACGCTAGGTAGCTTTTCTAAGCTGGTTACCAGCTGGGCCTTTCTGTCTAGATTGCTGCCCACTTGAGAGCCCTGGGGCAAGTGCTGCTGCGTCCTGAGACCTCCAGTCCTGACCCTCTGGGCGGATCTCAGGCCTTTCTGCATCAGGTAAGTCTTCCAGCTCTTTTGATACTTGGTAGGTGATATAAACACCCCCCAGTGACTCTTAGAAGCTGCTTCCTCTTGTCTGCATCGACAGCGTCACTAGCCAGAACCAGCCTGGGATCCTTGAGTCATGTCACATTTAGTTCAGCCAAATGTGGTTGTAAAACTGGGTGTAAAACTCCACACTTAAAGAGCCAAGAGCTCCCAAAGAGACCATCGAGACGGCAGTGTTAACTCAGATGGTGTTGGTTTGAGGGAGGAGCAGCCCAGCCATTTGTGATATGTGCATCCCTGACTGTTTGGGTGACAAATGCTCCCAGTATCACTCCCTACGGTCACCAGTGTTCCAGCCTAGGGTGAAGTAGGGCATGAGTGGAGCCATTACTGCACAACTGGGCTCTGCCCATCTATGGAGCCCCAGGATGGAATCCCAGGGAGGACCACGTTCTGTGGTTGACCAGGGGCATTACATGGTTGACCAGGGGCAAGAACATGGCTTGAGGGGTGCAGCACTGCTGCTTACTAGCTGGTGACCCAGCTCTGGGCCCGAGGGTACAAGGGGTGCCCTGGTGTTCTGTGACCTCAGCACCCCTCCCCTTGAGAAAGCTCTCGGATTCTGCCCTCAGGAATAGCAACTGGCCTATTTTGCCCGAATGTACTGTTCTCCAAACAAAATAAACCCTAGTTACTAATTACCTGACCTACATTTCCTGTGATTGCAATGGTGGGGGGCAGAGCTAAGATCTCTAAGGGAAAGTTGGAAAGAAGGGAACAGATAGTACTCAGAGGTGAGGCTGAAGGCTCACAACAATTGGGCAGAATCCTGAAATTCTGGTTGATGTCATTCTCCAGAAAAAGCTCTGTTTTAGAAGAGCCCCTTAGTCTTTAAACACAAATAAGAACTGTCCTATTTTTTAATAGTTACAAAAATTAAGATGAGTTTATTATATTTATCACATTAGGTAATTATGTTATTTATGATATGTTACTATTCTGTCAATATTATATATATTCTCTCTATATATGTCACTATATGATGTTAATATATCATACATAGCAAGTTATATATTGTATATGCAATAATTATTATGTATAATTCATATAATACACATGTGTGTATGTTAGTGGTGTCCAACTCTTTGAGACCCACTGCCAGTTTCCTCTGTCCCTGGGATTCTCCAGGCAAGAATACTGGACTAGGTAGTCATTCCCTTCTCCAGGGGATCTTCCCAACCCAGGGAATGAACCCAGGTTGCCTGCATTGCAGGCAGAATAATACACATAACTAAAATCAAACACTATAGACATGATGATTTAGAAAGATAAAATCTCCTGGAATTCTATGGCTATCTCCTAGCTGTTCCCAACCAAGTTAACAGTTTGGTTTATATTCTCATGTGTATTTTCAACATAAAACCAAAAATAACTCTATGACTTTTCTGGAAATTGAATGACGCTGAACCCCATTTGGATGTCTGACAACATTAGCATGTGTTGATTTGTTTCATTTAACAGGAAGAAGTCTTAAAGCACTAGGGAATTTTAAAAAAAAGGAGTTTTTGAATTATATAAAGTTTTTTTTTTCCAGTTTCAATATTGTTTCTGCTCTATTTAGGAAATGGAGACTATCAGAAATTAGTTTTTAAATGCTTTAGATATAGTTGAAAAAACCAGTACAGGAATGATAGCTGGATTGGAGTAGGAAATCAGTGAATAAATGGAAGATGCACTTGCCAGGGGCTTCCCTATTCTGACCAGTCCTTATCATTTTGCTTGTGTCCATTTTTGCCTTCAACTGGACTGTTGAACAATGGGAACCTGTCTGTGGTATGCAGAATAGTGGCTTCCAAAGATGTCCACCTCTGGACCCACGGACCTGTGCCTGAGTTACCTCACCTGGCCAGTGGGACTTTGCATATTAAATAGGGATATTGAGATGAGGTAGTTTATCCTGGGTTATCTAGGTGGGCCTGAGGTAACCACAGGTGCTCTCATAGTGAAAGAGGAAGCAGGAGGGTCAGAGGGCTACAGTGGTGGCTCTGACGATGGAGAGGGAAGGAACCTCGAGCCAAAGGAACACGGGCAACCTCCAGGTGCTTAACAAGCCAGACAAATGGATTCTCCTCCAGAGCCTCTGGAAGGAAGGCAGCCCTGTTGACACCTCAGTTTCAGCTGAGTAAGACCCACGTCACACATTGCAGAACTGCTAAGATGATAAGTCCATGTTGTTTCAAGCCTCTGGGCCTGTGGTAGTTTGTTACAGCAGGAATAGGAAATGAGTACACCTCCAATCATCCGTTTGTCTGCACGCTGAGATGACATTTGGTCCTCTCTTGGATCCAACCACACAGCCTGTGTCCTAAATCATGACACTGAAGCTCCAATACTTTGGCCACCTGATGTGAGGAGCCAACTCATTGGAAAAGACCCTGATGCTGGGAAAGATTGAGGGCAAGAGGAGAAGGGGGCGGTAGAGGATGAGATGGTTAGATAGCATCACCAACTCAATGGACATGAGTTTCAGCACACTCCAGGAGATAGTGAAGGACAGGGAAGCCTGGTGTGCTGCAGTCCATGTGGTCCCAAAGAATTGGACACGACTTAGCGACTGAACACCACCACCAAAATCATGATCCATCTGTGATTCCACATGACCAGAAATCAACCAGAATTGGCCTGTGGGAAGCATTTTAGGTTACTAAAATGAAAAGTATGACAGAGGAGAGCCCACTGGTTTCCAAGAGGATGTGCAGGATCTCCTGGTTTAAAGGCCACCAGGGAGACAGGGGGACTTCATATTCTGGCTCCATTTAGTGGCTGGATCAGGAGGCTCTGTGAGGTTACTTCCCAAGGTCACAGAGTGGGCTAGGGCTTGAGCAGGTCTGAGATGATCTCCTCCCCCGGGTTCAGTGATGGTTCCCCAGCTCCCTAAAGGGAACCCCAGCTTTGGGCACCACTGAGGCATGGCAGGGGGAGGGGTGGGCCTACATTTGCCCGTGCAGCCAGGCCCACCCCTCACTTACCCCAGCTGGCAGCCCAAAGGGTTTCGTGCCTGGGGAGGTGTCATGGTACCCACCCAATCCTAGTTCCAGGTGATTAGGAATCCACCCGGGCAGCCTCCCTGGCTGGTCAGAACTTGTGTTTAGCTGGAATTTGCCAATGCTTTCATTCAAGAGGCCAAAGAGGAGGGCTGGGCAGTGTGACCAGCACAGAGACCTGCCCAACTCTTCCTCTGACCATGGGAACCTCAGACGTGACAGTCAAAAGGAAAAAGTGGGTCACTTGGTACAAAGTGGGGGAGTTACTCTAGGTCTTCAGATTTCTCTCTTGGACCTGAAGGTGACTGGAGGCCCTCAGCACCTCGGAGGTCAGAGCTGACAGGCCAGTACATAAACAAGGGCAGCTACGTAACCCATTTTCATCTCTCCCTTTTACCTAATGCTTCACTCTGAGTCGTGATGAGAGGCACCCCAGCGGGGCTGGGCATGCTGTCAAAGGGGTCAGATCCAGTCATGACGGCCGAGACAGAAGCCACACGGATTGGGCCCCTCCTGTCCAGGCACTTTACAGACGCTGTTGCTAGGGTTAGCTGTGTCTGCCCCCCTCGGGGTTCTGGCAGGTGTGGTGAACCCGAGGCCAAACGCAGTTCAGACTGGCCGCCGTGTCAGTTCTCTCCCGAGTGCAGGCGCCTCTGTAAAGCTGGGGAGCGTGCTGAGGCCTTGTCTGACTGTCGGCTGCCGCCACGCTGGGCTCTCCTTCCTCTTAGGCAGCTGGTCCACATTTCTTGGACCCCCTGGCAGTTAGGGACTGCAGGCTCCGGAGACCCCAGGGAATGGCTTGCTGCTCGGGGGCGGGGAGGCCGGCAGCAGAGAGGTGCCGGCTGTCAGCGCCTCCCCGGTCAGCCTCAGCTGCAGACAGCCGCCTGCCTGCCCTCCGCCCTTCCCGGGCCGCCGGACTGCCCCGGTCAGCCTCAGCTGCAGAGAGCCGCCTGCCTGCCCTCCGCGCTTCCCGGGCCGCCGGACTGCCCCGGTCAGCCTCAGCTGCAGACAGCCGCCTGCCTGCCCTCCGCCCTTCCCGGGCCGCCGGACTGCCCCGATGCCTGACGGGAAAGCGGAAGTGAAGTCGCTCAGTCGTGCCCAACCCCTAGCGACCCCATGGACTGCAGCCCACCAGGCTCCTCCATCCGTGGGATTTCCCAGGCAAGAGTACTAGAGTGGGGCGCCATCGCCTTCTCCGGAAGGCTGGCCATTTTGGCCGACTGAGGGCAACTCGGAGTGGCAGCATTGGCTCCATGACTCTGTCAGGACTGGGTTTTACCTCAGTGGACCTCTCTCTCCCTTAGCCTGATGCGGCTTCCTCTTCTTTTCCTTTCACAGGCACTGATTCCCAATAGCCTTTGTGAACCCAGCTTCACGTCAGCAGCTGCATCCTGTGAGCCCAGCCTGCGACGGTGCGTGCCCGCTCTCCAGGGCGCTGTGGGCAGAGCGGAGGTCAGAGGAGAGGCTGGGGGCGGGGATGGAGCAGCCCTGGAAGGGGCCCCTGAGTGGCATGAATGCCTACTGAGCAGGATCAAGCGGCCCTGGGGCTCACCCCTGCTTATCTGCCACTGTTTCTTGTTTCTAACCTAGTGTGGTTTTCCTTTTTATCTGATTATAACTTGCCAGAAGTTTACTGATTTTATAAAGCTCAAATCTCCTTTTGAGTTTATGCCTCAATTATGCTGCTTTTATATTTTCTAATTGAACTATTTACTGATACTTTTTTTCTTTATTCCCTATTGTCTCCTTCCCTGAGATTTTATTTATTGAATTCATTCCTTTTATCTTGTAGGCTTCCCTGATTGCTCAGCAGGTAAAACATTTGCCTGCCAATGCAGGAGATTCAGATGTGGGTTCAATCCCTGGGTCAGGAAGATTCCCCAGAGGAGGAATGGCAATCCACTCGTTTTCTTGCCTCGAGAATCCCACAGACCAAGGAGCTTGATGGGCTACAGTCCATAGGGCCACAAAGGGTTGGATAAGACTGAGCAACTAAACACGCACAATTTTATCTTTCAGTAAGTAAAATATTTAGGGCTACAGGTTTCCTCACAAATACTCTTTGTCTATATCCCATGAGATCAAATATATAGTTTGTTTTCACTGTCATGGATTTCCAAGTAGTCCTTATTATAGACTTGATTTCTTCCTTGACCCAGAGCAAACTGTAATCTGTACTATATTTTAAAATTCTAAGGATATCTGTCACTTTTTTGGAAGACAAAAAGAGAAGCAAAAAAATCATTTAAGGTTATACAGCAACTGTCAGACTTAGGGCTAGAAATCATTTAAGGTTATACAGCAACTGAGTGTCAGACTTAGGGCTAGAACTCAGATTGACCGACTCTGACTCCTTGTCCAAATAGGGAAAACAAGTTTCATCCATTTCTATCAGAAGAGTTCCAGCTTGGGAGTTTCTGGGAAGCCTAACTAGTTGAGGGAGCATATGAAATGGGATATAGTGATATTTAGAGCCAGAGAGACATGAATTCAAATTCTTAATTGCCTGTGTGACCTTGGGCAAGCTTCCAGGCCTGAGTTCCCATTTCTTGTCTTTAGCATGGGGACAATATCATCAATTTTATGCTGTTGTAAAGATTAAATGAAACGTGAAATGGTGCACCTCATGCATCTTAGATGATCAATAAACATCCACTTCTGCTCCTTCAATTTATATTCTATAGATGCTTAGGATACTGGATGTTTTGTTTAGTCAGCGATTCGTGTCCAACTCTCTTGTGAACCTGTGGACTGTAGTCTGCCAGGCTCCTCTGTCCATGGGATTCTCCAGGCAAGAATACTGGAGTGGGTTGCCATTTCCTTCTCCAGGGGATCTTCGTGACCCAGGGATCAGACCCATGCCTTCTGCACTGGCAGGTGGATTCTTTACCACTGAGCCACCAAGGCAGACCTGGGGTACTGGATAACTGGTTTAAAAAATTAAACGCAGGGTTTTTTCTCTTATTACAAAGTGTTCATTGCAAGGAAACTTTTTAAGAAGCATGACGAAGCAAAAAAAAAGGTAAAATCATGTATAATCCCAGTGGTAATTACATTAACTGTGATAAAATTTTTTAGAATACATATACACGCACATATACACACACATTCATATATGCTCACACTCACTCACATACACACCCTCAAAATCTGGGTGATACCACAGAGCTGCTCTACAACCATCTTTCCCCCCCTTTCATAGTTAACCTGCGAAGGCACCACTGCTCACTGGCTTTGTGTCTTTTGGTCACTGGCGGTGGGCAGGCTAAGGCTCTGTGTGGGAGTGAAAGGCTGCCTAGACTCATGGGAACATGGCAGTATGTTTGGGGGGCCGGGTTTCAGGAGGCGCTTCCCTGAGGCTGCCTCTCCCAAGTCCTACAGCCAGGCTGATGGCAGGTCTGTGAGTCAGGGCAAAAGGTAACAAATTATAGACGAGACTATTTACCCATGAGGATTTTTGGTTCATTCCACTAATTTGATGAGTGTTCCACCTGCCCAGCCAAGTCAACAAGTCAGGTAGGATTTTATCTGAGTTGACTGACCCTGCTCTGGGCTGGATGAGGACACAGGAGATGCCTTTGTTCTCAAGTGGCTAATGTGCACACAATGAATCACAGCACGTCTGAAAATATTAAGAGCCTCCTGAGCAATGAAGACAGTGGGATGGGTGTGCAAAAGAGGGAGAGATGCCTTCCAGCCAGCTTTTTTCTGTGTGTGGGGGAGGGGTGGTGATGGTGGTAGTTCAGCACAGGTTTGGCAGGGGAGGAGAGAAAATTCTAGTCTGGGGAGGTTTAGAGGGCAGGAGATCTGAGCTGGATTGCTGCTGAGAGAGGAGTTGATCAGAAAGCAGGAAGAGGACCTCAGAAGCACTGGGCTGAGCAGTGATGCCACTGCGCAGGGCATCCACAGGACACAGAAAGGAGCGATCTTTTTGGAAGATGGTACTGGGGAATATGCAGAATAAAAGTGGAACACAGGCTAGGCTTTGGAGTTAGGAGGTGGTCAGATAAGCACGGTAAGAACAGAATTTGATAAAGATTAATAGTGGGGACCTTATGATAAATGGGGGAAGAGTAAGTCTATAGTCAGAGAAGCCAGTCAGCTATTGAGAGTCTAAACCAAGGAGGGGTCTGTAGGAACGGCGTAGAAAGAAGAGTCAAATCTGAGAAACAGCATCAAGATGAGGCTTGCAGACATGAGGTTAAAGAGAATGAAAAGTCAAAATGAGACCAATGTTTATGAGCCAAGCTAATCAGGAGAATTAAGATTGCCAGCGACAGCAGAAAGGAAGGCATGTGAAGTCGCTCAGTCGTGTCCGACTCTTTGTGACCCCGTGGGCTGTAGCCCACCAGCCTCGAAGGTCTTATAAGCAGAGGTGACCTACATGCAGGTGGAAACAGCACAAGATTATGCTCCTTGAGAAACCCTACTGAAATAAGTCTATGCTTTTTCTATTGCAAATTGTGTGTGTGTTTGCACACACAGAAAAAGTCAAGTTGGGATGCTGAAAAAAAAATCTATCAATTTGACTCAGTGGTGACTAATGCTTCTATGGTGCATATATCTGAGTTGTAAAATTTATATGGCATGAAAACTTTGAGTTGTACAATTGTCATGAAAACCCTAGAGAAATTTTCTTGCTATAATACACGTTAGTGCTTTGCAAGGTAAGTACTCAGAACCACATTTGCTTATGTTTGTAAAGAATAAGCAAATGATGTATGAAACTGAAGATCGGCCTCTAACTGAAATAGGCATGCAATACACAAATGGTAAATTAACACATAAATAAATTTGTGTAAATCATCTATAGGAAACAATGGATTTAAAAGTTTTATGCACTGAATGGGGTAAAAAAAAAATCCACGAGGCAGGGCATGTATAGGCTGAGCTGAAATGGAAGAGGCCAGTTACGACCATAAACTTTTATAATTTGGGGGCAAAATATAGCTACAAAAGTCTTAAAATATAAATGTCCAAGATTAAAAGGATGGGAAGAAGAGAAATCATCAGTAATGGGAAATGAGAAAGAAATGCATAAATAAAAAGCAAGATTAGGTGACTCATGTGGGTCATGAACTCTCTAATGGATATTAATGCCCATATGAATTCAACAGACATCCCTTAAGCCCTATTCAAGGTGAGGAGCCAAAACTGATTCTACCTCATAAAGCCCAGAATTTAAAAGGGCTGCTATATCTATGAAAATGGGATAGAAAAACTTGACTCATAAACCCCAACCTATGCCACTATAGAGGAGGGGCCCAAACATACGCAAGTGGGAAAGGAGCCCTAATCTGAGGAGGTCACATACAAATTGGTATAGAAACCTGTAGGGTCTTTGTTGACAACAATATGAAATTACTCTAGTAGGACACTTGCATTTCTTAGGGCCCAAAATTAAATTAAAAGCAAAATTATAAGTGACACAAGGAAATAAATTACTATGAGAGCCAGTAGATGAACAAATACAAGAATCAGTATTTCAAGAACTGGGGAAAGTAAAAAAATGATATAAAATAGAATATCAAACAAGTACACTGAAAATTATTTTTTAAAAAAACACAGGAAAGAAACAACAGTATGAAAAAAGTGGGTGGATTTGAAAAGGTACTGAAAGAATTTTTAAAATGAAAAATTCAGCTATTGAAATACACCTTGGTTAAACAGCATATTAGGCATTGAAGGGATTTAATGACTGAAATGGTCCAACATATGTTTAGTAAGAGCCAGACATCCTGGAATGTGAAGTCAAGTGGGCCTTAGAAAGCATCACTAAAACAAAGCTAGTGGAGGTGATGGAATTCCAGTTGAGCTATTTCAAATCCTGAAAGATGATGCTGTGAAAGGGCTGCACTCAATATGCCAGCAAATTTGGAAAACTCAGCAGTGGC
The DNA here is from genome assembly GCA_006410635.1 of Cephalophus harveyi. Classification (NCBI taxonomy): domain Eukaryota; kingdom Metazoa; phylum Chordata; class Mammalia; order Artiodactyla; family Bovidae; genus Cephalophus; species Cephalophus harveyi. The sequence goes on along the minus strand of SJYT01018008.1, from coordinate 106,193 downwards.
CACAGGACTGGAAAAGGTCAGTTTTCATTCCAATCCCAAAGAAAGGCAATGCCAAAGAATGCTCAAACTACCGCACAATTGCACTCATCTCACATGCTAGTAAAGTAATGCTCAAAATTCTCCAAGCCAGGCTTCAGCAATATGGGTTCGATCCCTGGATGAGGAAGAGATGTGTATAAGAGACAGTTCTGAAAGAGATGGGAATACCAGACCACCTGACCTGCCTCTTGAGAAACCTGTATGCAGGTCAGGAAGCAACAGAACTGGACACGGAACAACAGACTGGTTCCAAATAGGAAAAGGAGTACGTCAAGGCTGTATATTGTCACCCAATTTAACTTATATGCAGAGTACATCATGAGAAACTCTGGGCTGGAAGAAGCACAAGCTGGAATCAACATTGCCGGGAGAAATATCAATAACCTTAGATATGCAGATGATACCACCTTTATGGCAGAAAGTGAAGAGGAACTAAAAAGCCTCTTGATGAAAGTGAAAGAGGAGAGTGAAAAAGTTGGCTTAAAGCTCAACATTCAGAAAACGAAGATCATGGCATCCGGGCCCATCACTTCATGGGAAATAGATGGGGAAACAGTGGAAACAGTCTCAGACTTTATTTTTTTGGGCTCCAAAATCACTGCAGATGGTGATTGCAGCCATGAGATTAAAAGATGCTTACTCCTCAGAAGGAGAGTCATGATCAACCTAGATAGCATATTCAAAAGCAGAGACATTACTTTGCCAACAAAGGTCCTTCTAGTCAAGGCTATGGTTTTTCCAGTGGTCATGTATGGATGTGAAAGTTGAACTGTGAAGAAAGCTGAGCACCGAAGAATTGATGCTTTTGCACTATGGTGTTGGAGAAGACTCTTGAGAGTCCCTTGGACTGCAAGGAGATCCAACCAGTCCATTCTAAAGGAGATCAGTCCTGGGTGTTCATTGGAAGGATTGATGCTAAGGCTGAAACGCCAATAACTTTGGCCATCTCATGCAAAGAGTTGACTCATTGGAAAAGACTCGGATGCTGGGAGGGATTGGGGGCAGGAGGAGAAGGGGACGACAGAGAATGCGATGGCTGGATGGCATCACCGACTCAATGGACATGAGTTTGGGTGAACTCCGGGAGTTGTTGATGGACAGGGAGGCCTGGCGTGCTGAGATTCATGGGGCTGCAAAGAGTCGGACATGACTGAGTGACTAAACTGAACTGAAATGAACTGAAGAGAGATTAGAGAGAAGAGGGAAGAGCAGTATTCAAAGAGGAAATGGCTAAAGAATTTTCTAAAACTGAAAGACAGAAATCCCTAGTTTCAAGAACCATAACAAATCCTAAAAGAGATAAAAAAATATATACAATATACATATTGTCTGTGATGTTTTGCAGTTTCACAAGGAAAAAAAAATATCTTAAAAGTGGCCATAGTAAAAGAGATTATCTACCAAGGAATGACAATTATACTGACAACTAACTTCCCATCAACACTACCAATACTTAAAATGGACAACCAAGAAGGTCCTACTGAATAGCAAAGAGAACTCTGACCACTATTATGTATCAACCTAATTGGGAAAAGAGTTTGAAGAACAATAGACACGTGTATAACTAAATCACCTTGTTGTACAACCAAAACTAACACAACATTGTTAATTAAAGGTGGGGCTATTGGTAAAGAGCTGGCCTGCCAATGCAGAAAACATAAAAGATATGAGTTCAATCCCTGGGTTAGGAAGATCCCCTCGAGGAGGGCATGACAACCCACTCCAGTATTCTTGCCTGGAGAAGCCCATAGACAGAGGAGCCTGGCAGGCTGCAGATCACAGGGTCACAAAGAGTTGGACACGATTGAAGTGACTTAGCACACATGCACATAGTATAAAAAGTCAAAAACAAACAACCACCCTCTTAGAAAAAACAATGAAATGCAAAGATGGTGGATTATACATTAAAAGTCCTAAGTATCACAATAGAAATGCATGCTTGATGAATTTATCTTAAATGGAGAAAGAACTTACTAATTTAAAACCCATAACTGGGTGTGAAGAACATTAAAAGAAATTGTAACTATGTGGTTAAATTTAAACAAACTATATAAAATAATATTTTATGGGTTGTATTAAAAATTTTTTAATTCATATTATAAAAGAAGTCAGGCTACAACTAGATCTCTGCAATACATGAGCTATAACAATAAGGTAATGGTAATAATATCAAAATATAAGGCTTATTAAAGGTTAGGCATGACATAAGTACTTATTTATTTATATAAACTACATTTTATATGAGTGTATATATATATATATATAAAATGTATAAGCATATACCTATATGAGTATCCCTAGTGGCTCAGCAGTAAAGAATCTGCCTGCCAATGCAGGAGACATGGGTTCGATCCCTGGATGAGGAAGGTGCCCTGAAGAAGGAAATTGCAACCCACTCCAGTATTTCAGCCTGGGAAATCCCATGGACAGAGGAACCCAGCAAGCTGCAGTCCATGGGGTCACAAAGAGTCAGACATGCCTTAGTGACTAAACAACAATATATATCTAATACATATATTTACAATAAGATATACATGCACCTAAAGAAGTATATAGGTGTGTGTATAGGTTTATTTAACAACTCTATGAATTATGTATTATCAGAAGCAGTGGTTATAAGAGGTAATCCAACTGGAACCATGGTGCCTCTGGTGTCACATTAGATTGCTTACTGTATGCCAGGGACTGTGTAAGTGCTTTACACATACTAATTCATTTATTTCTCCCCAGAACTCTGTCATTGAGACAGGGTTATTTTCATTTCACAAATTATTATCATTTGATAATTAAGGCATGAACAGATTAACCTGCCCAAGGAAACGCAAGTACTGAACAGTAAAAGCAAACCCAGGCAGTTTCAAAGCTCAGTTCTTAACCACTCACCAGGCCCTCTGGGTGAACCGATCTTGTACCCTCCCCTGTGAAAACTCACCTCAGTCTTCCACTCAGGTACCTATTTTCTCCCATCTATCGCCCCTGACATTCTCAGAATCTCCTCTCTTTGTTCATTAATCAAGGAAAATGTGGTAAGGGAAAACACGGCCAAACCAATGGTTTTGGTAGGGGATAATAGATCTGAAGCTGTTGATTGATGGCCAATGAAATGTCATACTTAGTTCATTTCCAGGTGACCTCTATGGTGCAATAATGTTCATTTGGTGGGATATTTGTGTGATCATCCAGTCACTGCCTATACGTTGTTTCATACCGAAAAATGCTGCTAGAGGTTAGTTGCATTTGGTGTCAACAACACACATCTCTTGAAGGAGTATGTATTAATTTTCTGAAGCTCCAGTTTGAAAGGCAGTGTAACTAACAGAGTAGTTTGCATTTATATTTTAAACTTTTAATTCACTGCCTAATGTTCAAAAAAATGAATTGAAGTCTAGTTGATTATATAACTTTAATATTTGAAAAAATTTATCCAGAAATTAACAGTATAATACACATTTGTACAAAAAAGAGGGGCAGTTAAAAACTGATCATACAGACAAAAATATGATTAATTAAACAGATTAAAAAAGGACAGAACATTTTGTAAATACTGATAAATACTGTGCAATGCTTTAATTTACTGTGGCAGATACAAAAATCAAGAATTCATGAACAGATTATATAAAAAGAAAGCAACCACATGAATTTTCTAGCTGTTTAAATTAACGAAATATAACAGTAGTGGTTCTTTTAAAAAATGAGGTATTAATTACACTGTAAACCAAAACCAGAGCATAAATAAATAAAGGCAATGTGCAATTTAGTGATAAATGATTATAAATTTCAACAACAGACAACAAAGATTTTCCAGTTATTTATGGACTCTGTCATTTAAAAATTTGGCTTGCTTGTATACTTCTTATTTAAAAATGACCTAGCTATTGATATACAAGCACATCATAGACATGCAGACCAAGCCGACATAGTTTTCCCATCTCTACCAAATAGAAGTTTTGTTTACATTTTATTTAGAACACTTAAATCTGGTTTCTTATACATGATTCTTTTGTGCTTATTAGTTAGCAGTAACCTACATTAAACACCTTACTTTCTAGTTCAAGCAGTGTTAAGAGAGAAGCAGTTTTATTTGCACATGGATTACAAACAGAGCAAACAAAACAAAACCAACATGCCCTTAAATCTCTTAGGTGTTCCAAGAATTTTAAGAAGAAAAATCCTTTAAATAGTATGTCCAAGTGGAAAAGCGGAATCACTTCTGTCTCAAACAGAATAGTAAATGAACTAACTCCTTTCCTCCAAGATTCACAAGTTGGCTCTGGAAATGCAGAACAAGCTGATTAGTTCCTCCACCCTAGAAGGCTTCTGCTGGTGGGGGTGTAGGAATCATAGCAATAAGATAGTAGTGTAACTTGGAAATCGGGAAAGTATTATTTGCATGTGAACCATGTGCTGGTACTAAATGCTGGCTTCATTATTATTGCAAATACACCTTCAGAGTTTTCTGAAGGAAAGCTATCAAAGTATAATACAGAAGTCGATTTGGAAATACTGTAATGTGCTAATAAAACTGCTTCATTTGCTGTAAATTAAAACCATTTACTGTCTGACTTAAAATGCAGTTTCTTTTTACATGCTCCTTTATTAAGAAACTCCAAAAAGGGTACTTTTGAATTTGCTATAGTCAGAATCCAGTGAAAAACAAACATTCGGGCCAAAATGTTGAACCTTATCTTTACATCAAGCTATGTCACTGAGTGTCTTTTGCTTTGCTTCATGTCATTTTGACACAAATGTTATTGTATTCACTTTTGTCAAATATTTTATCCTACTTGTTTTCAAAAATTAGTGTTTCAGTACAACAGGTGATCAAAAAATACTATAAATAAGTCTTGTATGTCAATCAAAGTATATATAAATCAGCTCTCTCTTTTTGTGCTTGTAACTGACTTAATTTATCAGTGACTAGTCAGATCTATTTCCTTTCTACTATTCTGACCCTTAAGAAGAAAGGATTACACAAACATTACAGAGTATTCAAAGTAACTAGTTTACTGTGCACGTGCATGCAGACTGACGATACTTAAAAGAATATAACCTGGAGTCCAATTAGTCTGAAAATAGTTACACTCTTGTACAATCATCTTTATTGATTTGTAAAAGCTGTACACACATCTAAAACCCTGAATTTACTTTGTAAAAATAAATCTTTAGCAATAAATGGCACTATCAAAATCCCATTATTCTCAGGCTATTATGTAGTTATTTACATGCTGATTTTCAGGAACGGTTGAAAAGAATCTTTAGAGGACCAAAGCCAGTATATCAAAAAACCCCCTGTAAATTGCATTTGCAATTATACTGTTGTTTAACCGCTATATGAAAATATGGCTACAGGCCCCACATTAATGATAATGTAGCTATCCACGTTGCTACTGTGTGTGAGCAGCACACACTTTGCCACTGGGCTCCACCCACTCGGTCATCGCTGCAGTCTTTACTGCATGATGCTTCCCCAGTGGAACACCTGGGACACACTACATATGAAGGATGATAAAGTGCTATAAAAAGAGGGACTGGACCCACCTGTCTCTGCCATCTGGTCTTTTTCTCACTCAAACTGTGTTGTGTTTTTAGAAAACCATGCCTCTACTGAACACACTTCATATTTGATTTTTTTAAAAAAAATGTCAGTCTTTTAAAGTTGGTGAGCTTTTTCAAGGTATTTTGAGACAGAAAACATGAAAAGGTTAAAGGCACAATAAGAGGGAAGTGAATGCTACATATAAATGTATTTCAAGTCTTCTTGGTTACTCAAGTCCAAAACCTTCTGAATTTGAAATTCCAATGATCAATTTCTGTTTCAGGTCCTTTTTGCTCTTGTAGGGGGGAAGGCAAAGTTGATTGAAGCAGGTGTGGGCCACAGGCAACCTAGGGGAAACATTTTCTTCAAAGATACCAAGTCTTAAAATTCACACAGAATGACTGCTAAGCAACTTTCAAAGTACCTGAACACACATACTCAAATCTATTTTACTAGACTGATACGACTCATCCATTCCTTTACTGAACAAATACTTCTGGAGTACCCGCTGTGTATGAGGCACCATTCCACACCCTGCGGCTGGGTTTGCCAAGACAATGGCCCTGATCTCACAAACCTTCCATTCTAGAAGCAATATTTTTAGAGTCAGACAAATCAATCTGAATACCATCTCCCTTACTTTCTGGCTGTGAGATCTCGTTCAAATGGCTTCATGTCTCCAAATCTCAATTGCCTCATCACATAAGGCAAACTATCCGAATGGGTGGAAAGACCCAGTAGAATAGTAGGTAAAATAACTTATTATTTTAGCCTTGACTGTCAAAAAATCATAAGAACATTTCTGAGACACTTGATACCCACACTTCTCCTGTTGCTGCCCTCAAGGTACACGCAACCTTCATCCTCTGAATCTTTCTGATTAGATCTCCCAACCCTCTACCCAATGACACTTTTATCTAGATCCAAGATTCCAGCAGAATTCTTAGACCCTTTCCCTCAGTTTTTATGAACTGCACAGAATCAGAACAGCTGTTGGTGGTAGCAGTGATAAAGGAAAGGACAGATTTCAGTTCTAATTGATGAAGAACTGACAGAACTCAGGGAATATATAGGGCAGGAGAAAAAAATATTTATAATCAAAGTATTATCTACTCAAATTAGCTTTAGAAATTACAATGAGATTGGGAAAAGAAGTAAGTAGATCAACATTACCCCACCAACACTCTAGAAAATAATTTAAAGCCATCATCAGCATCACTTTCACATGCAAAGAGCACTAGATTAAGGAAAAAAAAAAAAAGACCAGCACTAGATAGAGGTACGGAGAAGGCAATGGCACCCCACTCCAGTACTCTTGCCTGGAAAATCCCATGGATGGAGGAGCCTGGAAGGCTGCAGTCCATGGGGTCGCTGAGGGTCGGACATGACTGAGCGACTTCCCTTTCACTTTTCACTCTCATGCACTGGAGAAGGAAATGGCAACCCGCTCCAGGGTTCTTGCCTGGAGAATCCCAGGGACGGGGGAGCCTGGTGGGCTGCCGTCTGTGGGGTCACACAGAGTCGGACACGACTGAAGTGACTTAGCAGCAGCAGCAGCAGATAGAGGTACAGGGTCGCTGAGAGTTGGACACGACTCAGGGACTTCACTTTCGCTTTTCACTTTCATGTATTGGAGAAGGAAATGGCAACCCACTCCAGTGTTCTTGCCTGGAGAATCCCAGGGATGGGGGGAGCCTGGTGGGCTGCCGTCTATGGGGTCGCACAGAGTCGGACACGACTGAAGCAACTTAGCAGCAGCGGCAGAGATATTCCAGTACAACAGGACTTCTGTAACTAATTATAATAATAGCCAAAAAAACTCACCTGGCATCTTAAATAAAAAGACTTTTAAGTAAAAATGAAGGTCGGACAATCTAAATACCATGAAAAGCAAGCTAGATTCTGGAAGTGATGATAAAGTAATTGACTTAGCAAAGTAAAAAGTTGATGGAAAGGAATTATTATCAATTAGTATTGGTATGTCTCAAAATTAATAAAGAACCTTAAGCCACAGTCTATCTTATTTCAAAGGCATGTTTACTTCGAGGATTTTTCTAAGAAAACAACTTCATATTGAAAGAATCATCTAATTCCAAGCATGCTATTATTAGCAAAACCTATAGATTTAAAAAAAATGAATGACAATCTGGAAATTTACCAGTTAGTAGACGTTTCATTCTTTGAGATTTTAAAGTTTAAATCAGCCATTCCTCCTACAGGAACTCTGTCACTTCCTGTAGTAAAATGTAACAACTTCTTTTGAAGATCAAGAGGAAATCCAAGCACAACATCCCAAAAGTATCTAGAGAACACCAAAGGAAATTTATATAAAATGTATATAAAATGACAAAGGTATTACAGATGAGAATAAAATAATATAAAGTAAGCTCTAGGGAAACAACTTCCCTTAAAGGTACCTACTACTCTCAAACTGAAATGGAAGAACGACAGGCTTCTATATATAAATTAGATTTTTGACTAACATCATTATAAAAATAGTCCAACAACGGAGAGTACATAAGCCATTTTTCTTCTATATAACTTTCCGTATTTTTCAACACAGTGCTTTTAAATGGCTTTTTATAAGCATGGCATCCTTGCAATTCTAGGACCAAAGTCATTTTTTAAAAGAAGTTAACTCTCTGGACTTCTGTAGAAACTTACTTATATCACTTTCTCCCAAGGGGACTGCTAAGTGATTTCATATTAAATATTCTCACATTACTTTCAAGAGATAAAAGAAGGCAGTGTGGGCTGTACAAGATTTCTGGTGACTTAACTTGATTCAAAGATTGTAAGTTACACAAATAAACCAACCACATTCTCTTTCATTCCCTCTTCAGCAGCCTCACTCTCAGAAGTATAAAGAGCTCACCGGATAGTCAAGTCAGTTTTTGCGTAACCATCATACTGCGTACTTCTCTGTAGGGCATGCATATCCAGTTCAGGACTTCCACAGACCAGAATTTCAACCTCTTCTGGACGAAGCAGCTGCCAATAATTATTTATCAAAAATGATAAGAAAAAGTGATGATCAAAAAAAGTGAAACTGGAACTGTTTTCATTGAATCAAGCAACAAAAATCATGACCTTCTTATAGTAAGTCAAACCATTTTTTAAGGAAAAATATTCTCCATTTATATTTTTCCTACTGAGATATTTTTGCTTCTGAAAGTTTATAAATCTTGTCCAACTCTTAGATTCCCCCTTTTGCAAATAACAGCAACTAACTAGAAAAACAAGCAGATGACTTAGCATAAATCCAAATTACAGCTCTTCCCCCAAACCCAGTTTGAAACTCTTTCAGCTACTCTAGCATCTACTGACATGCCTGGATCCAACATCCATGAAGCCTCCTGTGCACAATGTGGCGTCTGAGTAGCAGCTTAGTCTGTTTTGTTTTTTTTTTCACCTACCTAGCTTGTCTCCCACCTAAAGAGATTAGAATTTAAAAATGAAGACTTGCTACACTATTTATTTCCCCTCCTTCCACCCCTATAAATACAGTGCATCGCAGACAAAACTTAATTAGAAATCAACAAGTGCTCCATATTCAAAGGTACTTTCAATACTTCCCTGGTGGCTCAGAGGGTAAAGCCTCTGTCTACAATGCGGGAGACCCGGGTTCGAGCCCTGGGTTGGGAAGATCCCCTGGAGAAGGAAATGGCAATCCACTCCAGTACTACTGCCTGGAAAATCCCATGGACAGAGGAGCCTGGCAGGCTGCAGTCTATGGGGTCGCAAAGAGTCGGACACGACTGAGCGACTTCCCTTCCTTCCTTCCTTCCCTTCCCTTCAATAAACATGTGATAAAGACCATCACATACTGAGAGTTGGACTATAAACAAAGCTGAGCGCCAAAGAACTCATGCTTTTGAACTGTGGTGTTGGAGAAGACTCTTGAGAGTCCCTTGGACAGCAAGGAGATCCAACCAGTCCATCCTAAAGGAGATCAGTCCTGAATATTCACTGGAAGGACTGATGCTGAAGCTGAAACTCCAATACTTTGGCTACCTGGTGCAAAGAACTGACTCACTTGAAAAGACCCTGATGCTGGGAAAGATTGAACGCAGGAGGAGAAGGGGACGACAGAGGATGAGATGGCTGGATGGCATCACCGACTCAATGGACATGAGTTTGAGGAAACTCCGGGAGTTGGCGATGGACAGGGAGGCCTGGTGTGCTGCAGTCCATGGGGTCACAAAGAGTTGGACACGACTGAGCGACTGAACTGAACTGAAAGACCATCACTCTAAAGCAAGTTCTCTCCTACGCAAAATAATTCACATGAAGACCTCACTCCAAACCCACCTTATAAAACTGAGTGGAGATGGCTTGATGGAGTGTGCCCAGAGGAGCAGGGATGAAGAGACACTTTTATGACATTTCTGATATGGTGTTCTCAACAGCAGCTGACCCATACTCACTGCTACTGCTAAGTCACTTCAGTCGTGTCCGACTCTGTGCGACCCCAAAGACTGCAGCCCACCAGGCTCCCCCGTCCCTGGGATTCTCCAGGCAAGAACACTGGAGTGGGTTGCCATTTTCTTCTCCAGTCCATGAAAGTGAAAGGTGAATGTGAAGTCGCTCAGGCATGTCCGACCCTCAGCGACCCCATGGATCGCAGCCTTCCAGGCTCCCCCGTCCATGGGATTTTCCAGGCAAGAGTACTGGAGTGGGGTGCCATTGCCTTCTCCGACCCATACTCACACGGCTAAGAAAAAGTCAAACCGACCAGAGCCCACCATGACTCTGGAGACAAGCTACTTCCTGTGGGTAAAAGGCCATTCAGAGTTGCTGGGGGACCCCCAGAGAGGAATGAAGCAGCTATAAAAACCAGTTCCTTAAACAGTGAGAAGTTGTAGCTTTTGCCTGGAGCTTATGTGTTAACCATTTTCCGCGCTTTGTGCCTCAGTTTTAAAGATCTGGAGCCCTTGGGGATCTCTTCATCCACTCTGCTTGGGGAATTTTTTAAAGCTTAGAAGACATAGTTTAAGACATAGCATGATGGGTTGGGGGGATGGAGTTGACTGATCTTTTTTCCCTTTAGAGAATTAAGGCTGAAATGAGAAAACTATTTTTATTTCCAGCTCTATCTTTAAAAAGTAGAAAACAAAATTTTTTTTAATTTAAAAGTTAGAAAAAAAAAATTTTTTTTTAATTTAAAATGTTTTAAAGAATTACTTGTCAATATCATAGTATTACAAACTCTGACTGAAAGCATGAAGCTTTAAACTCACCATTAGGGCATTTGAAGCACACACACTATGAAATCCGTAATAAAATGCAGCAAACTGCTTATAGATGGATTTGTTGAGAAGAAAGTCAATATAAAGCTGTACATATTCTGAAAAGCAATTTTACATCTGTTAAATAATAAAAGTAAATGGCAAACACTAACGCACTTTAATTAAGAAATGGTGTTTTAACTTACCTTTCCTATTTTGATTGGTAACTGGAATTTTATCACCACCTGGCTTTAAATTATAGGACTTAATTATTCCAAATTCTTCTTGAAACACCTGATGGGAGATACCGACACACCACATTTATTGGTATATGTTAACAGACTTCAGTGAACAGGTTTGTAACATTTAAAAAGAAAAGTTTCCCCCCCCTTTTCTAAATTACAAAATAGAGAAAGGTTAGGCTCTTGTGATATTTGTATTAAGAATGGTGTCATGAAAGCATTTTGGAGTAAAAAAGTGAGGTCTTAACCCTCTTGAATACAGCTAAACACTTTAGTGACATTAAAAAAAATTTGTGTGACCTTTTGAGTAGCACTCAGGCCTTTTGAGCTATGTGGATTACTATCATTTCCACCTTCTGATTATTTTTAGGTGAGTGGAAATGAGAGAATTTTGGTCTGATCGATTAACTTCTGCTCCTTACTTCTTGTACTGAACCAACAGAAGAGGCTTGTTTTTGGAAGGTGAAAAGCTCTGAGAAAGTAACTGCGTCCAGGATATAGGCCAGGTGCCTTGCAGCGTACCCTCACCCTTGCTGGCCTTCCTTGATTGCTTACTTACACATGTCTGCTTCAGTGTCTTTGGGCTTCCCTGATAGCTCAGACGGTAAGGAATCTGCCTGCAGTACAGGTGACTTGGGTCTGATCCCTGTGTGAGGAAGATCCCCTAGAGCAGGAATGGAAACCCACTCCAGTATTCTTGCCTGGAGAATTCTATGGACAGAGGATCCTGGCAGGCCATAGTCCATGGGGGTCAAAAAGAGTTGGATGCAACTGAGCAACTAACACTTATTTTTTCACTGTTTTTATCGGGTTGAGATCCTTTAAGATAGGGAGTGGTATGTACAGATCAACCTTGGTTCCTCTTTTCTAACAATGGGTATATGGTAACAAAAGGTATTTTTTATATATAAAATACTTGGTTAACAGAAAGCTATTTGCCCTTAATGGTACCTGAAATGTGGAATAGAAATCTTCTTCAACATTGCCTTCATATGACAGGAGTTCACTTAATCCATGGGCCAACTCCTGTAAAGAGAAACCTGTTATTTGTGTTTTTAAATCAGATAGTACTACCCAAAACAGTAAACCAGACCTACTATAGCTCACTTACACGTGAGATAAATTCGGATTGTGAAATAAAGATAATATTGGGACATATTTTCCAGGGTAAAAAATACTGGTTAATGATTTCTACCATGTAAAAGGTTTGGAAAAATTTATTGGAAAGGTCAAATGAAGGAAAATATCCAGTTATACCCATAAAGGCAAAACTCGGGTCTATTCTTATGCAATAAGCTAAGAGTATAGTTTCCATCATAATTCACCGCTATCTGCAATATCACTGTTTATGAATTTGTAGTATTTCTCATTCTCAGTTTATAGTCTTAAAAAATCTGTTAATGTTTTATAATTCCTCTTTTAAACATAAAAATACACAGTTTATATGTGTTAAGTGTATTTTACATTTCAGTTAAGGGCTCTCCCCTCCCAATAAAAAGTTGAAAACACTGGAAGAAATGTATCCCTACATTGTAACTCATGTTTCCCCTGAACAGAGATTTATAAATAGAAAAACTAAGCCAGTATTTTTAAAAATTTCAGGTTATTTTAAATTTCATTTAAAATAAAACTGTTTTATTTTAAATATTAGCAGAAAGATAAAGAACAGCATGTTTAGAATGATGTTACACACTTTACATATTAAGGTTTCCATTTCACTAAAATAAATTTAAAAACAAATCTAGGGTGACATAGGTTTTAGTATGATTCTTATCATTTGTTTCAATTACTAATAAAGTTATGGCTGCTGAAAATTATAATTGGGAGATCTGAATTTTTTTAAAGAATTCAAGGAATTAGTAGATGAGATGTGTATAAGAGACAGTGCCAAGACAATGGCCCTGATCTCATGATGAATCCAATTGAAAGATTTACCATATTCTTTTAAAGATCAAATTTTTAGTGATAAAATACAAAGTCAATTAGGTAATAAAGTATATACTCAGATCTGCTTTATTCGACTGTAGGGACTTTTATTCCCAGCCTTTGTATTTTCAAAACTCAATTTTTAATTTTTTTAATCTATAGTTAACATTCTTAAATGTAAAAATATTATTAATTAGCCCATAGTTCAACATTTTTATGATTTTTATAAATATAAAATTAAAAGTGCATGAAGATATAGGTTTTATACACTATTTGAATACCCTGGTATTATTTAACAGACTGTATTGGACAGTGACTCAAACAGAAAAGAAAAAAGCTACTACAGTTGCTGATTCAAGATTATACTTAGCCTCTCCATTCTCAACTGAAACCCTCAAGGGTAATTTTCACAAGGCTGTGTGGGGAAGATTTGTTGTTGCCATGGGACAGTTCTGATGCTTTGAGTCATGGATCCCTTCTCTACAAAAGCAATGGAGTTTCCATTAACATGGTCACGGAAAAGCATTGGCCTTAATACATTAATACACTATACTGAAGGCTCCATCATTGAATATTTTGCTTATTTTCTGAGTTTTTCCTTTTTAAATCCTTATTCACAAATACTGTGTTTAAATTAAGAAATGTATCACTATAGGTTTCTCTTTGCTTGCCTGCTTACTCTTCTTGAAATACATATTGTACAGATACAAATGGTAAACAAAGCACTGAATAAAAAAGCACTTAAAACTTTTTTCTAGATATATTTTGCCATATATGAAATGGCAAATATTAATAGATGCCATTAATAAATTGATATTCCATTTTAAAAATTAAAAAAAATTCCCTGCATTCTACTATCCTAACACAATAGTTTTCTTGCTTCCTTTCTATCTTCATTCATGCCTGCACAGACACTCAGTTTTTTTCAGCTGATCTCATAGTTTATGCACAATCTTGATTCATCATTAAAGAGGCAATATAGGAATACGAAATTAACTCAGTATCATCTTCAGCTCCATAATATGAAAAAACATATTGGTATAGTCATTCACAAAATATCCATTATTATTAACAAAAACTTGGATCCAAATGACTCAAGTTCAAATAGCTTTAATCCTAAAATCAGACAATTTATTGGTAAAAATCAGTAATAACATTAGGAAATTTATTGGTAAAAATTTGACAAAAACTGCATATATAAGATGGAGAAGGCAATGGCACCCCACTCCAGTACTCTTGCCTGGAAAATCCCATGGATGGAGGAGCCTGGTAGGCTGCAGTTCATGGGGTCGCTAAGAGTCAGACACGACTGAGCGACTTCACTTTGACTTTTCACTTTCATGCATTGGAGAAGGAAATGGCAACCCACTCCAGTATTCTTGCCTGGAGAATCCCAGGGACGGGGGAGCCTGGTGGGCTGCCGTCTATGGGGTCGCACAGAGTCAGATACGACTGAGGCGACTTAGCAGCAGCAGCAGCATATATAAGACAAAAAGAAAATCACAGAAATCTAAAATGAGAAGTTAGTTCAGCCATTAGTATATATAGTATTAATATGTTTTATATACCAGTATATATGAGTGTATAGTTGTAACAATAACTCCCATTGTTATACAAATAGGCAAATTCAGTGAACTGTCCAGGGTCATAGGTAGTATGTGGCCAAAATACAAGATTATAAAGGACAAATCTTTCTTAAGTAGAATTTACTCTATTATCTTTTTCCAACTACTGAGTCTTGTAAAAATATGGATTTAGGCTCTTCAAAAGAATCCAAACTTACTTTCAAAAATGTGTTTGATATCACATGAAGAATGGTTTTCTAATTGGTCACATGTTCTGGAGAGGTTTTTCAACTTTGGTAGGAAGGTTCCAATCCTACACCAAAGTGATCTGACAATTAACTAAAACACAACAATATTTAAATAGGCCCTTAATGAACAAAGAAGATGTCCACATTCGGCTACTTACTAATAATAAGGGGAATTCTCTGCTGACCAATGGCTATCGAAATTCAGCTGGGAAAAGTATTATTATTGTAGGGGATTGTCAGGATGATGAGCATACTATCCATTCTTCTACTAAATTTGAACACTGGATTAAATCTGATGATTGGAAATCTAGTCTCTGAATAGCAGAATATCAGAGACAGGTCTGTGAAATTCATTAATTTTATTAAGGGTGTTGTTGCAGACATTGTTAACGATATTGCATAGTGACACACTGATAAGAATCCACAGAAGCAATCAAGTATTGAATATTGAGTACTTTATCATCTCATGTAATCTTCCCAATATGTAAGTTTTACTATTCCATTGTCCACGTAAGGAAACTAGAGTTCAGAAACATAAACAGCTTATTCAAATTCACAGAGCTAGTAAGTTGTAGAGGCCAGATTCAAATCTCTGCCTCTGACTCAAAGCTTGTTCCACTATGCTGGAAGAACTAAGTGCTGCAAAGTGGGTTATGTATCTCTACAGGGAAGGAGAAAATTAGACAAAAGAGGAGATGGGTTACAAATGTAGAGGGAAACCATATCTAAACATAAAAACAGTTATCAGGAGGAGAGAGACTGTGGTAGAAGAATGATTCAGCAGTAAGGGATAAGATACTAAACAACTGTATACTTACAGGCATAATTTGACACAAGTCATCAGTGGTAACGCTGCAGATACCTACTGGCATATTTTGATCACTAGGAACGATGGGAGGGCTCAATAATTTCTTATAGCAGCAGGGGGGGAAACGAATATCCAGAGTAATGCTGTTATAAACAGCTAGTCCCATAAGCTATGCATACTAAATGTTAAGCATTAACATAAAATCCATGACAACAAATGAGTTTTGAATTATGCATCTATTTCTTGCATACTTCACATCTAACACTGATTTTCTAATTAATCCCACATACTTACTCTTTCCTTTATTTTCCCTTTATTTTACGTAATATAATTCCCTGATTACCAAAAATCATGTAAAAAGCAGAGGTTCAGGTAATAGTATTTAATGATTTCCCTAGAAAACTGCATATCTAAGATCACAATAGCAAGTTCACACATTTCTATAAAGTATTTAACATATAAGAAAACTTCTAAATTTAAACAAAGATGGTGGTGATTTTATTAGCAGCAGTTTATTCAGAACTCGCTGCAGAACATGCCATTGATTTTGGTGACCATTCTCGCTATTTTCAAACTAAATACTGGCTACGCAGAGAGAGCTGTATTGAGTAGGCATATGGAAACACACACACAGATGTCTGCATACACACACACCACTGATAAGACACAATCTCCCACAGTAATACCTGAAAGACTTATTACTTGAAGTTTACTCAAAGTGTTAAGTTAAAAAGCTACAGATGTTATATTTATAAACTTTGCCCAACTATATATTTTTTAATCAGTTATACAGTAGAATGTAACTTCATCCATTTGATAAACGAGGGGTTTTAGAGCAAATTTTATGACATTTCAACTGTCAAAGATTTTAATAACAAGTTCTTAAGGAAGTCATTACTTTTACTGACTTAAAAGGAAATCTAAACATACGGTCTGGACAAATCATTAAAAACGATTTAAAAGATTAGATAATAGCCAATATTTTAATTTGCTAGGAGCAGAAAAAGGCTAATAATAATCTAAGGAACAGTTCTGTTATTTTATAGGTAACCATACCAACAGAGGTGGAACAGTGTGTTCTAGAGGAAAGATATTGAAAATAAGCTCTAATATACTCCTATAACTATGATAATAGCAGTAACAGACGCAAGCACCATACTACTGTAGTTACCGTTTATGATCATTTATTGTAGTGATAAGTCCTAAGCATTTTTCATTACAATTAAAAAAAAAATTATAATCCTGAGGGAGGGTTTTTAACAGATAAGAAAGTAGGTTCACAGGATCTGCTCTAGGGCACCTTCATTGCAGGAGAAGCACACTGCCTTTCACACTAAAGCTGCTCCGGCTGAAGCAGGGGTAGGGGTGTGGGAATTCTGCTGGAGACGCCATGTGGAGCAAACAGGGTGGAGTCTGAAACCCCCGTGCTGCATTATATTGCCTCATCCTTAGTTCCGATGCCTTTCTGGTAATTCTGCTTCTAAAAACCTATTAGATTATGGCTCTTCGTGTGATCTTCAAAACATTTTATAATTATTACTATAGGTTTCATGATAACATTTCTTGTAAATGCTAAGGCTTTAATATTTAAAAATAATCGTATTAGAAATATAATACTGTGATAACTGATAGCCCAATATCTTTGGTTCTGAAATTTTAGTGAATGCTTTTGTGTGTGTGTGCTCAGTCGTGTCCACCTCTTTGCAACCTCATGCACTGTAGCCCACCAGGCTTCCTCTGTCTATGGGATTTCCCAGGCAAGAATACTGGAGTGGGTTGCCATTTCCTTCTCCAGGGAATAGTCCCAACCCAGGGATCAAACCCATGTCTCCTGCACTGGCAGGCAGATTCTTTTACCACTGAGCCACCTAAGAAGCCCCTCTGAAATTTTAAAACTGGAATTATGTATGGAGCCAATTATATTTTCTTAATCACCACACCTGTTACTTCTAAATGTTTTGTTCTCTTCACCTTCGGTAGACTTTTCAACCACTTATGTGACCACAGTCCACTGTCATCACACAATTTTCATATACAATATCCTGCTTTTCAGGGCAGCAACCTTTCTATAGTTTGTACGTCAGATCAATATACATAATAATGAGATAGTGGTGGTTATAAATTAATTTTAGATATAACTGTTCAACCTGTAATATACAACATCTAAATACATTTAATATGATCTTTTGGGTAACGACTGAATAGAAACTAACACCTATTGCCAAAAAAAAAAAAAAATCCGTTAAGCAAGTTCACGATATCACATACACTACTCTAAAAATGTAGTGTAAGAGCTAATATTTTATTACAAACACTAGAAAGTCAAAATAAGCCAAACCTAAGCCATGATAAGAATGTAAAGTATGACAAACATACTTATCAGGAAATTCAAATGACTCCTAGTGTAGTGAGAAGTGTTAATAACGCAGGCCTTCAATGAAGTTAAAACATTCAACAAATGATTACTGTAAATAACAGAATGAAAATATGAGTGTAGGAATTGTTACACGTTCCTTACTGTGGGCTTGGCACTTTGGACCTTTAGTTACGACAACACATAATCAAATTTCAGATTAAGTTTACTATCACAGCGTGTGGTTTTCACTACTCCCTTGCCTTCCATGCAGTTTCTTGATTTCCATGTACATTCTTCGGGATGTATTTCAACAAATGTCACAAAGTCAGATGATATTCAAAGTCCTCCATCAGATGGCTCTTAATCTTTTTTGCCTGAATATTCATTGGAAGGACTGATGCTGAAGCTGAAACGCCAATACTTTGGCCAGCTGATGCAAAGAACTGACTCATTAGAAAAGACCCTGATGCTGGCAAAGACTGAAGGCGGGAGGAGAAGGGGACGACAGAGGATGAGATGGCTGGATGGCATCACTGACACAATGGACATGGGTTTGAGTAAACTCCGGGAGCTGGTGATGGACAGGGAGGCCTGGCGTACTACAGTCTATGGGGTTGCAAAGGGTCGGACATGACTGAGTGACTGAACTGAACTGAATCTTTTTTGCCAGCACCATCTATAGCTCTCAGAGAGCCCCCTGCTCCCATCAAGTGGACCTACACATAGCTCTGTGACAGCCAGCACTGTGTAGACTCTTTCCCAGCCATTCTCCTAGTCCGGGTCCCACTCTCTCCAGTCCTGGTTTAATAAAATATATTGGTTCCATTTAAAAACTCTACCTTCTCTGGGAGGACTACAATGAATTGTTTCCTTCTCAGAATTCCTCAGCACTTAATGCCAAATGGTTATGTGACTCTGAGAACAAACTACCAGCACGGGTAGTCATCTGTCCATCTAGATGGTAAGCTTCTTAAAGTAGATATATTTTTTTTTTAACCTATGTATCCCTAGGGTTTGCGCATTTATTTATTCTTCTCTTTATTCCACAGAGACATTTATATTTTTCAGAATTTAAAAATGAATGCAGAAGGCATCCTGTCCAATCTCCCACCCAATGCAGGAACACCCTCTCCAACAAACCTGAAGGAATCAGAGGATGGCGCAGGAATTTATATCATTTTAAAAAACACTATAAAATAATGCTGTATGCTTCAAATGTTCCCATTCCCTTCAATTTTTAATTCTTATGACCATCTCAGGATTTGAGGCCACATGAGATTTAATCTTCATAATTTCAATTTAGAAGACTGAGTGAAGTAAGCCCAAAGTGAAAGAACAGAATAGTGCATTACGGAAAGGAAAGATACTGTGACTTTAAAAAATGTCTTAGATTTCTGATAATTGAGGTTGTAAATGAAATACCAAATAATACTTGATTTGGTATTTTGATTTGGACACTTATCAGTATTTCTCTGAAAATACTTGATAAGGCTTCCAGAGAAATATGTTAGCAGTTTAGTCACTCCTTCCAGTTAACTAAATCTGCTGATAACTATATAGCTGTGATATTACAAAATAATAAAGACTACTGAAAAATCTACTAGTAAATTTAATAAGAATCTTTAATCTGAATAAATTAATGAGACCAGTTTTCCAAAATTCAGATAAAATTCTTAAAAATCTCTAATCTACTAGCACCTCCTAGTGGAAAGTTTAAAGGATACAATTCCAACCAATCGGAATTCAGAATAGTTATCACATTTAAAGCTGCTAAACCAATGGCAGTATGAATCCTTATGATACGTAAACATGCCTGGAAAACAGAAGCACAATTTCATCAATATGCTTGATATAAAAAATCAGAATGGTAAACATGCACATGATATCTTATCTATTAGAAGCAAAACAGTTCAGTAATAGTTATGTTACAGACCAATTTTCATGTTAAAATATATCAAATATGGGTCCAGAGAGTGTGCAAGAACCTTTTATTCTTCACTGGTATCCTGAACCAAGGGTTGAAATGGTAAAAAGATAGAAACTAAATTAATCAGTTGATTTATAGAAACTTTAGTTTTATACTTTATAAGTTATCAAAATTAATTCTGAGGATTATCTGGAGACTTCATCACTGTCATCTCTATTTCCCATTACCAGAGAAATATTATATAAACATATATACAAAATTAAGAAAAACAAAGAATAAAAAAAACATTTAAAACTCTTTTGAAGAAAACGCTTAACAATACTAAGGATTATATTAGTGATGAGCAAACTATAGCTCTGATCTTAAAAATATTAATTTTTTTTATTTCAATGACAAATTTTTACATATTTGGCTTAGTCAGAAAACATGTGAATGCTTCTATGCTAATACATTTTGTATAGGATTCCCAGTAAGATAATAAATATTATAATCATCAATTTGGTCAATTTAAAAAATGCAACTAACAGTCTTTAAAAAATTATTCAACATTTATGATTGACAAAAAAATCTGTAAAATCATAGATTAAAAATGAGTGGCTACTTAAATCTAATGATCAGGAAGAAAACACTTTCATAGAAATTAACTACCCACCATAATCTGGATGAAAGATTTGGCGAATTAGAAGGAGGAACCATTCTTTAGTCAAGCCACCCATATCCAAACCAGCTTCCCCTACAAATGTAACTTTCAACTTCTTTTTCAGGTCTGCTCTTTTCCGAGTTAACTGTTTGAGGAAATCATAAGATAGAGGAGAACAAAAGGCAGTAAAAATGAAAATTAACCTTTTAAATTCTGGGAAATATTTACAGTGTCACAAAACTTTATCCATCCATCCATCCAATAAATCTGCCCAACCCTACTGTAATGTTTGTTGCATAGATCAAGCAACAGAATTAGCAAAGTCAGGTACCTTGCTCAAGGTTATTGCCTACTGGCATTGTACTGACTCCAAGATTTTAATTTATACAATACAAAGTAATTCACTGAAACTTGCCTTCAACACTAAAGTTTAAAAAAATCACATAACTAACTCAAATATTGTAATATTCACAAGAAAATCTGGTTGAAGAACTGTTCATGCTTGAAGCTTAATAATACATGTATATACAATCAAAGTATCAATATGTTTGACCCTAAATATACCCAATATATCCTTGTAGATCAGACTTCCAATTTTACAGATGAGTAATCTGAGGCCTGGAGGAATTAAAATGACTTGTGAGGCACCCAACCAGTCAACAAAGGTGGTCTAGAATCTACATTATATATTCAGAAATATGAATTACTCATTTAAGTGTTCTATATGAAATTCTTTCCTGAATATTTAACAACAAACCACTAAAAAACATATAAAAAATGAACATAAGGCTTAACTGTGAATACAGAACTGTTTTTAACCATTGTATCAAAATATAAGGAAGCACACCACTGGCATACAGAAATAAAGAAGGCTTACTAAGATTTTAATAATAAGCCATATTATCAAATTATTTAAAGCTTTAATCAATTAATATATTCTGGAATAAATAATCTATACCTCATCAAGAGAATCGCTAACCAGATGTGTCCGCCTTACTTTCATATTTAGAAATAACATATTCATATCAGGTCTCTGTCTTCGAGATACTTTATCCACCAGACTTTGCTGATTGAAAAAGAAAGCAAACATTTTCATTTTTACTTGAACTATAATCTCATTTAACACATTTAAACACTTAGGTAAAAATAACATATTTTTCTCTTTACCATCTCTCACATAAACAATTTCATAAACTCAATTATGCAAATTTTGATTTATGAAAATGCCTTATTATTTCATTTTGGGACATTGATAACAGAAGGGGATACAAAATGGAGGACCCCAAAATAATTCAACTTCTATAGTAAAAGAATGTTGCGTTACTGCTTCTATATGTCTCACCTCTTACATAGCAGTTTTCTGTTTAATAGACACAAACAAGGTGGGAACACTGGGAACAAGGTACATACTTCTGATGATCAGCTTGGCTTATGCTTTTTAAGATACTGGATTTACTCTAAAATCTACTTTTAGAAAGTAATTTTCAACATATTTCAGAAACCACCAACAATGTTCATATCCTTTGTCCCAATACTAAACAGAGGAAATATTTCATACAGTGACATTCATCACAGCACCATCTATAAGAGCCCCAAACTTTAGAAATATACTAAGTATGAATCTCTAGTGGAATTATAATACAGTTATCAAAAATGATGGTCATAAAATTATATAAATAACATGGAAAATGTTTAAGGAATGTACAACTAAAAAAAGTGAGGAAACAAAATTGTATACACAATATTGTTTCAACTCTGATGCCTTTTAAAGATAATATAGGTAAAGACTATCAAAAGCAAATTCCCTACAATGTTAACAATATTTATGCCTGGGTGTTGGAAATAAGGGGATGTTTTACAAAAATATAAGAAATATATGAATGTCATTTATCATATAAAGTCTACATGTTTGTATAATATATTTAATTTATCTAAACTCTTTTTCAGACTACCTCATCCTCTTTGGTAGTAAAGAAAATGAATTATTGCGCAGCTTAAAAGATAAACATTCCAACGTTTTAAATATATGCAGCATTTTGCTTTAGTAGGTAAAATTTTAATATCCCAAATCTATATAGTAAGGCTACTCTCATGATTTTGTAGACTACTATAATAATACACTAATTCAGAGCCCTTCTTCATCTCTCCAAGTATTCGATTCTAAAGGCTTGCAGTAGGTTTTTTTTTTTTTCTTTCCTCTTCTCTGGGTCCTCTTTTTTTGTGCTCAAACAGATCTATATTCCTAGCATAGTATGCAGTGTCATGGACCTGTTTTTTCCAACCCTTTCTTATCTTCTGTTTCCAGTCGAGCTCCTGGGAAGCCATCACACTGGCAAGTATCCAACACACAAATTTAAACTAGGATGCTAATGGAAGACAAAGCTTAGTGGCTACCCCTCCCATCAGAAATTCATACTGCATAGAAAGTGCTTCAGATGAAAGAAATAACCCAACGATGGTAGAATTTTAGACAAAGACTGATGAGGAAGTTATTTTTAATCTGGGAAATCCCTTTGACAACTTTAAATTATACTATATAAGTTCTTGCTTATATTAACCATCTATAAGGTTACCCTGTGTCAAAATAGTCACCAGTCATTAATTCCAAATGGTATGGCAGTTTACAAGCTAAAATGCTGGGAAATACCCATAACTGCCAACACCACTGGACTCTTCAGTCGCTACTCATTTGTGCCCATGCTCTGAGGAAGACAGCCCAGGATACAGTCTACGGCTGCCATGCTCCTTTTAATTGGAAGGGAATTTAAAAGAAGATATTAAAATCTTAAGTGTGAACGGCACAGTAGAAAACTGCTCAGAGGAACTTCTAGCTCTTTAGATTTTTTTCTTATGAATAGAAAAACATCATAGGCCAAGGCTTAAAAAAAACCTAAAAAGGCACATGAAGTGACATAAATGCTAATCATCAAAATGACTAGCTATATAGACTAATCTTTGAGCCAATATCTAACCAGGACTAATAATTCTGGTGCTAAATATACCTGTTGAAATCTACTTTTCAGCAGGGTAACATGGCTATGTTACTCCTTTACACAGACGTGATATCATTTCTTCTAATACTCCAATACTCAGTGTAAACTGACTCTGGGATGTCACTAGTCACTCAAATCTTTTGCCCTGCTCTGTGATAGCAAAGAATACTCACCTTCTGGTAAATTACTGAAGAATCAACAATTCTTACTTTTATGGTATTTGAAGTGTTATAATTTAGGCCTTAGAATTCTTTTTATATCCTTGAACAAGACATGGAAATCATTTCCTTTTACTCTACAGGTCTCTCTTGGGGTCTCTATATTAAGAAGGCTATAGCCAACCTCTCAAGTTTTAAAGTTGTAAGTAATCATGTTGCAAAAGCAGAAACTCAAAAACATTTGAGTATAAAAATGTATAGTCTAGAGCTCTAACTTTTTTAAAAAAAAGCACAATCAAAGTAATTATGTACTTCATCTATAACTTTACTGTGCTATGCAGAAATCATAGTAGGCAGTGGATAGGACAGGCCCAGAGATGAACTTCATCCTGCCTAAAGCCTGCCTGACTGCTATCCGTTTCAATGGGCCTGCAGGCATTTTTGTTCCCTAAGAATCAATAAAACACCTCTCACCATCTATTGGAGAAGGCAATGGCACCCCACTCCGGTACTCTTGCCTGGAAAATCCCATGGATGGAGGAGCCTGGTAGGCTGCAGTCCATGGGGTCGCTAAGAGTTGGGCACGACTGAGCGACTTCCCTTTCACTTTTCACTTTCATGCATTGGAGAAGGAAATGGCAACCCACTCCAGTGTTCTTGCCTGGAGAATCCCGGGGATGGGGGAGCCTGGTGGGTTTCCGTCTATGAGGTCGCACAGAGTCTGACACGACTGAAGCGACTTAGCAGCAGCAGCAGCAGCACCATCTATGGACATATTTCTCAGTCTTCTAAGACTACACTTTTGGTTACATTTTCTAATTTTTCAGCTGTTTCTATTTGACTTCCATAAAATTTAGAAAACGTGTCGGTGGTTTGAGTGGTTTGCTCTTAAGGACACCCCTTTCTTGTCCTCACTGTAGTTCTTTCTCACCAATGCACTGCCAGTGACCCTGGAGGATGGTATCTACAAAATGAGGTCCAAGTTCCCACTACTTTGGATCTGTGAGAGGCATTCAACCTTCCTACTATATTTATAAAACAATGAGAAGTTGATGAGGAGTATTTTTTTCCCTGTATCATGAATAGGTTTAAGTACTTTTTGAGGGAGTCTGATATGAATTTTACTTTTGACATTTCCTGATTATGCTAGAACAATTCACATGACATTTGACTTATTTGTTAAATTATTTACTATATATTGATTATAGTCAGCATAAATGTTTTCATAGCTGGCTTACCCTTGCGATGCTTATCATCTGTTGTTCTGAGTCTCTTTGAATAATGATTTTTTTTGCGGCTATAGAAATAACGAATGGGTACTGACAGAAGGAAAACCTGCTCAACAAGTGAAAACAGAAAAAGCAAAATGGTGTATTTTTAGCAAAATTATACTAAGGGAATCTAAGGTACTGCTTCTTCCAACAATATTAAATCATTACTTTCGTACTGTGTTTTACCATTCACAAAATGATTTTATGTGCATAATTTCTTTGAATCCCACAGCCCTGTGACCTATACATCATTATCTGATGTGCAGTGGCTTTATTTCCTAGAGGAAGCTACATCCAATGTTCTGAAATATGTGCTGACAGCTTACACTGTTTATACAAATAATCTCAGTTTATGCAGCCACTTGTACATCATTACCTGGGCAAAATATGGTCAACATCAGAAACAGGAGGCAGAAGTGCTGATGAAGGATTAGGACAGAAAATCATGTGCAGAAATTAATATAAGATGCATTACTCTGTGGGTATGCATATGCATCAGAAATGCTTATACATCAGAAATGAGGAAATCTAGCAAGAACTATGGTAGGAAAAGTAACACATTTAAGAGTAATAAAAGAAAAGAAAAAGTGTCGCTTTAGCACTGTTATTTAATGATGCAGTAATATTAAATGGTATGTATTTGTAAACACACATGATCAAAAGTTATGAAAACAACTTCTTTCCTGGGTCAGAGCTCACTCTGTTATATAAAAGAGCCACAAAGCACACAGATAAAATGCATTCAGAGAGAACTAGTAAGGCAGCAATGACCCTTCGGGAGCCAGACTCCCACATAAGTGGCTGTAATGAATCCATCAGCCGTAGTTGGAACACATCCAAGGACAGTTGATCAGCACATGTGTGACCACTGGCCACACTGTGATGTAGGCATTAGGAGGAAAAAGGAGATAGCCCTGGAATGACCTGAAAATGAAATTGTTCTCCTCTTGGAATGAAAATGTTAGAAAGCAGTAAGAAAATTGTTCAGTATTAAAGTGTAATGATTTTGCATCACAAAGTGCTAACTAAAAATTTGGAAACAAAAAGAAGTGCAATGAACTTGGTAGGATAATGCTGGTCTAACTGGGTACTTTTAAACAGTGTTCTGAGCCCTTCCCTAGTTACAGCACACAGACAAATGATACTATGTGTATGACACACTGAGATAAACACAAGAGGCTGGCCACGGCCAGACACTGACTTGCCCTGGGGCTCGGATCCCCTTCTAGGTCCCAAGGGCTGAAGGGATCATAGGATCAAACCTCTATAACTCATTCTTGGTATACCAATGTTACCGTACAGCGTTTAGATGAGCTTTGCATTAAAAGCTGTCACTGAAATATGCACAGTAACTCTTGGCATTGTATTGTAGATTTGTCTAAAACATTACAAATACATTAAAGTGGAACAAAAAATATCTTTGTAGAATAAACTCTGTCAAGGAAAAAATCCATCAGACTGGCCATGGTCCCCCAGAAACGGAATTCTTACTCAGTTCAGGAGTGGAATGAAATATATCCAGGATTCTAGTCTATGTTTTAGGTCTATTCAGGTGGAAAGGGTCCCTGGAAGCTTGAACCCATTCTGGGGTTCTGGGTTACTTATATCCATATCATATCTCTCAGTTAGTCTCTTAGAATTATGCATTCTGTGGGACATCTCAGAGCCTAGGAATAAATTATGTCTGGTATAGTCTTGCTGGTTTAATCCAAACTGTAAGTGTGACTATAAGGTGCAGGGTAATGAAGAATTTGGCCAAGTGTTTTTTGAAAATCTATTACACTAATGTAATAAACCGTTTCTGGTGACGTCCTTTCTCTGTAACATCCATTCTTTTAATGCTATGTATAAAGAACAAACACTTCATCTACAGGAAAAGGGAGAAAAGGAGTGAATTCATGTGTGTATGTGCACACATGTGTGATCACTGTGTGAGATCAGGCACCAGCATACTATGTCCATGGGACCAACATGGCCTACAACCCAGGCTTGTGAGTGAAGCTCTGGAACACAGACACACCCCTTCAGTTACATATTTTCTGTAGGGGCTGTTTTGTGCTATAATGGTAGACCAGAGACTGCATAGCCCAAAGAGCCAGACACATTTATAATCCTGTACTTTCTAGAAAACATTTGTTGATCTCCGTGCTGGGTGATGGCACACGGAATAAGAAAATTTATAAGAAACTGCATACTAATAACTTCCCTTCTTAAAAAGATGTTACTAACCAAACAAAAATCAATATATTAACATAAAACATAAATTCAGATGAAATAGAAAAAGATGATGCTTTAGGAAATATAATGATATAATGATTTCAAGGCTGGATATCTAAAATACACTTAAAAGTTTATATGTTAAGGTATGCGTATATGTAAATTTACTTACACAGACTTAAAAGCCAGTCATTATTTTGAATAGTATTTTATTCAGGTGAATAATCAAATGAACTTTTGATCATACCTGTGAGAGTTTCCAAAGCTCTGCCAGGTGTGGTATTCTTCCATGAGGTCAATGTGATCCAATGTAGAATTATAGAAATCAGTATAAGGAATAAGGGGAGGGTGAACCAAATTGTTCGCAGTATCTGTAAAGATAAATTCTAACATAATGATCTTTCCCAGTATGTACATGATTCACTCTAGTAGGAAGAATATTTTAATGCCCACCAGAAAGCCTTTATCTAGAAATTCCTCTTTTCAGCAATTGTAGTGCTGAATGAAGAAGGTAGCTTTAAAATTAAGGTCAAAATGCAGCTGATAATTACTTGCTTTAAAAGAAAACTTGAATGGTGAGGATTATAATAGCATAGTAAAGGGAGTAAGCAAATGGCGTATTCAGGAAGGAATATAAGTTCGTGTATTCTTAGGAACCACTACTTAGGAGGTCATATGCAGTTGACAGCCATAAAACAGAATTCTGCTCCATAAAATGCATAAAGCTTTTTCATGCTTATATATTAATTGTGAAATCCATTAGCAAAATAGAAAATACATTACTACAACTCTCCTCCTCAAAGGAATGATTTAAGATGTACGTAATGCCTCTATAGTATTTTGAGGTCCTTATGGAAATATCCTTATATTTAATAAAAGAAAAGTAAAGATGATTGAATAATAAAACCTACTAAGTAAAGCCAATACTTTAGCTGCTGATGGGATCCACCACGAACACTTTGATATAGGTGGAAATTCTTCAGGTTTTGCAGGAAACAGGCGTAAAGAAATAAACTGCAGCAATCTCTCTACCAATGGTTTGAACCTCTTCTGGGATAATCTGGTAAAGATTTTGAAATAATTCCAATCAAAATTCACATTTTCTATTTTGGCAATATGTTTGTTAGAGATCAAAGTTCATCCTTTATGCATAAAATTTTAGACTATTCCCCCAAATTCTATTTAATTGCCCCAAATTTGAAAAGATGCAAAATTTTACCTCAAATATCATTTCTTAATTAAATAAGAAATAAACACCAAGATTACTATAAAGTTAGCATTAAGCATTTCACTTTTAAGGCTTTTAGTATTCAGTCACTTCTCATTCATAGACTGTATTTGCAAATTCACTGATTTCCTACTATTTAATTCTAAACCCCAAATAAATAATTGTGCTTTTGTGGTCATTTCATGGCAGTGCAAAGAGTGACAAAAAATGGGAGTTGCTTATGCGGAGGTTGAATAACATGATGCTCTGCCTCCTTGTTTTAGCTCTCATACTGCAAATAAGTATTCTTTATGCAATCTACTTGGGTCATGGTTTTCAAATCCTTATGCTTTTCATTTGTGATTTTGCTCCTAACTCTAGTGCTAAAGTTCTAAAGTTCTGACTAGCGTTCCTAAGAAGGATGTGATGTGCCTTACGGAGAAGGTACTTGTGTCCAATAAACTTTGCTCAGACATGAGTTATGATGCTGTTGGCGGTGTGTTAGCTGCTCAGTTGTGTCTGACTCTTTGTGGCCCCATGGACTGTAGCCTGCCAGGCTCCTTGGTCCACGGAATTTTCCAGGCAAGAATATTGGAGTGGGTTGCCATTCTCTTCTAGAGGGCATCTTCCCAACCCAGGGATTGAATCTGGGTCTCCTGCATTGCAGGCAGATTCTTCACCTTTTGTTAGCTGTGAGTTGAATGTTAATAAAATAATGATTTTATCAAATAAGGTGTCTTTAAAAGCATATTAAAAAGCAGAGACATTACTTTGCCGACTAAGATCCGTCTAGTCAAGGCTATGGTTCTTCCTGTGGTCATATATGGATGTGAGAGTTGGACTGTGAAGAAGGCTGAGTGCCGAAAAATTGATGCTTTTGAAGTGTGGTGTTGGAGAAGACTCTTGAGAGTCCCTTAGACTGCAAGGAGATCCAACCAGTCCATTCTGAAGGAGATCAGCCCTGGGATTTCTTTGGAAGGAATGATGCTAAAGCTGAAACTCCAGTACTTTGGCCACCTCATGCGAAGAGTTGACTCACTGGAAAAGACTCTGATGCTGGGAGGGATTGGGGGCAGGAGGAGAAGGGGACGACGGAGGATGAGATGGCTGGATGGCATCACGGACTCGATGGATGCAAGTCTGAGTGAACTCCAGGAGTTGGTGATGGACAGGGGGGCCTGGCGTGCTGCGATTCATGGGGTCGCAAAGAGTCGGACATGACTGAGCGACTGAACTGAACTGAACTAAAATGAAACACAGATAAAGTAAGGCTATGTACTGATATGCTGATGGAAATGTTGTGAGCAAGGGCTTGTAGAAATCTAACCCTTTTGAGTGGGAATAATGGTTTACTATTCACCAATTCAGTACTCACAGTAGCTTTATAAAATGTAACTATTGCTAATAATGAGAACTGATTGCATTTAAAATTAATTTTGGGACGATTTAGCTTCTTTAGCTTGTATTAGTCATTGGGAAAAGTAATTGTTAATGTAAGTACAGTACTGTGAAAAAAATATTGTACTTTTATAAATTGATATTGATGGCTAATATGTTTAATGATAGGAATGTGCTGCATAAAATGCAAAAGCAGTGGACAGAAATCTCAACAACATCTGGTACAAGCAAAATGGTTACTTACACACAAAACAGATCTTTAATGTATTCTCTATGTAGTACTAAATAATACACTTGTAATTGGCTTCTGAAGCACTATGTCATTTCTAAAGACCTGTAAACATTTAACGTTATTATAAAATTAAAAGTTCTTAATATCATAGAGTAATTTACTTTTTAAACCAGTGAGCTAGGAAATGATGGTCAGCTTCCACTAAGCTGGCTGTCTGTCGTAGCAAGTGGGCATAGATGACATACGTAGATGTGTTATTAAATTGAGGATTCTGAAAAAGATATTGAAGATAATTGTGTTAAAAATGTGTTAATAAGTAAAAGGAAAGACACTAAACTTAATGAGCTAAGTGGCAAAATTCAGAAAACTAAATTTGAGATTATGAAATACTAGGTGAAATCCTTTAAAATAAGAATCTGTTTCATTATTTAATTAACAGAGACTTGGATTTCGACAATGGTCCAGTGGCTTTGAATTAAGAAAGATTTAGGTCTGAGGGCTAATTCTACCACTTACTACTATACGCCCTTAAGAATGTTCCTTAAACTTTGAAGCTCAACTTCTTCAGCTAGAAAATGGAAATGATAATATCTATCTTGGAGATTGTTTTGAGTATTAAAAAAAAAAAACAAACAACGATAACACAAAGCACCTAGCTCACTGCCTAGTATAAATGGAATCACTCCTTTCCAATTAAGCAAAAACCTGGTTCTCTCTTGATTTAAAAAAAAAGGGGAGGGACAGAGAATGCTAGAAAAATAAAAGCTGGTAATGAAACTTTTGCAATGTGAAAGGAATCACCTAACAGCTCCTGAGAACTTTTAAATGTTAAAGGAGAGCTTGTAAACCAAGCACAAACTCTAGTTACATTTCCAAAATCTAAAACTCACAATGTACATTTCAGAACTTGATGGTAAAAATAAGTATTACTGAACAATAAACTGAAATTGTAAAAAAGAAAAGAGCACCACATGTTTTTCAAAACCATCCTGACTTATGGTAGAGCTTACTGAGGATCAAATACACTCTCCTAAAAATCTGAGCTTCATGTTGTCACTTTCTAACTTTTACTATCTTCACATATATTTCCTCTTTTTTTTTTTTCCAGTTTTGTCTTTCTCTTCATATTACCTTTTTACCTCCCCTTCCTCTCCTTACATCTCTCAACTGCCTTTTATCTATTTCCCCCTATTTCCCCCCACTTTTTCTTCTTTTACTTTTTTCCTCTATCCTCCTCCTCCTACCCATATCTTCCATATTTTTTTTTATTGGACGTAATATTAAATTAAACATTATATCATATTTAACATAATTTTTCTTATCTTTAAATGAGATAATAATCTATACAACCATCTTTGGTAAACTGTGAAGAATAATACAAATATACTATGCTAGCTATGGGAATACCATACTTCTCAAAAAATTATAAAAGTTAAAATTACTTTTCATTTGTTTGGACCTTATTTATTTATTATCAATGAATCTGTATCTCTTGAGAGGAAAAAGTTCACCATCTTAGCAAACATAAACAACCACTTTGATTTTTCCATTAGAATTCTAGCTTAAATATTTATTGAAAAGTTAGAAACCTACTAATTGGGAAACAAAAAAGAGCTTTGAAGCCCCCTTAAAAAACTAGTTACAAGAAAGGAAGTTGACTGGAGGGGGAAGAAGTGCTTCTATTCTGTTTGTTCCAGAATTCAACAGCAGGAAGCCAAGAGCTAAATTAAAATATTAATTCTGGAGATCATTTAGCTTCCCACTGTTTGTTATAGCTTCAATTCTCTGATTAAAAGTAATTATAATCTAAAAAGTATCAGAAACGCTGCTCAAAATAATACTTAGTAGTGGATGTCTTTTTACTTACACGTGTACAGATTGAAATATGAATTATACAATTTCAACTAAGTTCTTGCTTTCTTACCTGTAAAAGTATAAAATATGCTCTAAGATCATCTTTTGTTCGTGGACTGAAAAAGAAAGAAGTGTAACTGATGAGAGATGCTTAATCTTATACCATCTAATAAAAATTATCAATGTTTCTGTGGGAATTGACTTGATAAAAGCTAAAACCTAGACTTAAATCTGAAAATATAAATCATTGCCTAATGTGTACTAGATGCCCTTTATAAATGTAAAGCCACATCATCTGACATATAAATAAATAACATGTGTGCTAAATTTTGAATTTTTATAAGATCAAAGCAATTCATAAATATTAAAATTCCTGGTGATAAGAGAGTCCTGTTTTTTTTTTTCCATTTTATAGCTGTACTATTAAAATTTCCATCTTCCTGTCGTATGCACCAGTATTTTAGTACAGTGTACAGCTTTAGGTACAAAAATGGTAGTTAAGATCACAGGCTCTTTTGCCAGACAGCCTGGGTTCTAATTATGACTAAGGCACTTATTGTGTTAACCTAGGCAGTTTACTTCTCTGTAAATTAATTTCCTCAAGTGTGAAGTGAAAATAATCCTATTACCTATTTCACAGGATTGCAGTGAAGATTCAATATGAGAAATACACACAAAATCATTTGAAAGGTGATTAGCCCGCAGTAAACAGTCAATAAGCTATAGATCTTGTTGTTGTTACTGTAAGTCCAAAATAAAACACAATTTTGGGGGTAGAGACCACATGATCCTTTCATAAGTAAGTGGCATGAAATTATTTTAATCTGTCTCAGGTACACACTTGAGGAGCAGGGGTTAGAAAGCTGTGGGAGCGTGCTGAGAGGGGACTAAGGTCCTGCAGTTTCAGATCACTGGACTTCCTCACTCTCCTAAGCACTCTTTGGACATTCTAATTTTTCCTCTTCATCTCCAATGATGCGTTATATATTCAACCAGAAACACAAAATTCAAGGAAAATACAAAAGTATTACTAGAATGATAGACTAGGAAAATATTAAGATAAAAATCACATGCAAAATATAATGTGATTTCAATTGCTTTAAAAAGACAACTAGAAAAAAACTGCACAGTTACATTTTTACTTTTTTAATACTATTCTGCCTTTTCTCAATGTTCTATAAAAACCATAAATTTCTTTGAAAATTGGAACAATGTCAAAATATATAGGGTATATTTAACATATTTAAGAACTGTGGTTTGGTATTTTCAAACCGGGCTT